>CM070032.1:153929350-153946318 GCA_036250615.1 Ptychadena robeensis
TGGCGAACGGAGCGGGTCGAACACCCGCACTGCTCGCCGGCGAGAAGATGGGCGAACATTACATCACTATTTATTACCAGCTGTTCCAGCTCTGACAGCAAACAAGTGCGATGGAGGATACTCCTCATATCAGGGGGCAAAAGTATGCCAAACCCCATCTGATAAACCCATAGACTTTTATGTTTTTTATTTATATTTTTATATGTATATATTTTTATATGTACAACCTACAAGGATTCACAGGTAATGACATATGCTGGGATGTGCATGGCAACAGTGGATGCATCTAATCTTGTCAATGTTTGATTTACAGTGTGTTTTGCTATTTGCTATCATTTGATTCATAGATCGTGCTTTTGGGTATGTCCGTTTGAAGTATCCTAAGAAAGCCCTTACAAAGTGAAACACGTACAGTTAACCAGAGATTGGAAGTGTACCAAATGGATAATAAAGAAATGGACAAATCAATAATATGAATTTCCTCCCTCAATCCAAAGACATGCTAATAAATTAATTGGCTTCCTCCAAAAAGTTATATGGCTTAAGGCCCCCATGCTTTACTTTACTTTAGGTTACTCAATGCAATTTAGCTCTACCAACAACTAGGTAGTATATTGACCTCCCTGATAGAATACATAGTGATTGGAAGGTTTAGAAAGATCCTCATACTACATAGTTTTGGTAGAACAATAGGTGATTGTTCAGAAATTGCATGATAAGATTGTAAGGTGTATGGGGGCCTTTAAACTGTGACATATAACTGTGTTAAGCTGGACATAGATGTTAAGATTTTGATATTTTAAACGATCGTTCAATGCGATTACGGAATCAATTCCATTTACAGAATCGATCGCACAGTGCACTGTATGCAAATGCGGTCGAACAATCAACAATCAATCGCATTGCAATCAAAGTACACACCACCTTGGCTAACAACATTAGGTAATATGGGAATCTTATTCAATTATTAAATCTGTATCAAGAAGGTTCATGCATTGCATAGCTTTTGGTAGAAAATTGTATGGAAAGATTGAAAGGTGTGTAGGGAACTTCTAAAAAGGCTTGTGCTGGTTGTTAATGTAAAGCTGGACCCTATATCTTATGTTTGCATAAGAGCAGAAGTTGACTCTGTGAAGCCAAGCCCATTAACCATTTAACCTCCTGGGCATTCTGCCTGAATTATCTTGGGTTGAGTTTCATGGATCACTGTGGGCAGACTTACCTGTCTGCTGGATTCCACTAACGATTCTCTGGATCGGCGTACGCCTTGAGCATGTCACCAGTGATGTGAAAGGGGGGGGGGGGGGGGGGGTAGGCCACAACATAGACCTCCATGTTAATGGAGGGGCGTACCTTTTTTTCAGCACCAGAATCATGCTCAGGACCACACGAAGATCAAAAAATTTCGGCAGCATTTAATATGCGATCGCCTGTGGTGTGTTTTTAACCTCCCTAGCGCACTGCTGAGGTCCAGATTTCTGTACCAAAAGTGCCCCATAGACTTCAATGGTAAATTTTTCTTTTTGTCGTAGGCCTGTAACTTCCCAAAATATGTCCTCACAAGGGTCTAATAGACACCCTGACTATAATAATGTTTGAAACAAACAATTATGTAAAATCAAAAAAAATACTTTTATTTAATAAAATGCATGAGAAAACATAAAAATTAGGGAACAAAGCTATGCTGCTATGTACTTAACATCACTACAATAAAGTCACTTGTGCCCCAGATGTGCCCATTTGCAGTTAACCCTCTCTAACCTGGTGTGATGAAATCACACCAGGGAAGAGAGGGTTACTGCAAATGGGCACATCTGGGGCATCAGGGACTTTATTATGGCGATGTTTATTACATAGGTGCAGTTTGAAGCAGTTTTCTACATAGAAAACTGCTTTCATGCTGTTTACTATTCAAATCTCCCGCCGCCTCCCCGAGTGACGTCATCACGTCACTCGGAGCGGGGGGGGGGGGGTAGGCATGAGCAGCCGAAGAGGCATGTCGCATGGGGACACAGGGACAGCGTGAGTATGCTCTCCCAGAGCCCCGCATTGTACTGGACGGCAGCACCTCGTCCAGTGCGATAGAAGCAGTTGGAGTGCTGGACGAGGTGCTGCCGTCCCTAACACTAGGGCGGTTAAAGGAGGTTAAATAAAATTGCAACACCATTTTTCTTTGCGAATTGTACTTGTATGTATTATGAAAATATATATATGATACAGGTCACAGCTTTAAAACCATTAAATACGTCACCTTCCAAATCCTGCTTCATTCCCCCAGCACTGATGGGGTTCCACCATGCTGTGACATGACGACCTACAAAGGACGAACAAACATACCAGAAAAGAAAACCCATAAGGGATGGAGGGTGGGTAAATTCTGTGATTCCAAGAGGCCTCCTTTTACTGTATAACCCCTTAATAAAGGTATTCTACGGCCTCCTCTACCTGCATCTACCACATCCTTAGAGCCCTACCAATCCCTGCTACTTATCCCCAAACAAACTCCCCAGTCAAGACGCCCCCCACATAGACCCTGTCTTGTTAGGTAAGTACTCCTAAGGTGGGATTCCTCCATACATAACAAGAAATGTGCTCATGGCACTCTGAGAACAGTTCAGGCCATTTAAAAACAAAAAATTAAATTGTATGAATTTTGCAAGGTGGAAAGCGGATCCCACCGAATTCCGGCACGATCGATTCCGGGCGCGTGCACGCCAAACGATCGTGCCGGAATCGCATGCAGCCCACCTTGTCCAATCGATCAGGTCTGACCGTTCAGGGGCCCAGAATCGGATCCGGAACATGTTGGTTCCATCAGATTGATTCTGCCCAGATCAGGGGGAATTGCCATTTGTGAGGTGGACAATCGGACACGGAATCGTCCCGGAATCCGTTGGACAAGGTGGTATGCAGCGATGGATACTCTTAATTGCCCGATTGATCACACCTGCGATTCCCGGCAGAATCGCCGGAATCGATCGGGTGAGTGATCAATTGGCCATGGAATCCGACACGTGTATGGCTTGCTTTACACTCTGCCCAGAATTGTAGAGGGCAGCAGTTATGGTTGTTCTTCTGGAACTTGGTTTTATCTCCACACAGGATCTGTGGAGCTTAGTCCAAATGACAAATCTCACTCGATATTTCAGTTCAGCCAGGTGACCACCTCATTGAAGAGTGTTAGTTGGGCATTTTTGTAGCCTTCCTCAGATCTGTGTTTCACAACAATCTTGTCTCTGTGGTCTTCAAGCAGTTTCTTTGATCTCAAGGCTTGGTGTAAACAATTGTAGCATTGGGCTTCAGCATAAAAAAATTTGAACAACAATGATTAAAACTAGCAATTATTTTTGCTGCTACATTTGAACCTGCTCATGTTAATTTGTCAAACATCACTCCATTCTATTTTATATTTACATCCTACAATATATCGTGATATCAAAAATGTACTTCAACTTTTCTTACTACCTTACATTTAGCATTTCGAGTCTAAATACTGTCAAATACTGTCATAAAATCTGTTTATAGCAGTATAGTAAAAATGCTACCTTATTTTCCAGCCACATCAGTCTATAAAGGTTCATTCACCAGATGGTAACACTGAGGATTAAATAATAGATTGGAATTCAAGTTTTCAAATGATTATCACAAAGTGTGTCCAAGTATAAAAATAACGTACTGGTTCCAAAAAATAACAAACTAGAGTATGCTAAACAGCCACTTGTGTTCCTCTGGAAGTAATCCCAGATGATATTCTAATTATCTGTTCCAACAGTCTATTAAGTTTTCTGTTCCTATTTAATATAAACCAGCGCTATGTACTTTGTCACAATCCATTCAATAATGGTGGATATCTATTAAATCGCTCAAATTAGTATTTTAGTATATAAATAATGTATTACTAACATAGATTCTATGGCAGTCACTTAGGGTCCCCATACACCTTTAGATTTCTCAGTCAGATTTCCTATAGAGCTCCTTTTGTTTTTCCAAAACCATGTATTATGAGGGACTTTCTAAACAATCAAGTCTACCTGTGTTCAATCGCAGAGGACCCGGCACTACATCGCTGTTTGTAGATCTAAAGGATATCTGACAGACTGATCTAAATGTGTATGGCAAGCTTTAGGAGTAACACAATTCATAAATATATGGAAATGATGGACTTTAATATAAATGTCATGTGTATCCAGCTATTGTATGATATCTGCACAACACACAATAGCAATATATTTTCAAAATGTAGTTGATGTAAATGTGTGCAGCCATTTGAAGAGAATCAAATCAAATCAAATATACAACCTAATTCAATCCAGGAAAAGCACTGTTCAATCATATATCCACCTGGCCACACATTGTTAGACCAGAATTCATCACACACACTTCATTAAAGTGAACTTTACATGGAAATAAAAGGTAAACTTTACTGTTAGCCACCCATACCTATACTGAACTAATTTAAATACTAAATGCAGAGGGTTCTATAAGGTATGGTTGGAGACTACTGCTTCTCATGAAGTTTTGGGTTTAAAATCCTAATAAAAAAATGTTCCAGAGTGCGTCCTTGTGAGATTGGGAGCATCCTAGAAGACAACAGTTAGACATTGTGTTACCTGACATTACTGGAAGCTATGAAATGCTGGGAGGATACAAATATCTGGGAACACTTTTTTTTTATTATCTTTACCTTTAAAATAAATAAATAAATAATAATAAAAATATATATATATATATATAGAAGTTTATGCAGTGTGAGAATAAGAGTACAGGAGGTCTTTTTTCTAATAGAAGGTCTACTTAAGTACTTTATTAAAATGATCAAAATTCCAATACTTATAACGGTGTTTCACATTGGTCAATTGGAGAATAAATGGTTGATGAGAATATGGAGTTAATCAGCAAAATGACATTGTGATATCAGATTGATATTGTTTGTTTAGCTGGTGGTACACTTATCACTCACATTTTTTTTTAATAGAGCCATAGAGGTTTGTTATATCATGTATTGTGTGTTTAAATGATGATTACTAATGGTTAGTGATGGCCCGAACTGTTCGCGAACATATGGCAGAACATATGGCATATGGCAGAAAACTGCTTTCAAACTCCCCCTATGTACTAAATATCGCCAGAATAAAGTCCCTGATGCCCCAGATGTGCCCATTTGCAGTAACCCTTTCTTCCCTGGTGTGATTTTATCACTTTAGGTTAGAGAGGGTTAAGTGCAAATGGGAACATCTGGGGCACAAGAGACTTTTTATTTTGGCGATATTTAGTACATAGCAGCATAGTTTTGTGTCCTAATTTTTGTGTTTTTTTTTCATTATTTTTATTAAAATTTTTTTTTTTTTTACATAACTGTTTGTTTCAAACATTATTATAGTCATGATGTCTATTGGACCCTTGTACGGACATATTTTGGGAAGTTACAGGCCTACGACATAAAGAAAAATTTACCATTGAAGTCTATGGTGCACTTTTGGTACAGAAATCTGGACCTCAGTAGTGTGCTAGGGAAGTTAAAGCACACTACTATATAAACCGTTTTTTATCATTTCAACCATCTCTACCGGGGTTAAGGTGAGCTTTCAGTCTCAATCAAGACTTTTTTTCCTGAGTTTATTTAACTGGATATCACTATCGTTTACTAGCTTTAATAGTGTACAGATGAGGAATCATCCAAATGATCAGACAGGGTTAGGGCAACTTTAAATTGACAGAAGTAGTGCACATTTTAAGGATCTAACAACATTTAAGCAATGACAGGAAAAAAGTATGATCAAACACAGAAAAGCTACTTGTTTAGAATCTGTCAATGTTCCTTTTAGGGAAACCCAAAGTAGTTTTAGATACACATGTGTAGCAATGGCTGCATACAAAGCCTGGGGATGAACACCAATAACAGACTGTGTTTTTACAGTAGCTGAGTCTTTACGTACAGCTGTGTACTATTTGGCATTCCAGCCAGAACAATGGCTCAGACTGTTCATTTATAACAGGCAGGTGTTGGGCAGTGTACACAGGAACCACATGTGACTTTGCACACACATGCTCAAACAGTTCTGCTCCTCAGAGGAGGCAGTCTTTGATTCAGGAATAACCTCTGCACTGGCACAACTGAATACTTGCAACCACTTGAGGTCCCAATTTTCACAATCCATGGTTCTGGAAGTCTCCTTTTTCCGGCCAGCTCTGTACTAACATCCTCTCCCTCTGGAACACAGGCCACCCCACTGTGTCCAGTTCTGGGGGCCACTACTGTCCCTGGTACAATGGGACCATGATCAGAGGGACTTACAAATAAGCATGAGTTGTTGTGCCTGGGAGCTACCCAGATTTACTTAGATTTGGTGGAAGAATCTCACTTTTTTTGTTGATTTGATTCAGACAAAGAAGAAGAAATCTATTCTGTACAATTTGCTTCTGTAAATGAAAGCACTTTAACATCTTAGAACCACTAAATGGTCTGACACTCTCAGCATTCATGCTCCTTCCATTTAATTCTGAAATTTTGCCAGCATCTTTCTGTGAATCATCTGTCCGATAAATGGAAGTATAAATGTTAAATGTTTCCTAAAGTAATTGTCCCAGACAGACTTAATGGCTGGCATTAAATTTAAAATTATTTATATGTCCACAATAAAAGAACCTTTATTACAATTACTTTTATTGTACAGTATTGTCTGTATTTATTGTAAGGTATGATAAAGCTGAGTAAAACACTAACTTTTAGCTTACTTAGTAAATGTTCCTTCTGAGTTTATGATTCCCAATAATTTAAAAGATATTTTTCATATTTAGTACCAATAGTGACAAATATGCCACTATCTGCCGCATAGAAGTTGTTGCCACTTGCGAGGTCGGCCGGCGCAGACCACTTCAATTAATTTAAACAGCCTTGTTCACACTTGGGCGATCTGAAACACGGAAAGCTTCCGGGTTGGCAGCACCGCCCCGATCGTGTCACGGTGACGCGGAAGGGGGCGGGGGGGGGGCGGTGCCATAGACCTCCATGTTAATGGAGGAGCGCCGGCTTTCTCTCTCGCACAGCTGTTGTCAGTAATGACAACAGCTGCGTGTAGAGCTCCGGCGGGAAGCCGGAAACGAGAGGCAGTACTCTGTACACTGCCTCGATCGGGCGGTGCGCTAGGAAGGTTAATAAGAAAATAGACAAAAACAGTGCACACAAAAATACAGAAAAAGCTACTAACTACAACTGAACAATAACAGACAAGAGAACAATAATTCAATAGAACATTAGCAACAGCACAATACCAAAAAGGTGACAGGATATTTAGGTCAATTGTATTGCCTTGGTCCAAATTGTTGATAAAGTCCAAATTGTCTGTTAGTCAAACCAATTGTCTGTTAGTCAAAGTGTCAAACCCCCTATTCCCGGATTATTGTTCACTGTAAAATATAGAGTCCATAGATTCCAAGCGGGATATGACTGGGATGTATAGTTGAACAGAAACTGTACATTAGGATTCTAGACTTCCCTCCTGTGCAGGTCCGCATTCAAATCAGTTAACGACTGCTGAGTAGGAACTCATATTTGGGCAATACAGTGAGTATACAGTATACAGTAAGTAGACACAATCTCATATTGCACAAGATCTCAATCCAATAGAGCACCTTTGGGATGTGGTGGCATGAGAGATTCGCATCATGGATGTGCAGCCGACAACTGCATGCTGCTATCATGTCAATATGGACCAATGAGGAATGTTTCCTGTACCTTGTTGAATCTATGCCACGAAAGATGAAGGCAGTTGTGAAGGCAAAAGGGGGTCCAACCCAGTACTAGCAGGTGTGCCTAATAAAGTGGCCGGTGAGTGTATATATTTCATAAAAATAGTATCATGCAAAATAAAAAAATAAATAAATAGCTCTCCTTCTCTGTTGGACAATTTTTCTTTGTGCACTGAACATAATTGTCATAATTGGAAGTTTACGAATGCATGGCCAAGTAAACTAGAGGTAAATATTTTTATAGTGCAGTTTAACCTTCCTAGCGCTCTTGCAAGGTCCAGATTTCTGTACCAAAAGCGCACCATAGACTCTAATGGAATTTTTTTTTGTGCTGTAGGCCTCTAACTTCCAAAAATCTGTCCGTACGTGGGTCTAATATCATCCTGACTATAATAATGTTTGAAACACACAATTATTATAAAAGAAAGTACATAAAAAAATTATAAAATGTATCATTTGAATGCTTAAATCTCTTGAATACTTATTTGGTGAAAGATTTCAAAACAGTATTTATGTTTGTTTATAATAACATTTTTATTTGGTTTTTGTTTTGAATTGAATAATACAATGGCATTTAGCAACCCTCTGAAAGGGTTAACTTCAAAGATCACATCTGGAACGACAATGGGGGTGATATTCCAGGTGTGCTCTTTGAAGATGTCCCAATTTACATATGAATGTATGAAAGATGTCCCAATTTGCATACGAATGTATAATAGATGTCCCAAATTGGACATGAATGTCCCGCGCCCCCCGGGATTGGGATTTGTTCAGCCGGCTTGCTTTAGTACAGCACAGAGCAGAATGTGCAGCCGGAGGATCTGAGCTGAGCTGGACGGCTCCCTCTCGTTATCTGCAATACTGCATAAGCAAGTGCAGGACGAGGTGTTGCCGTCAGAAGCGCTAGGAAGGTTGACAACCTAATGCTTTACTTTTTCCCTGTAGGAAACCCCTCAGTTTTGGATGTAGGGGATGTAAGATAATAATTTGTAATGTAATAATTTGAAGCTTACACTGTGACAATGTCAGCAACATGAGCGTCATTTACATTGAAACTAACTCAAAATAGCTGTCATCCAACAAAAGTTTAATTCCAGAAAGGGTTAACATTTTCACACAGTCAAATTTACTAAAAATGTTACCTGCTTAAATCTGTCATTCTATGTAATTACATTATTTGTGCAGTTCAGTGTGAAATTGTCTAGTAAAATGTCCATCTTTCAAAAGTCTCGGAAGTTGAAAATGAACCGCATAAATATAACCGAGTGCATTGTCTTTAGCATGCAACAATCCCTGAAATGAAGGTTACAGTTTCTAAATCAACATAACAAGTTTGATTCATGTTACATTACCTAATGTGACACTCGCTATGTGTTGTTGTAAAACAGCAATTTTATAAATGAAATGTGCTAATGAATGCGCTAATGAATTCACTTATGAACTGACTTACTGTATTAATCATGACACATTAGAACACCTTTAGAGTGTTTCTCCAATAATCATAATTAATGCCCCCTCTTATGAACATATATTATTAAAAGTGTGCCTGCTGAAATCCTGCCAATGATAAGAAATCGTTAGAGGAAAATGGTCCCTTTTGAAAACATTTGTTTCTACAGTGACATTACAATGACAATGTTTTCACAGAATTTGTTATCATTTATTTTTCTTGCAGGGATGGAAAATCACGTACATGAAGTTGGCTTCTCATTTTACCTGTTATAAACTGGTCACATAAAGACCCCTTTTTTGTGTTATGATTCTTAATAAGGCAGATTGGGCAGCCTGTCCTAAGCTGCTTATGTGTTTGACTGGGTGGGCTGGTGGAAGATAGGTGGTCAGGAATAGGTGGAGGGTGGTGGGCATGCTAGGGTGGGCCATTTTCTTGCCACAGCATGGTGGGTCCTGATGGTGCCTAAGAAAAAACTTAGCTAATTTATACCAGAGTAAATTCGGGCTGGTTATAAGAAATTAATGCACACTAACCTAATGCCTTGGTGGTTATGGAAGGAAAATTAGTAAAATGTGTGGCCACCTGGAAGTGACGCCACTCCACTACACCAAAGCGAGAAAGGGAATAAGTGGTAGATGAGAGTGTCACCACACTCCTCTCTTTAGCCACTTCCACCAGTACTTGTGGCAACCCAACTCCCTAGAGTCGGCCGCCTCGGCTGGGTCCCGAATTGGGATTGGAGATGGGCATACTGGCCTCCCGACTGGCAATGCCGATTTTGGAGCACATCTACCACTTCCGCCCTTTCTCGCTTGGGTGTAGCGGAGTGACGTCCCTTAAGGTTGCGAAAGAGAAAGCCACCCTACCCCATAGGGAAAGAGAAAGCCACCCTACCTCCATAGGTCCCTTAAGGTTGGACGTGCTCCAGCTACCCAGACGAGTCACGGGTCAGTGATGCGACTTCTGGTGGGAAGGCTGCAGCCCTGGCGCGTGTTAAGCAGGGTGCACACCCAAGCCAGCGAATGCGGACAACGGATGCGCCTCCCATTGCCGTTTGGGCAGGGAGTGGGTGGGCACACATTGCAGGTCTATGGGTGGGGGTCGTGGGCACCGGAAGTGTCCCTCTTATACTACCGTGGGTGGGATTGGATGGATTGGGATGGATATGGAATGGTTAGCATAGGGGGTTCATGTAGACTTTTGGCCATTCCCTCTCCTTAACCATCATTCCTTTTTGAGTCCTCCTTGACCCCCTCCCACCACACCCATGCAATCCCAAGCACAGGTGCTCCTTATTAAGTTGGATGAGGTGGCTATTAAATGGGGTGGAAGGCCTACCCAGTGGATGCTGGTGGCTACAGAGGAGACACATGCATCAGGTTCTAGTTTTGAGAGTACAACTGGTGGTTTGGGCTTTTGGGGATCCACACATGGGAGACCTGTTTTGTTTGGTTGATGCTTATTTATTTATCTACTCAAGTACTGTTCTGGGTGGACCTCTAAAAATAGAGGAGTATTGGGTCCCCACAACTCTATTGGATATATTTCCCTCGAGTGGTAATTGGTTTCAATTCAAGGTAGTGTAGTTTTTTACAGTGAGAGTTGTGCTCTTGTCTGTGGTTGCCTGTGTCTCTCATCCATCCTTCTACCCCAGGTATTAGCCACTCCTGGGTGGCTGATCGTGACCCAATTTTTCCATCCGTGAGGGAAGTAGAGGGGGTAAAGTTTCTGGTTCCACTACCAAAGGGGGATCTGTGACTTGTTGGTTTGCTGCCCCTCCGTACGCCTCAACACTTTGAGTCCGAACTTAATCTAACCTCACAAAGCAATCTGTAAGTAGAACGTGTTGCGTCTTAATATATAAATTGTCTTTACCATGGTAGAATTATGTGAGGGGTAGAACCATTGACTGTATTAGGATTATTTGAAATGTATCACAATGTGAAGAATAGATTGGATTGTTAATGTTATATATAACAACTGCTTAGGATAATTAACGGATGTTACATTCAGCAACAATGATTTGTGTAAAATGGAGATGTATAAATCCAACCACTCATATTTATGTACAGAGATGTTTAAATCCAACCACTCATATTTACGTGTATGCACTCTTTATAGTTGGTCCTCACTGAAGAAGCCCGGGAAGGGCGATACACGTAGGAGAAATACCAATTGCCAAGTTCTCTAAAGACTGCTTTCATGACTGGATATGTATTATGAATGTATAATATGTAACCTTTGTAGATTAATATGGGAATGTGATGCATTCACATATTTTTAGAGCTGATGATGTTAAGTGATGTTTTATTGTTTTATATGGTCCGTGTTACAATAAAGACTTTTTAACTTTATGATTTTAAATTGACATTTGAATTGCCTCTTGCTACTCAAAACCCTTGAACATAGTGCTCCATAGTAGGAGATAAGATTGAGTGAATTTGATTATTAGGGGTGTGGCAGATATAATGGATACACCAGATATGATTCTTCCTTGATATGTAAAGTTTATTTAATGTATAATTATAGTTATGTTTGTTAACTTTGCCCTACATAGGTCTATTTTTGTTCAGCCCTGCCCAGGTCAGTGGCTTGGTGTAATGAATTCAAAGTTAAATCGTGAATGGATGCAAGTTCTTCCTAAACTTTCTCCCTGGTTAAAGAAACCAAATTATTCTCTGCAAGCTCAGCTAAGCATTGTTTGTTAAAAAAGATAATCTTCTAAATGCATCAATATACCTGCTCCTCCTGGACCTCATATTAAGTATGTTGGAATCTAAAGTCATGGTACTAATTTAGCAACAAATTAATTATACACTCCAGGCATGTATTCAAAAATTAAAATCATGTACATTGAAGTAAAGAGGAAATCATAATATTAATGTTGGTAGATCAGATGCACAACTTTTTTCCGACTAAGAAAGATAATAAAATAGTTGCGCACAACCAGCAGTGATTACACAGTTACAGTGATAACAGTGGCCAAAAGGGCCCTCAGTCGGTGTATGGGGCCTGAGTAAAGATCGCAGAGTAAAATGGGGTTAGTATGAGGGATGGGTGTTTAAGTTGTGTGTAGGTGTGCAGCTCTCAAAATGGAGCAGTGTGGCCCCCTGTAACAGACAAATAAGAAAAGGGACAGAGGTGCCCAACCTGGTACAACAAAGTAAGGTACTGTAAATGGTTAAATAATATGGAATGGAATAAAATAAAACAAAACAACAGACCTGCTACTCACATTAAAGGAGGTTTACAAGGATTGATCTCTCAGGGCCATGTGTTTTCCAGGATAACCTCACTTCCTCGTTGAGAATGAGATCACTTCCTGCTTAAAGATGCTGGAGGGCTCAACAGGAACAATGGGACGCGTTTCGAGCGGAGGTTATTTTTCAACTATAGGGGGCTTTTTTCCGACCTGCTCATGGGGTGGCTAGTCCATTTACTGTTAATAAACTGTAAATGGAATTTTATCTTTTAGGGGTTATTGAAATGGTTGGATCCCTTGAAGGTAGAGCAGGTGAGTAGGTTGTATCGCTCACTGTGGAACCAGACAAGGCAAGGACGTTTATGTCAACCTTTAAGGGATCCAACCATTTCAAACAGGGTTATTGATTTAAATATGAAGCACTTGGTTGGATTTTGAATCACTGAGCAACTAGAGATTCTCCTGATGAGCACCGTGGAGCACACACTGGGTAACAGATTTTCCCAAACAATGCCCTGCTTTCTGTCTGCCCCTGGTGATTAATTCCTATACACACATCCTTGGCTTTCCTATAGATGTGCATGCAGTGTACTGGTGGAAATCTTGCACAAGGAAGCAGCGCTTCTCATTTTGATAGAGATATTAGTGGCAGAGCTGCCTTGGGTTCCCCTTACACATTCCATCACACTTTTCTCTCCCTTGATTATCTTTATTCTGCCCATTATCCTTGATCACTGGCTACACATATTCTTGCAGCATCAGCATCCCTTTAGCAGTGCATTCTAGAAGATTTATATTTGCAGTGTGTCCAGGGCTGAGCAAACTAGTTCTTTAACACTTCAGTGCTGCTGTGTATATATAAATCAGTCCCAGACACAACAATCTAGGGGGGCCTGGTGGTCCCAGTTCTGTGTTCCTCATGCTGTGTGCTGGCTGACAGCAGCCTCCTTGCATCTGCGTACTGGCCTGAGAGGGGAGAGACCTGCAGCGTTGTATATGAAAAACCTGCAGTCCATTGTATGTGAAAGTAGTTAGTGATGTGACATGTAAATTTATGGCAAGTGACATCTTGTCACTGCAATTAATATTGCAGATTGAGTTGAGATTAAAGCTTGAACACAATAAGAAGCTATAAAAACAACTTCACTTTATCATGCATACACTACTGTACACTTTTTTATTGTGAAATGTATAGGGAAACTGCAGGGAACCATTAATAACTATGAAAGGTTGCAGTTAGGGGTGTCAAATTGGGAATGTGAATTACTAATCCAAAAAAAGGATTGGGGTATGAGATCTGGGGGTTCAAATGGTGTTGTACTCTGGATGGAGACAGTTAATCAGAGACTCAATGAAGAACAGGGAGGTCCTTCAGCAGCAGAATCTACCATGCAGGAAGCTGATGTAGAGGACAGTGAGAGACACAGTGAGGAAGACGGCACTTATTAATACAATGCTACATATGGGGTGAGTACCAAACCCCAACTCCTGATACTCATCTGAGTAACTCACTAAAAAAGTTATGTGCACCCCTGGGTAAGCATCATCTGGAGCCCTCAGAATGGGGGAGGGGAAAGGGGTGGTGGGCAGGGGGTTAAAGGGGAAGTGATAAGCATGTGTTGTAGCCCTCAGACCGGGGGGGTGCTAGTGGTAGGGGGTCCCTGAAAAATTACCCAGTATGGGGCCCCAAAATTTCTGACATCACTGGACAAAAGGGAGCATGGGTGATATACTAAGGTCCCATTAACATGGGTAGTCAGCAATATGTTGTCCAAAAGATGCGGAAACTATAGATGCGACATGTCACGTTACCCATAGGCATAATATGTCATGAACAACTGGCCCTCAATCACTTGCACAAAGAATGCAGTCCAAGCTTGTGAATGGAGTAGAGGTTGTTCTTTGGTAAAACTGATATTCCCTGCTGGAACGTCTATGTACACAAAATAGAGCAGCATAGCAGTTATCATGCAGTTGTAACTAACACAGATATTAATGTAACATTATCATGATTATGACTATTTTCGCATACTTTCATAAATATTCTTCATTTCACTGCCTTCAGCTCATTGCAATGCCTTTTCTTCTAGATAACTTAAACCATTAACACAATCACATCCATGGCAATATTAAAATATTCTGAGTATCTGATAAGATGTGGCCTCATATTAAAACACATGTGGGCATGGAAGCGAAATATCCAAATGATGTTTAAACATTATGAGCTACTTAGATCTGTAAAATGTTTATGTATACAGATTAGGAACAGCTTTGCCACTGTATGGAATATTGGATTTTTTTTTGCATACATATTTAGTGAACCCTATTTCTTGAGCCTATTTTCCAGTGCCACTTCTCATCAGTGTCCTGTGAAGGATTAGAACGATACTCCTCAAACTATATCACCCTACCTTCCCCTGTTTGCTCTGGTTTTATGGAGGTTAGTAATATTGTACGTTTGATCTTTGTATTTATATAATTAAGAGAGCGGCAGCAATTTAAAAGGTTAGCTCTTTTGCCTTTGAATTTTATTTTTGTAATGCTATTCTCACAAGTCAGAAACCCCTTTTTTCCATTATTATGACTTCTATCTGCATCTCTCAGACTGCTTGTCCTCTATAACAATGACTGTGATTATCCGAACCCCCACTGGCAGCAGATGGAATGAGGCAGCAAGATAAGCCATGTGCTTTTCTCCTGTGTTTCAGATCAGTATTGGAGCTGAGGGAAAGCTCCTCTTCACAGGGAACCCAAGTGGGAGCCATTTTAAACAAGTGTGAAGGAAATATTGGGGTAATTACAGAACGCATGGAGGGGGTCTGTAGCTATGAACTGTTGTAAGAATGGATTTTAAAATTCATTTAGCAGATTAGTTGATCCTTTCCCTGCAGTCTGTCTTATAATATAATTTATGTGCACATTGCATGCTGAAAACCAGTACAGATAAACCAGGAGATGTCTTGCAATATTACTTGCGAGTCTAAATGTTGCTGTGTGTGTGTATTCTATTTTCACTGCACATAAATGCTGAAAAATAGAAACATAAAAATAAGGCAATGCCTTTAAATTAAATATTTTATTATTTAATATTATTTTGGATAGTGTGAGAAGGCCCTTAAGTTTGAAGTCTTGACTTTCTTGAAGTTCAAATAACTGACATTTGGTACAAAAGCTGTAATTTTCTTGATCAATTGCACAATGGCGCACGTCTGTATGGCAGTTTGGCTGCTTAGCCTCAACAGCAACTTTTTCCAGAATGGTTCCTTTAGCATGGGAAGCCCTTCCAAAAGGCCTTCTTGTGCAGCTTGTCATACGATTTCTGCTCACATCAGTGGTTACGGAGCTTTGGTGACATTCTTTTTGTTACTAATTTCTGAATTGTAAGTTAACCTCCTGGGCATTATGCCCAAACCCAGTACGGGATCGAGCATACTTGCCCGCAGCGATTCTGAATCTCTGCAGGCTCACTGATACTTTCCGGTGCCGCGTCTTCTGAGTCAGTGTTGATGCCGTAAAGGCAGGAGAAGGGCGGCACCATAGATCTCCATGTTAATAATGGGGGTGTCGCTTTTCCTGGCCCACATCGCAAGTGTCTCGATGATGCTGCTGATGTGTAGAGGGGAGGGCGGAAAGCACAGCAGAGTCCAGTGTACAATCCATCAAAATCTTTTTTATTAAAAAGTGAAGATTTGCTGTTATTGAGAATATCTATGATACAAAAAAAATTCAGAATCCTTTTTACATTATTTTATGTTAAAGTGGGAATTGTGGCGCTTATTTTTTATCTGCCCTCGTTTACTTCCCTATCTCACTTTACAATAAAAAAAATTTCAGCATATCTATAGTTGTTAATGCTGTTTTAATTATGTAAAAGTAGTACTGTGTTTATTCCTGTAATAATATGAATACACTCCTGGGCCAATGGTTTTAAAGCTGTTCAACTGCAGATCCAAGGCATTTTTGATATGGAGTAAGATTGGTTACGTCACTACAGTGCGGTTCAGTGTTCTACTGCTGCTTCAAGATGGATCTGATCTGATGATGATGCTGAAGCTTCCTTGCAGCTTCATTTTGTCTACATGCTCATACCCCTGAAACATTTCCAAGGTATTCCTTTGTGTTTTCTCATGGTGAACATGAACCTTCTGTTGCTTATCACTGGTATAGGCAAAGCCAATATGGCTGAATTTACTAAGTTGCTTTTCAGGTGGCTGAAACACTGCAGCCGCTCATTACATCTCTATCAGGTGGACCAACGGTGAAGGCCTCTTTACATACTTACCACTGCATTAGACGTTGAACATGAGGTGAATAATGAGCCATATAAATGAGCCCTAAGTAAAATCTAGTATGAATTCCAGTGTATTACTCTTTGTCACACAAGCTTCTGATGTACACTAGATGTGGCACTAACACACTCTATGAAAGTATAGTGTAACTGATGTGGTTCATGCATATAGACATGAAGCAGGGCCTCAGCATTTAGAAGCATTAACAAAGTTGAAAAGATGTACAGGGAGTGCAGAATTATTAGGCAAATGAGTATTTTGACCACATCATCCTC
>CM070032.1:153953671-153976718 GCA_036250615.1 Ptychadena robeensis
CGGAGGGGTGTGTTGGAAGGGAAGAAAAGAGAAAGGGGAGGGTTAAGAGACACCGGAGAGAGGCCACTAAACCCGGGGGGAGAGGGGAAGAGGGCGCCCCGCCCCCAGACACGTCAGATGGCAGATAGATGGTCCGGGGCTAAAAGGCCCACTGATGTCCTAAGACTGGGTCTGGGTGGCGGCCCCCGCAATCATCGGGCAGGGGAAGAGCAGATCCCCTGCATGTAATTTGGGGAAACGCCTGCTCTAGGGTGCCACACATACCGTCATTCTGAGTGCCTGGGTAGCCCCGGGAGATCCGTGCGGGAGAAGCGTCTTGGAGGGCATCGGCAACCGTCATCCCACAACACGACCTATAGGCGCAAATCAATAAATCTATTTTTTGCATTGCAGATGTGCGTCACTATGTACATGTTACCGAACAACATCTTTCCATGTTTGTTTTCTTAGGTAGTTCAGATTTCTAGTATGGTTATTCAATTCCTGTGTCTAACACGATTTCATAGAAAAGGTTTGTAGCTGTTGAATTCGTTAATACCAGGATATTTAGTGGCGTTAAGAAGGAATATCCATTTAGTCTCCACTTGGAGGAGCCATGTATCCACACTGCCCCCCCTCACTCCAACTGGGAAGTGAGCCAAGGCAGCGAAGGAGATCACGTTTGGGTCATATTTATGGCATGTGCATACGTGGTATGCAATTGGGGTGTTGAGTTTGCCGTTCTTGATACTTTTTACATGCTCTCTAATGCGTATTCGCCATTCTCTCTTCGTCTTCCCTATGTAAAATATTCCACATTTACATGGCATGAGATATACAATTCCTTTACTTCTACAATTTACATCATGTTTCAATCTAATTATTTTCCCATTTGGGAGAATAGTCTCATTGCCTTCATTAATAAAGCGACATTGTCTGCATCTACCACATTTTTGGGTTCCCCCTCGTACTTTCACCTTGCTGCCACCAAAGTGATTATGTACGAGGGCATCTCTAATAGATTAATTTTTCCTGTAGGTTATCAGGGGATACTCTTTGATGTAATTGTTAAGTCTGGGATCCGTTTTTAGAAGTGTCCAATGTTTTTCTATGATCTTTCTTATTTCTAACGCTTGTTTTGAAAAAGTCATTATCAATCGAGTATACTCGTTCTGTGTTTCCTTTTGTCTCGTTTGTAATATTTCTTTTCTATTTAGTCTTTTGCATTTTTGGTATGCTCGTTTTAGAATGGCTCTTTTATATCCACGATTCAGGAGTCTCGTCCTGAGTTGTCTGCTGTTAAACATCTAAGATTAGAATTTAATCATTTAAAATCTCCTTTTGTTTTTTTTTTATATCACTATACGTAAAAACTTGCTCTGACACAATTATATTTAATTAGCTATGGTATTTAGCTAGAAAAAGAAAACCTAATGATTTTGATTCACAGGAAGAGAAAATTAATCCACAAGCAATGTCAACTGGGAGCTTTAACTATGTCAGAACAGGGAGAAAACAGTGGGGCTGACAAGCTAAAGAATCCTTTACTTCTTAGATGTTACAAAACAGATTGCTCCAGAACAAAGGGCCCAGAATAATACATGAAAGTGATTAACTCAACATTCTCCATTTCTATCTCTAGACATGAATTTTGCCTACATTTATCACAGTTGTCTTATGGAGGCTTATATCACTTGTAGAGATGGTAAAATTCTGCAGAATTTGATGCTTCAAAAATTTTTACCACTCCCCCCGGTTGAAATTTCCTTCGACTGTAAAATTCGGAGAAATTTAATTAAAACAAAAATTTTCCAGTTCAAAATGTCTACTTATAAAATGAGGAAATCCATGTTTATATGTAACAGCTACACCAATTATTACATATAAAAATAAAAAAGGAATGAGAATAAAGGTCTCCTGGAGCGCTTACCCATTCCAAAAGGCTTACATGTAAGTCCTAGAAATAAAACAAAGAAACAATTTTTTCCCAAAAAGGTTTATTGAATGAAAACATACATTTTACACAGCAGGCATACAGGCATACGTGAAATGGCAGCTATTGCCATTAATAAAAACTTCATTAGATTGATGGAGTTTCACTTAGGTAGAAAAGGCATGTATACATTAACAATGCAGTATGAACATTGAAGAGACATGTAATAAAACAACTTTTAAAAAAAACTTTAACATTGCCATAATTATGGGGAGTCAGTGACACTCCACTTTTTTGTGTCTTAAGGTAGCCATACACGGGTCGATTTCCCACACGATTCCTGGCCGATCGATCACCGAGCGCGTGCACGCCGATCGATCGATGAGGGAATTGAGTGCAGCCCACCTTGACCGATCGACCCCGCCCGATCGACTTGGCCCCCAAATCGGATCGGCCAGAGAACCAACCTGTTGGTCTTTTCTGATCGATTGAGCACACATCAAGGGGAGTTGACATTTGTGAAGCGATCGATCGGGAACAGAATCGTCCAGGAATCGGTGGTCTAAGGTGGTAGGCACAGACTTCATTGGGCGATCGATCGACGCCTGTGGCTTCACCGGAATCGATTGGATGGGCGATCGATCACTCATGTGTCGACACATGTATGGCTAGCTTTAGAAAAGATGATATTCTCAAATGGGCAATTTTCTAACTATTAACAACTAAGTTGTCAGCATAACATATGTCATCTGAGACCTATACGGTTCCTAACAGATTTAACTTGAGGTGAGGGTTTTAAAGGCAGGAGATGCTCTAAAAGATAACCAGGGTTTCCAGGTGTGGCAATATTAATAGATGGAGTCGTGGGCTATATGTATTAATTCCTCCATGACAGCAATCTTATCGACCAGTGTTAACCAATCCTTCAGGGTGGAAATGAGATTTCTAAGATATTGGGACTAGGAGTTTGGCCAGCGAACGTTGTATGTATGTATGTAGTAGAAACAAGGCTGGGCTGAAAAGCATAGTGTACCCAGTGTGGATCATGTACCAAAAATGCTCTATTTGGGGGCATTTCCACCAAATGTGGAAGAAGGAATCCCTGTCAGATTTCCCCAGCATGTAGTAGAAGTCCTTGGGTATATTTTGCTAAGTGAAGTGGTGACTATACCATCTACACAATCATAAGACATCTACGCAATCTTAAAACTTGCCTGCGTACATTGATGGACCCTTTAGCTGTGAGCAAACAAATCTGTTCCCACTCTTCATCTGAGTAAGATTGCGACATTGCAACATTGTTCCCAAGCTTCGCGGTGGGTACGATTACATAAGGCAGAATAAAGGCTGTGATAACATGTTGTACAAATGTGACTTCAAATGATTTTGGGGGCAATCTGAGGTACAGAGTTGTTCAAAGTCAGTGAGATTCCTCGTAAACAACTGCCATTTAGCTGGCATATTAGGGAATTGGCGGAGCTGGCACTAAGCCCAGAAAGGCATTTGTCTTAGTAGAGTGGGGTTTATAAAAAATATCTGCCCGGTCTTTAAAAGTAGAACCTACAAAGAGCTGACCTGCTCTGGTGATTTTCTTCGCACTCCAGTGCTTATGACTCGGACGCTGATGTACTATAGGTCCTGTGCCCGGGCTGAGCAGAAGCACTTACGCTCTGCTCTGGCCAGATACCTTCCTGTAAATATCAATAGGCTCTCATGCCCTGCTGGGAATGTGCGCAGCATTAACATTTTCATTTATAAAAATTTTCCACCATCTCTAATCACTAGTCCCCTCCTTTTCCGGGCTTGGCACAAGGTGGTCTTTACTCTTGAACAAAGCTTGGCTCAAATGATGTGTGGGTACCATTCTATAGCGGAGCCCTAAATAGTCTTCATCAAGGTCAGAGCTCCCAAGCAAAGGATCCATTGACTATTTTCTTACTGAACAACATTAAGTTGGGTTTTAAGAATTATTGTTCATTCAGACAAGCCTTGACTGATCATTGTGATGTTACAAGGACTGTATCAGTTCCAATAATACAATGATTGCAGTCATTTATGATGTTTTGTCCTCTATAGGACTATATAATGCAGAACTTCTTATCTGACAGAGTTAGCGAAAATGCAGATCATAACTTCTGTCCTGCAATAAAATGCAATGTCAGCCCTTGTTAGTCTGACATTGCATCTAAGTTAAAAGCTTTTAGGAAGATTTGCAGCATAGCCACCGCATTGCAGATTATTGAGAGCATATCTAAATCTTCTTGTGATCATGTAGATCACACACATTTTATATAAGGCTCTCTTTTACAAACAAACTCTTCCAAGCAGGCTATTACACATGAATGGTTAGATTTATCGAATAAATTTATTCCAACTTTCCTTTTTCTACAAAGCATTAGTGTCTTGATATAAAGCCTAATTTTAGAAAGCATAACTAGCAAAAACAACTTTCATCTTAATGCATTTTATTACTCAGGAGATAAGGTACAAAAAAGGACTTCAAAACTAACTGGAATTAAAATGAAAGCCTGCACTGATTTCATTAGAAAAATAAACAAGAAAAGATGTCAACATTTTATTTATTTACAACACAGCATAAATGTTTTAATATCGTTGAACAGGAAGACAGTGTTTATTAGAAGTGTCTAGGTTCTACTTATTGATGTTGCAGCAACAGAGTGTTACGCCCACTGTAGATTCAGGATAATAGACAGAAAAGTTTTGCTTGGCAAAAGAAAGAATAAATATGCAGGAATATGTATGTTTGTTAATGGTTGGAGAACGAGACAGAGAAATACCATAATAGTGCAATATGTGTGCAGGCAAATTTTAAGAAGCTGACATTTCAGTGACCCCTCAGTAGAGATGGTCGAATTTTTTTTCAAAAATTCGACCATTTCGCCAGTTTCGACTTAATTGCAAAGTAAGTCTCTAACACAAATAGTTTTTTACAAATTAAGTTCAAAGTCAAGTAAAAAATTCGAAAATCGGAATTTCGACTTTAACTTTGAACTTAATTAATGCAAAAACTACACAACTTGTTTTTTCAAATGTTCCTCCAACCCTTCTCTACACCTCAAGCAAGTTTGGTGATGATACCATTTTCAGGGGCTTTGCAATAAGCTCACAAAGTTTGCAAGTCGAAAAATTCGACCATCTCTACCCCTCAGTTACATCATGCCATTAGACATTATATACACTTTATGTTAAGTGGGACCCACTATCTTTTTTTTGTATAATCTTTTTATTGATTTTTAACCATAAAACATAGAAAAACAACAGTACACAAACAATACCTATCACACTCATGCACAGCAGGGTGTCATCCCATATTCATATATAAAGCACCAAGTCCACATAAAAATTCATATATCAGGTAATTAGCACGTCTTGAAATGCTGGTGGATTTAATGTGAAAGAACAGATCCAAGTGTGTCTTCGATAAATCACATAAGGTCCCAGGACCCCTTATCTTCAAATAAACAAGTTATGGGCAAAGGTATTGGTACATGCTTTTAAATCACTGAACTCAAATGTTTCATTTAGACCCATTGCTAAAAGTGCTCCATCAAACTTCCAGCCATGTACCATATTTAGCACACAATAAGACGCATCACACCATGACACACACAAGTAATATAATATTTTACACAACACCCTTCACATGCTTTGGCAGGGTCTAAGGGTTTCATTCAGGTGCGATGCTGATGGGCGGGTGTCGTCCACGTTTCACAATTCCTTTGGCATGCTGTTTTTTTCACCGTATATCCACAATGCAGGGAGGTCTATGTCCTTATTGTTAATGAGTTTTGTTTTATTCCATCTTCCACTTACGTGTTCATTTTTGTTTAATTTTGTTTGTTTTTTGGATGTTTTTATGTTACAAAAGTTTACATACATTTGTTAATATCTTATTGTTGTTTTATTTGTTAAAATGTAATAAAAATATTTTACATAAAGGCTCAGTCTGGGCTCTCAGTATTTACTCAGGAGGAATGACACTGCTGAGAGCCAAAACAAGTGCTTCTTTCCACTGCACTTTGAGTCTCCAGCTTGCAACACTGCCCCTCCAACCAAGTTAATACGGGTATGCAGCCCTGAATGAGTTTGTGAGTCTTTAGGCTGTCAGCACTGCTTCCCCTCTCATCGATGTATATGATGTATTTACTCTGGAGGAGGGCCGATGCTGCGATTACGCCGAGAACACAGTGGTGATAAAGACAGGCTCGAGCTCTTAGATGCGCCCTTCCTTCTGAGTAGTAATGGCCGAACTTCAGCCACGTCCATCCGCGAACAGGTGGTTCGGTTTTTTTAAAAAGTGTGACGTCCGCCTGTTCATGAGAAGATTTGAATTCTCAACCAGTTCGGAGTTTGAACCGGAAAAAACGTAAGTGACGTCACTTCTGGTTTAAGCCGGTTTTCTTTCACAAGAGACTGGCTTCTCTACCCGGTCTCTGTGAAAGAATTCTTCCACTGGCCAGCTTCTTCCTGCCGGTGACCAGGGCAGGTCAAACACCCGTACTGTTCGCCGGGGGAAGAAAATGTCTTGCGGACAGTTCGGCCATCACTACTTCTGAGTAAATACAGTTTTTCTGAGAGCCTGGAATGTGTCTCTTCTCCTCACTTAGACATCCCCCCCGGGGAGTGTGTCCTATAGTGCAAAAGATATGGTAATACCTTTTACACATAGGTGGTTCCTCTTTAATTTTCCTTTTCAAGAGAAACTTTTCATCAACTTAATTTGTTCTTAACCTACAAGTTGCATTAGCATTAATAAACATGAGAACCTGTACTATAATATTTTTCAGCTTGTATTTACAATAGATGAGCTTAAATGGACAAACATTATCACAAATATGTGTAACATAAATAACATTTGGCAGCAACCAAAGTGTTTTCTTTGCTCAAGATAGATAGTGCATAAATGTTAAAATTAAGTTAATCTTCTTGTCTAATCTATATTCTCCACTACAACTGATTTACATTGCAATGATAAACACGGTTGTCACCAATTTTAACATCAGTAGTTGCTCATCATAATTATTCATTATACTTTATAATTGACTTTGATCAATCATGTTTGACTATTTTATGATTTACCAAGTTCCTGTAACATAGTAGTGCATAAGCAAGAGAGGCTAAGATGATTTCATATTGCACATTTCTTAGGTAAAGTAAAACTTTACTAATTATACTGCTATGTTTTGTGTGCCATGGCCTGTGATGGCACCATGCACAATGCAATGATCCATAATATAAAAAACACTGTGTGTGTGTATATATTATGTACTTATATCATATATGGACAAATGTATTTGTACACATGTCTATTCCACCTACAGGAACTTTCATTTTGATTACATATACATCAACAGAGCCAGTGCTGCCTTTTCTGGACTACATGGAATCCTTTTTAATTCATCCAGAAGTCAGAAACGGACGGTGGATGTAGGACCTGTCTTGCTATTGAAGCAATTTGGTTTCTGGGTCAATTTTTTTTTACCGTTTTTGATTTACTTCTTTTTGTTCAATCTGATGGGCTTGGGTCTTACTTCAAAGGCATATTACTACACACTGTTTTGTTACAATGTACCACAATTTAGATGACTGCATGCAAAATCTACTTAGGTCAGAATGACAAAAATATATTTAAAATATATACATATTTATAGATTCCATATTATGACAGTCATCACAATAATTAGCAATGAGTATGCTGTGTAGAATAAATGTTGCTCCTCTATATGCCTGTCTTCTTGTACAGTGTGGTAGTTATGTTGTTATGCTGTCTTCCTAAGAACCAATTTGATGTCGCAGATGACAGTTCCTGCCAAACCATTTATATTTACTATATGTAAAATATTACATGCCTCAGACTATGTGTGGATGTGTATTGCATTGAAAAACCAGTGTCTAAAGAACTTTTAATACCTATATACATATTTTATAATAATACTGCTTTAATTCAATTGAAGACATTTTATTTTAAGCATCTGACAGAAGCTATATCTACCGCAAAAGGCAAATCAGAAGCCACATACTTTGAGGTTAAAATTGCTATTAGGCAAATATATTCCGGTATGCAGCATTCTGACACACTGGTATCTCAACTATTTTTACTTTGTAACAAGGTCATCCATGCAATATGTTTGTATTCACCTGAATAAACTTTTGCAGATTTCTACAATATGCTGAAAAACCTGCAATCTAAGAATCATGATGACCTGGATTACTAGATTCCAAAACACAGAAAACCTTAGACTTTCAATATTCAAAATATGAAAAAACAGCCAGCAGTCTTCAGTTGCTCATTGATTTACCAGTTGACATAGCCATGCTTAGATATCTAGCACTATAAGCAGTGGTGCACATAACTTTCTTAGTGAGCTCCTCAGATGAGTACCAGGAGATGGTGTTTGGTACTCACCCCATATGTATGTGGTCTCCCTCACTGTCCTCTGCATCAGCCTCCTGCATGATAGATTCTGCTGCAGATAGACCTCCCTGTTCCTGATTGAACCTCCGATTAGCTGTCTTTATCCACAGGTCACCAACAGGCTTTAAGTCACATGTAACTCTCACAGTGCAACACTGTTTAAACCCCCAGATCTCATACCTCAGTAGTGCAACCCTGACATTTCCTGGCTTAGTAACTTACCCCTGAGACTACCTGCAGTCCAAATTTTAACCTTTCATAGGCACATTCCAGCTGTCACGCAGTGCTTTTCTCTTGTCAGATTTTACTCTTACATATACCTACTCTGACTTTCATCCCCCAGATCTCCAACACCCTTAGAAGTCCAATCTTTTTTTTGGATTATTAATACATTCCCAATTTCACACCCCTAACTGCAACTTTCAGTTATTCATATTTTCCTGCAGTTATCCAAGTGACGTAAATTGTAAATATTTAACATTTAGATGTGGCCATCCAGATACGGAGTGCCTCCAAGTTGTTAGTATGCATATGAGCTTTGTAACAATGCTGCAGGTATGCATGGCTAGTTTTTGGCCCCTTTTGAGTACCAGAGTACCATATATGTGCACCCCTGACTGTAAGTGCTTGTACTGGTTGCAATGGTGAGCTAGCACACCAAGAAGAATCTCAAGTTGATGGTGAGCTTAGGAATTCTTTTTAAAGTTAAACATTTTATACTTGGCAATTTGTTGTAGAAAAATGGCTGAGATTATTTCAGGTAAAAGGTCATCATGGCAGCTAAAACTAGAAGAAAGAAAAATAGCATCATATGCAATAGCCAAGATAATGAGGACAGCACAGAAGAGAGAGAGAAGTTATCCAGTTTGCCTTTTTTTTGCATTCTTGTTCTGTGTTTTCTGCATGTACTGTTTTATTGATAATCTCACTATTTCATTAATTTTTGGTGGATATGGAGTGCATTGATCGTCAGGGATAAAAGGTATGTAATAAAACTCTGTAATATTAAGCAACAAGAAAAACCTTAAAATGTATTGTTTATAAATCAACCTACCCAGTGGTAACCCAGAGTGTAGCTCAGGGTGGATTATACCAACCAATAGCGGTAGACCTAGGTGCTATCCTCCAGTGATGGCGTCCTTGGCTCTTCTTCCAGGTTCAGTAATGACACATGGGAGGTGGGGGGGTTCTGTAATGAGCAGATGTTGGGTAGTGGACATAGGAGCCACACATAAAGGATTACAGAGGGAAACAGTCCTAACAGTTTCATAAAACTGCGCTCTACTCCTTTAGAGGAGGCAGCCTTCTCTTCTGAAATAGTGTCTGCACAGGCATAGTATAGGTTCTATTCCCATCTGGAATCCTCGCTCTCAGGAGCACAGACCCCTCTCTGCCCCACTGTTTCCAGAACCATTCTAGACTCTAAACCAGGATCTGGCCCGACCAGGATCAAGGAATTTAAGAACAGAAGCCTCCTGCATGCTTCTATACTGTGGTATCATGCCCATGAAGCAAGGTACTGACATGCCCCTAAACTCTCACAATTCACACTGCAACAATACTTAGCCCATATTAATCAGAAAACGAATTGTTCAAAGGGGAGGGGTTTGGAGAACAGGCTGGAAATATGAACAGATTACAATTATATTTACCTACTGCTTTTGATTACACGTACCCCTCAGGTGTGCATTTCAATGTGAGGACACTATCCTCCATGGAATGTGAGGTGGCAGTTAGCTTATCCTTAACCCCACAAAATAAATCGTAGGAACATTATTCTCCTCTGAAATGTTAGGACTTTTTTCTTTTTTTTTGGATTTTGTAGGATCAGCACACCACTTCTCAGGTAGTTTACGTGCCAACACGTGAGAGCTACTGCTCAACTTAAGCCATTATATATATTTCTTTCTAGAAGGGATGGTAAGATATCTTACAAAAGCACATGATAACTTTGCTTGGGCAGATTTTCCCTAGTTCCCTGTTCATGAGCATTTCACCATCACTCCCTGTGGTCTCATATTTGATCCTCATCTTATGTATGAGTCCATCTATCATTGCCCTCTCCACATGTTGGCAAAGCTACAGACTACATTTCTCCATAGATACCGTGTAGCAAATGTAGCCACTTTAAGTTGGATGTGTGTTACTGACTGGATTGTCAGATGATAATATGTACAAACTACAGTTAACTACATCTAATAGCTTTTTTAAAAATAAAATTTTATACTTGGGCTTAGATACACTTTAATTCATCAAGGGAGTACCTGGCATTATTATTATTTATGTATTTATTAAGAGCAACAAATCGTTTTTTTCTTGAGTTACAAATGTTAAGATCTCATAGGCGGAGGACTTTGTCCCGCACCTGTTAACTAGTCTTTTTGCTGAACATAGTGACCTATTTATCATTCTAAAAGAAATAGAAATGGTTGTCATAAGTGACAGCATAACTACTGGGCAGCACAATGCTTTGTCCCTGCTGCATTTCAAATGGTGATATATGTTGTCATGTAATATTTATTTTCATTTCAACTGGTATGCTCATTTTTCATATGTGGTGCCCTTGGTGATGATGGAAATTAGTTGAATAATAACTTACTTTAAAGAACTGTCAAGCTTAGAGGAAGCCACTGCAAATGACACTTGGAAAAAGGTAGCCCTACACGGAGTCGTGCGCAACAAATTGAAATGTCAGTAAAGAACAACCGTGAATTTCCATTTAAATAACAGTGATCTATAATTGTATTATGCTCCTATAAATTACCTCTTCCTCTGCTGTGTCAGTCAAAGATATAGAACCGCATATCAAAACTAATGTAACAAGTGTGAGATAAAATAATCTTGCCACTAAGGTCATGGCTGGAGATTTGAATCAGTAGCTTCTGTTTGCAGAGATTAAAGGTTTTTATCTCACAAACAAATTCAGCACATGTTTTGCGTGTTATGATAAGCTAAGGCTAAGAGGCCTCAGAGAACAAATTTTATGCAGCAACATATTCAGAGTATTGTATCAAAGCAAAACAAGTCACTGAATCCAATTTAGGGCACTGACAGAGTGCCGCATATTAAATTCGGATGCATTTTATTATATATTACATATTATGCAGCATTTAGGATTTTAGGCCAATAGATCTTTGGAAACCCTGGATATAAAACAAAAACGTATTTCTTAACAAAATAGTTTTTTTATATGCTATGTACTTCCTTTACCAGGATCCAATACTGGATAAAACCTCTAGACTGTGGCCCCTATTGGAAGATATTCTCGCACCTACTCTTCTGCTTATTACCTTCTGTCCTGGTGAAAAAAGCGGATGGATCTACCTTCTGGGGACAAAACTGCAAAAAACATTGCGGGTCATTTATTTGTTAGATCACGAGTTCAAATACTTTCCCCCCTCACTGTATACCTATTTATTCTGCCAACATCTACACATGTACACAATACAAACAATAAAACATGAACAGTTGTGTAACTAATTACAGATTATATGGTTACAGAAAAAGTAGTCTTGGGTTGAGGAGTTTTAATGTAATGTCATCACAAACCTCCCTGTGCCATTCCAGGTCTCCTTGTGTTAAATAATGATGGCCAAACTGTCCGCCGGACAGAGAGTTCAACGCGAACATTGAATGTTCGGTTTCTTCTCACCGGCGAACAGTATCGTTGTTTGCCACCTTCGCCAGCGAGAGGAATTCTGTAATTCTTCCTCCGGCCAGACCTTTCCACGCCTGGTCCGGCCAGTGGAAGAATTATTTTCACCGGGTATCAGGGGACACCTGATCTGTAGTTATATACCGAGCACGGGCCAGAAGTGACGAGTTCCATATAACAGAAGTGACGTTGCGGCATTCTGTTCGCGGAATTTGAAGCTCTCTGCGAACAGACGGACTGCAGACTTTTTTCTAATCCACCTGTTCGCGAACGGACACGACTCATGTTCGACCATCACTAGTGCTAATTTGTATTTCTTTCTTTACAACACTATTATATTAGATATAAGAAATTACTTAATTTAGAGCATAATTATTAAATAGAAATAGGGAAATTGCATGACAATGATGTTAAAGAACAACTATTTTGCTATGCACTAGTTAAAAAAGCTTTGCCCAGTTCATTTCAGTGTGCTGCCCATGCCACTTAATGATGGGCATATTAAATGTTAATACTGCATATTGAGATAGAAACTGTTAATATCATAATTATCTAAGCGTCTGGTGGCATGCAGTAGAGTTGAAATTTTCCTAAATCTTCTTTCCTTTACTAGCATATACAGTATATTTAATTTGTTCAGCTCTTGTTTTTCCAGCGTACTTATTTTTCCATGCGTGACTTTTTGCCACATTGTCTGCTTATTGGTTTTTTAAGGTTAGACAATTTCTCACTTGTCTAATTTTTTAGCCCCTTTATTTGTTTGTTTGCTTTACTGCTTGTGCATAACATTTTTAACAGCGTAGGAGGTTTCTGTCTGTAGAAAACTTTTCAGATGAGGACTTGTTACTTGTTGGCAAGATTATTGATTGGAAATGGAATGTTGAAACAAAAGTTTCTGCAAGAATGGGTAAAGTTGTTATTGTTTTCACAAGCAAAGAGAGTTTGGCACACAAGGTGATAGCAAGTGGAATAGTAATAAAGGTATGATTCTTATTTTATGCCCCTGGCAACAGTGCTGCTAAAAGATAAAACCTTAAATATGTCACTTATCCTGAGAAATGGTTCAATAACCAAGAAGCCAGCTCTAAAAAAACATCCAATGGAATGCTAAATCCCAATTTTAATTTTATAGTGACAATCATGCCGGCTTTATTTTCCAGAGTAAATGATAAATAACATTGGCACGAGGTAACATGGTAAACCCAGAGGACATATCAAAGAGTAAAACATTTATTACAGTTATATAATTGTTATTTTTTAAACCTAATAAAGACTTCCTATACATCATTTGACCAGCTTAATTTTGTAGTATTTTTTTCTTAAAATCCATTCTATAGACTTGGCTTTACATATAGTTCTGCCAATCCTTTACCTCCTCTGGTTTATGTTCTGATACCATTTTTAAAAACATAAAACATTTCCATTTAATTTAATACCTATATTTAGACCCAATTTAATTATCACTTTGAGTAAGTGCTTCAGGTAAATCAACAGTGGAAGTGGCTGTCAAGGTGCTTTGTGAAAATAGGAAGCTGTGATGTTATACTAAGACTAAGTAGATATTTATAATAGAGTAATGTAGAGTTTTTTTCCTGCGAAACAAAATATAAATACACACAATAATGTACTGGATGCAGTGATGTATCCACCAACTGTGAAAATTATTCCACATATTCTTGTCATCAGATGCTACACCAGGTCCTCCCAGGTATCTGCCCATGTCTACAGTCCTTGTAACAAAAACAGCTATTTATTTTCCTAATTAAATTAATGTATTTAGTTACTCAATAATTACCTTGTTAACCAGCTGCTAGGCTCCTTGGAAAATCCTAAAAAACTGAAAGTTTCAATGCAATACAGGTTAATACACAATGGATAGGCATGACATTGGGTCACCATTGGTCCAGATATCACTGCTGCTGTCCCAATAAAGAAGTGAAACCATTTGGTTGAACACTATGTTAGACCATCATGTCCCCACTGCACAGAGACCGCAGGAGATCGCTCGCACCAAGTGATCTCCCGCGGTCTCTCGCAATTAGAATCGCGGCATGGCATCTGCAGGCAGGAAGTGGGGGGTGGTGTTGCACATGGGTTTTATGATAAATCTCCATTAATAAGCACGCATTATCACACAGTATCATACCTGTCATCTACAAATGATTCACCACTAAACAATAGACCCGATAAACAATAAGAGGTTAATTACATTAAAATCTCCGAATGATAGCAAGGAGATACCTATAGCAAGGAGAAACCTAAAGCCCAGAATGGCACCACATCACTATGCCAAACCAAGGGGGCAAGATCTTGCTGGTCTCAACTCGAGGTAATTAAGCTCATCAATATTACAATTAGTGGGCTGAGTTATGGGTCTACCTAAACATAAGTCTTCCAATAAGCACTCAGGTAACACCCTAAGAGTCGAGGAAAACTCCCCTTTGACCCTCCCTAGAAATTATGGTATGGTGTATAAGGTTAGTCGTAGCTGGTAGTCGCAGGAGGAGAAATGCTGCCAGTCAACATCTGAAGGTACTATACTCCTATTGTCATATATGTTATTGTATTGTCCTGTTATTATGTTACTTGATATATCTATAAATTAGTTTATAATTATTATTACTGTTAAATTGCTTCTGTGATCTGTCTCTTAATCAAACTGTTGTGATATGAGCCATCTCTAGTTGCATGATACCCTTATTTACAGGTAGAATATATTGATGTGTCTACATAAATATTCATATAAAAATATCTATATTAAAATATATAAAATAGATTATTATTAATATTCGAACCCGCAACAGGTGGGACAGGACATCTTGCCATACCCAGCATGATCGCACTCTTAAAGAGTGATGATCTGGGTCATGCGGCTGTGACTGCCTGTGATCAAAAACACGTTTCAGATCACGGGCCACACCATGTCTGTGGGGGCAAGCCCTTAAGGAGAGAATTTACTGTTCCACTTTATCTTTCATGAAGAACTACTAGAGCACCTTACACTATTGCTAACCCCCTACACTGTTGCCCAGGAAAACCTACTTAGACCTTCACAATGGCTCCACAAATGGTTTTATAACAATTTACAAAATTCTGTAATCCTGAAAAGAAATTTAAACTACAGCAGTATATGCATGTAAATAAATGAACATGAAATGGATGGTTAAGCAGTTTACAGTTGTATTTTTACTTTAAATTTGTTTTCCTAAATTGATCATGGGTGATCACATGCACTACAAGTACATTTCATGCTGGAGAACACTGTAACTTCACACACTTCAATTCTAATACCTACTAGCTTTTACACATTATGTACACCTTTTATATTCATATACATGTTTTTCCTCATATGCCTCAGGTTTTGCAAAACAGTACAGCCTGTGGATTGTAATCTAAGGCTGGGCACACAGAAGTCGATACCCGTGCGATTGCAGCACAATGCGCTCAAGTGCTTGACAACCAAACAGCTAATCAATGTGCACCACTTTGTCCTCATTCAAAGTTATGGTGATCGACCGGGATTTACGGACATGTGCATTCCCTGTTCAATCGATTCAGCTTGAAGAAAGTTTTTTTTTGTTTTATTCTCATTCAATCGGTGAACGTGCACGGCGATTGATCATTAGTCAATCAAACGGAAAATTTATCTATATGTGGGGGGGCTTTTTAGTCACATTTTATCAATGGATTGCTGATTTATTGTGGGAAAGAGCCCTTTTTTATTGTGGGAAAAGTCTTTTTAAACAGGCGGTAGTCAACAGCCTGTAGAACACCTCATAATAGCAACCTTCCCACGGACATGGCATAAGGCATTGTCGGACGTTTTTCAGGCGTAATTAATTATTCACTTAGTGACCAACATTTCTAAAGTGATTGCTGGTGGTTAATACATTTTTGGCAAACAGTGGAATACACAGAAATTAAACATCTCCTGTGACTGGATACTAAAGGAAGAATCTGCACTCTTGATGAATAAATTCACCTGTCATTATAAGGGGTGGTCGAAAAAATATATATGCATATAGTCCAATTATGCCAGGGCCATTTTGACTCATCGTAAAAAATGTACCAGAATTTTCTACTTCAAAATATGTTATAGTGTTGATCATGAAAATAATAAATGCATTTTTATTGAAAATTGTTTACTGCTTATGTAACTAACTATATTATGTTATATAGTTGAAAAATTTGCATCAAAATTAAATTCTCATGAAAATTCACATGAGAACTAAACATTTTGCAATTGAATCGCATTTTGATTGCAGAAATCAAAATTTAAGTTGAATCAAATTTACTTCATTTTGACCATCTCTAGTTACTATGAGTGATGAGCGCCATAGGCAATATTTGAATTTCTGATATTGCTAGTTATTCTACTAATATTTGATTTAATATCAAAAAGAATAGTCACATGTGGTATTCATTTTCACATTGTGAATCGCAATGCATGGCCATAAGCTTCCCATTGCATAATATCGCCACCATATTCGCAAAATTTGTGAATTCTCAAATAGGCGATATTCGTTGAATATACTTGCAATACAAATATTTGAGCTGAACACTAGTTACTATGATCTCTTTGTGGTATTCACATGACTGAACACTAACTAATTGGCTTTTTGTACTGTAACCTACCTTTTAGTGATGGCCGAACATCGGCCAGGACTGTCTGCGAACGGGCGGGTCGGACTTCTAAAGACGTCCGCCTGTTTGCGGACAGATTCAAATTCCCCGCCTCTAGGCGGGGAATTTGAATCGGAAAAACCGGATGTGACGCCAGTGACGTCACATCCGGTCCCTGGAACGCATACTGGAACGCATAGTTCCTGGTTCCGTGAGCCGGATGTGACGTCACTGACGTCACTTCCTGCTCCGACCCGGTTTTTTCACTAGGAGACCGTCTTTATGCCCGGTCTTCTAGTGAAAAGATTCTTCCTCCGGCACGATCACACAGGTTGTGATCCTGCCGGAGGAAGAATAGAGATCATCTTCTCGCTGGTGAACGGAGCCGCCGAACTGTCCGCCTTGCTCACTACTACCTTTTGATGAGCTTTACTTTAGACCAGAAGAAACATATAGCAGGTAAATACCAGATACATTTCTTGTCTTTAAAAATACATTAAATGTTGGAAAGAAAGCTAAGATGTGTTAAAATGTATATTTTTACTTTGTTTACAATCACATTAATGCTTTTACTTTGTATATGTTCTATTACTCCAATTAGGATAGAATTGGTTGGATAATTGTTGCTTCTAAAGTCATCCCAGGCTTTTTACTGACTGTAGTCCAGATACGAATACAATGATGTATATTTCTTAAAATGCTTTGTGAATTGTTACATTTCAAACCAGGACTATTTTTTTACTTTGCATTACAGATTGATTACATTTTTACTGGCATTTTGCTGCAATTTGCTAAATGCAAATTTCAAAGTATTGTACATTCAATTACTCATTATCTGCTCATTTAAGTTTATTTACTCTTCATGGTGGACAACAGTATGATGCTTTATGGTATACGCAAATTGTTTCTGCCCATCTAAATTAAAATTAATTTTGGATTGAGTTTCCATTGATCAAATGTCTTTATTTATTTGAAATAAACGAAATCATAAATTATCAACATCATTATGGTTACCAAGATTTAAACAACAATGTCTTTAAACTTCAAACTTTGTAACCTGAAAAGTAGCATAATTGTTCTCTGATGAGAAAATATTAATGTACAATAAGTTCCTATTATTCAATGTATGACTTATTTTTTTTTATGAGCAGCATTAGTATGTGTTCATGTTCAGAGCTGTGCTATGAAAAGTCAGAACATTGTGCTCAAGAGGGCTTTATGGAACATCTTGTTAATAGCTAATACGATATCATATCACTAAACTTTAACTGCCTGTGGAATTAAGTGTTATGGAAAGATTGGCTTTTGCTAAAACAATGCTTTGCTTTTGTTGCCTAAATTTAAGACTTAAATGTTTACTGCTTTTTATGTTAATTAATTAAGCTATTTTATGTTGGTAGAGCAATCAAACGACTTTAAGGAGAGTGTGTGGTTTTTTTAAGACAATAGAGTGAGCTAAAAGTTTAAAGGAAACGTCATTTAGAATGTAAACTTTTGATTATCTTTTTTGGACATACAGGACATTTGACCCATTTATCCTTTAGATGATCCATTGTGAAGCTGGGTATCAAACAGTTGAGTCAATTGCGACTAGAGATGGTCGAATTTTTCGACTTGCAAACTTTGTGAGCTTATTGCAAAGCCCCTGAAAATGGTATCATCACCAAACTTGCTGGAGATGTAGAGAAGGGTTGGCGGAACATTTGAAAAAAAAAAGGTTTTGCTCTAGCACATGTAGTTTTTGCATAAATTAAGTTCAAAGTTAAAGTCGAAATTCCGATTTTCGCATTTTATACTTGACTTTGAACTTAATTTGTGAAAAAACTATTTGTGTTAGAGACTTACTTTCTTTTTTGTAGTATACCCCCAACCCTTCTCTACATCTCCAGCAAGTTTGGTGATGATACCATGCTCAGGGGCTTTGCAATTAAGTCGAAACCGGCGAAATGGTCGAATTTTTGAAAAAAAAATCGACCATCTCTAATTGCGACCTTTTTCTTACCATACGTAGGGAACAGTGGGTGGGTAGGGAATGTAATGATGTATCCCTTTTACCTATTCCTTGATTACTTGACTTGGACATATATTCTCCTGATGAAGCACTTCAAATAGGTATAAACGCATTGATAACAAAACTTCTTGGACCTTGATATCAACAAAGGCTAGAAGAGCTTGAACAATTTTAAAGAAAATTTTGAACTGTGTATAGTGATTTCTTACATATGTTAATGATTATTAAATTAAGTGTATGTTTTTACTCAGACTTGGGGACCCCAGTTATCTTTTTTCTGGTTGCCTTAAAAATCCCTGGGTTTAGCCACCCCATGTGTTGGCTTTTTTCTGACTAACCAATTATTTGTGTAAAAATAAGGGATGTTGGCAATGACTATGTAGACTTGTTATGCCCCAAATTTGGCAATAGAAATTCTAATATAGTTATATGTTGTCAGCTCATTCACACTCAATGCATTATGAGCCCCCTCATGATTGACCCACAATGAGTCTTCGATTTTAGAAAAGTTTGACTAGATAGGATGACGCAGTTGGTATCTAAATATCAGCCTGGCACTCTGGGCACAAAAGATTTGTAAGCTGAAAATTTGATCATCTTCTCCCAGAAGTCCTTGCTATTTTCTAGGAATTCAGTTTAGGCCCTTCTAAATGTAAGCCTACAGTAGGAGTAATGTGCTGAATCTGATAATATAATTATGGCAAAAAAAATTCTCTGGTTGACCACCCAAAGCAAAGAAACTCCTTCTAGCCCTTCCTTTTCCAATTTCTACTAGGCTATTTGGAAGTTATTTGCAAAGCCACTGAACATGGTATTATCACCAATGTAGAAAAGGGTTGTTGAAATATTTTAAAAAAAGTATTCTCTGTCAACTGAAGTTTGGCAAAGTCAAGTTGAAGTTTCAGCTCCAAAAAATTTGACTTGACTTTCAACTTGAAGTGCACTTAAATTAATATATATATAATATACACCAATAATGTAATTTTTACTTACCTCTAAACTGTTCCAAGAGCTCAAAAGCTTCTTATTATCCTGCTGCCATCTGTGGCAGACGCAATTTTGGTTTCTCTGTAGCTTTGACCTTGAATGGGTTAAGGCTGCAGTAACATTGACAGCCACCAGCGGCTGCTAGATACAATGTCTTTCAATGGACACAAAGTTAGAGCAGGAAGAATGTCCTGCTCAAGAGGGATCCACAGAGAGGAGGAGTGATGGGGAAAACTCACAGATATCTCCTCACAGGTAAGGATTTTTTACATTTTATTTACAGATTGCTCCAAAAATGGGGGTTTGGCTAGCTAGGTACAAAAGTTTTTCTGGTGGATTTAGGCTTTAATTTATGCTAAAACAAAATATTTTTTTTTTATGTTCTCACAGCCCTTATCTATGTCTCCTGCAATTCCAGTTATGGTACCATATTTAGGGGCTTTACAATTAACTCACAAAGTCAGCTAGTTAAAATAAAAAAATTATCATTTTAGCTACCAGTTGTTAAAAGTATACAGTGGGCAGAATTCTCATTAGCTTTTCCATTCTACATGTGTCTACAGTAATATCATGCATATTAATAGAATTATCATTATGAAACTTAATTGATTTAATTTTTTAAATTTTACAGATTTATTTTTGAAAATTAAATGTAATGCTGCATGTTTTAATGTCACCAGTACCATGCAGCATAATGTGTAAAACATACAGAAACTGTGTACCTTCACACACTAAATTAGACAGAACTATCCTATAATGAAGAAGGAGCAGTGTGAGTTGGTGCTTTTGAATTCTGTAAATAGCAGGCTTTTTAATATCACACTTAGCTTTTGAAAAACTTGCACACTGCAGTTGGTTATAAAAAATAAAGCCATAAGCCATTCACATGAAAAGAATTAACATTATTAAAAAAAGAATTAACATTAAACAGCCATTAAGATTAATGGAAACAAATTACAAATTATAAAAGGACTGCCTAGTAACAGTTTACCTTGTGGTGCCTTATATATTTTATAAACGTGGCATTCTTTTTTGACACTTTGACAACAGTTCTCAGGTGATATTTATTGCATGGTATATGAAACAGTTCAATTCTTCAAATGGTGGAGAAATAATGTACCTTACTTCAAATGCAATTACGAAGATGGTCAAGGTCACCAAATCTAAAGTATATCAATACAAATTGATTGGGACTACGAGATACACTAACCAATAGGATCTACAGTTAAATATATTTAAATTAAATATTTACTGACAAATGTATTGATGTATGTAAATGTTTGTTTAGGTATGTAAATGCTCCTTACAGACAGAAGTACATGGAACATGGCAGTTTCTGTAATTGACATTGTAGATTTGCATTCAAGACATGAACAACTCTTGTTACAAGTCTTAATTAGTTCATTTCCAACTACCTTATTTTTTTACAAGAAGTCTTTGTACATGATGAATCTGCACTGTAGATCAAGACATCCATTAGCTATGTTGTGATCCTATAGATTAGGGCTAAGTGTCTACTGCTTCTTTATTTCACAAGTGCCTACTCCACATTCTCAAAGCGACGCAAGAGCACTACTTTGTTTTAGACGTGAACTGACTCATTTTCATTGCAGTGACACGCATTGTTGCCAGTGACGTGTCCATTGAAGATCAATAAACTTTGAAGATCAATGTGTCTTTTTTCCCTATGCTGGGTACACGTGCAACGCAGGGAAACATGGTCTAAAGCAGACCTATACTCACCTTTTGTACTTGTCTCTTGCAGGCTTACCCCATATAATAGGGATGATCTGTGAAAAAGAAAAAAACTTATTTGTAATGACTAAATCCTGAAATGTCCTTTCTCATCCCCTCTCACCTCCCCTCTGTTAACGCAACGCTGTGGCAGGTAGGAAATCCGATCTTTATCAGAGCAATGAGAGCCAGGAAAGTACTCTCTGTATACAAACTGAACCTAGGCATTTTTCACATTAAAAAACATTATATTGGCTACTTTATGTTGCTCTTAATTAACCCCTGGAAACTGGCAGTTAAATATGATTCAAGAGAATAGCTACCATTATGCCACCACAGTAAGTAAAATATTATAGATATATATGTATATTCATCAATGTATTCATCAATGGCTGACATGGTACAACACTCTACTATTGTTATATCTATATAATGTAAAAAATTTGAGTATACATCAGCCTTTTTGTTTTATGGCAATATCTTATTGTTGGTAAACTGGTCCTTTTTTAATGGGATTAAATTGATCAGTGGAGATGCTAGACCCTGGCTTTCAGAACTCATGCCTTTGGTCTATTAATGACTAGCTGTGGTCTCATGTTAGCCATCGATGAACACAGAAAGTTTGTTCAAGAGATACTTCAACCTTTATTGGCCAACTGAATTCATTACAGTAGCGAGCTTTTAGGATGGTTCAGTTCCCTTCTTTATGGTATTTAGCCTAAAGAAGGGATCTGAGAGGGATTTTAGCTAAGTCACAGGGGTGCAGAGATATAACAATTTGTGAGGTTAAATTCAACAGTACAGGTGATTTGCGGAAAATTAGAATATTGCCAAAAGTTCCTGTATTTAAACTTAAAAGGTGAAACTAATACATGACATAGACTTGTTACATGCAAAGCAAGATATTTTAAGCCTTTATTATTATTATTTGTTATATATTTGATCATTTTGGCTTACAGCTTATAAAAACCCCCAAAAATTTGACTATTACATGAAATCAATAAAACAAAGATTTTAATTGGAAAAATTTCGGACCTTTCAAAAATATAATCATGCATATGTACTCAGTTTGGGCCCCGTTTGCATAAATTACTGCCTCAGTGTGGTGTGTCATGGATGCTATCAGCCTATGGAACTGCTAATGGTGTTATGGAAGATCAGGATGCTTCAACTCTTCTGCATTGTTTGATCTCTTGTCTCTCATCTTTCTCTTAGCAATGCCCCATAGATTCTCTATGGGGTTCGGGTCACGCAAGTTTGCTGGCTAATCAAGCACAGTAATCCCATAGTCATTTACCAGGTTTTGGTACTTTTGGCAGTGTGGACAGGTGACAATTCCTACTGGAAAAGTCATCATCTCCATAAAGCTTGTCTGTGGAATGAAGGATGAAGTGCTCCAAAATCTCCTGGTGGACGGCTGCATTGAATCTGGACTTAATGAAGCACAGTGGACCAACACCAGCAGATGGCATAAGCTGTAAGCCATAATCGTCATATAACAAATTAAGGCTAGAAATATCTTGCTTTGCATGTAATCATTTATTACTGTATTTTTGGACCATAAGACACACTTTTCCCCTTAAAAAAAGTGTGGGGGGGGGAATGAGGGTGTGTCTTATGATTCGAAGGTGAGGTAAAAGAATACTTTTTTGGGTTCTTGTGTGCCTGCATGGGTCAGATTAGTCAGCT
>CM070032.1:153976728-153990228 GCA_036250615.1 Ptychadena robeensis
CCCCCCCCCCTTCCCAGATGTGTGAGAAGGAAGCTAGTGTTCACTAGTAACATCTTGTGGCTGAAACTGATATTGGAATAGGGATTTTCCCCAATTTGGATTAATGCTCGAACATTCAAATATTTTTTTTCTTGCGTTTCTGCTCTTAAACTGGGTGTTTCTTATAGCCCGAGAAATATTTTGGTTTAACCTTTTAGACGACATTAAAATTTTTTGCAAATCACCTGTAGTCTATTATAATAACACTTTAGACATTATATTACCTATTCTGATGTTGTTTCATCTACTCAGATGTTATTTTAGCAGCTGGGAAAATAAATAAGATGTGAAATGCAATTCACAAAGAGAAAGGGTAATTTTATCTATCCTTATCTATCCAGAGTAGAATTATCACCTCTTTCAGGGTGTCAGTATGACAGATTTCAGGCGTTATCTGATGCTTGTAGCACTGTGATGAAATGAGGTAAATAGAAGTAGAACCTTTTTTTAAGCATTTTCGCATGAACTTAATGCCGGCAGAATGTAGTTGTAATTTCTACACATTTCTTCTTTATTCCTCTTTAGATGTTTTTTTTTACAGTTAGATCTGCCACAAAGAATTTAACATCTTTGAACACCTATCAATGGAAATGCGTGTGGTCTGTTCCATTACACATATTTGTTATTGAAACACATTTTAGCTGGTTAAATTAACAATTTTTTCCCTCCCTAAACTATTTGATTATCAACAGATGCTGATACAAATCAGTTTAATATTGCATCTTTTTATGCACCTCAGAAACTTAAATTTTTTTTTATTTAAAATATTATTCTTTCTCTCCTAGGTTGCAAAGATATTATTTATATCTCTTACTGTATGTGCAAAAAGTAAAACAGGCTTCTCCAGGACATGTAATCCACATTGTTTTCTCCATAGAAAACTGTTTTCGTGTGATTTACTTTTGAATCTCCCGCCGCAGCCCCGATGTGACGTCCGCTCTCCTGCAGCAGCCTTCTCTTTAGATCAGACCTGCCGTAGTGGTGCGGAATGGTAAATCACTCCCTATAGAACTGCCAATGAAGGATATACTGTGTAAGGCAATAACAGTGTCAGATGATCCCAAGCATTACTTCCTACCTCTGGATATTTTTCCATCACTTAAGTTCACAATACACATAACAATCTGACTGTACGATTTTTTGTAGATTTAGTTTGACCAAAACGTTGTAATATGAGGAGCTCTCTATACTACCCAATTAGTCTCTGAACATGCAAGGAGGTCCTTTTACTATATAGTTTTTGGTAGTTCTAAAGATAGTTGTACAGAGACATTTAAAGGTGTGTGGTGAGCTTTACTACTGTGTTAAGCCCCCCATACACCTTTAGATCACTCCATTTAGATCACTCCGTGCAATTTCCTTAGATTTACCAAAAACAAAAGTTGATTGTACGGAAATTGTATGGTAAGATTGTAAGGTGTATGGGGGGCTTTAGAGCTTTCATGGCAGCTTATGTGAAAATTGGTAGCAGGTGAAGTATCCAAGTGTTAAAACTTTCAATCACTATGTATTCTATCAGGCAGGATACTATACTACATAGTTGCTGGTAGATCTAAAGGAAATTTCATGGGGTGATTGAAAGGTTTTATGGGGGGGCTTAAGTGTTCTGGATGTGGGAAGGGATAGGTTTAAATGTTTAAGTTTAAAATTTATATGGCTATCTTTATGCTATGTGTCCACAGGGCGGCATGGATGGATCAGTGAGATGTGTCTATGTTACCCAACACGTGGATTAGCGACGATTTAAGACAAATTACTGACACCTTGACAACACATAGCCTGTTTATTTGAATTGGAAAACTGCTCTTGCTGCTTTTAAGCAATGCACATATTGGACACGAATTGTTTCATAGACGTGACCATAGCAGGGTTTTTTGCATTTTCATCAAGATGGAGTGGAGACTAAAGCTGGGAATAGACAGTACGATTTACCGTCTATTCTTTATCCGATTCTTAGCACTAGGAGAGGCATGATGACGTCATCACACCCGCCAACTAGTGCAGAGAATCGGATGGCACTCTATATGTACAGCTCATTACTTCGGCTGGGGGCAGCCGTCCCCAGCCGGACTAATGGGATCGCGTTAAAATTAACCGCCCTGTCTGATAACTGTGCGATCCGACAGGATGGCTGATTTTAGCCCAATCCTCGTTGGTTGCTGCATCCAATTTCTGTATGTAGTTAGATTTAGTTGACTTTAATAGTCAACTCAGAGCCACCATTCACTCTATTTCACTATTTACTGAAAGAGTATGTACATGTATTGATACTATAAACTAGTCTTCTCTGTATATGTCAAGTTCAGATAGTGGATTCATACAACCTTCACTTAGTAGTGTCTTGACACGATAACATCCCATCAGCAATTTTGCCTCAGGCCACCCACTAGATTCATAGCAAGACACAATTTTCAGCTTGTCAATCATCAAGTCTAGGATATTGAACAAATCATTAATCATGAGCACATTTGAAGATGTCACTTTTTATTTATACAGTATTTGCATTTTTCAATATGGCTTATTGTGTGTGAGATATTTTTTTAAATTTTTTGAATTTCAATACTGAGATACATTTTTAATCAGACAATGCAAATATCCGTTTTAATTTAGAAGTTCTCAAACTAGATTGTTGAATGGTAGAAGGCTCTGCAAGCATGGTAAATAATTTGACAATTTTTTTATATTAAACTTAATTTTAACTTTTCTTTAGTGGGGCAGTTATTATAAAAATAAAATGAAGTCTGAAATACTCATCTCTTTTTAACTTCTGTTTCACCCTCGTTCTAAAAAAAACCTACATGTTGCCTCAGGAATCTTCAGGGTGAATGATAGTCAGCATTGTGCCACCCAACTGTAAGTTCAGGGTGTCATGGATCCAGATCATGGTGCCCTATGCTCACAGTATAACAATTAGAGCAGCTCTGATGTCATCATGACAGAGAACTATTCTAAATCACTGACTGCTGTCTAGTATCCAAATGAATTTACCGGCCTGCAGACAGAGAAACTCTTTGCTCAGGTAGTCCCTGTAATAGGTTTGTGTTCCATTCCTATCTTGTACTTGTCCATTGTCACCCTGTCACAAAATCCTAAACTGGACACACAATAATGAAGCATGGGTTGATGTTGTTGCTGTCAGTAAATCAATCCAAAGAATTGACAAACATCTTTTGTACATGAATGTAAGTAAATGGAGGAAATCAGCAGTACTGAAATGCAACAAAGGATAAAAACAAATCGTTCAAATAAATTAAAATGGCTATTGTTTCTGATATGTAGTAATTCATAAGTGAATGTCATCCAATAAGCATTTATATTGTATTACTTTTTTGAGGTATCTTCACCCTGATCTACTCATCTACTTAACCAATATTCACCTCAAGCATCATTGTAGCTTTAGGAATTAGCCGCAATATCTTAGAAATCACCATTAAGTCTGGATTCTGAATTTGGTTGTTAAGAGAACTCTTTACATTAAATTATTTCAATATTCTCGCCAATGATACCGTGTTCCAGTGAGGTGCAGACATTTTAAGTAAACAGTAATTTGTCTTTCACGATTGCTACAGTTTCTTAGCTTTCTAACTAAATCAAAGTGTTTCAGAACACAGATACACAGGCATATGTGCTAAAGGAGTTGAGAATCCTCAAATATTAAAATTGCATGAATATTGACTTTTATTACCCAACTATATAAAAAGCAAACTAATATTTACTTATCGTATATGTAAAAAATGATTTGATAACTGTTTATTGTATGAAACATTAAACATTACTCAACTGGAATAATACTGTATGTATTCTACTTGTTAGGCTGGGCTTGTTCAAAATATATAAATTGTACATTTATTCAAATAAAAGAAAAAACTACTAGGATATATGTACAACCACATCACTTACTGAAGTAAGTTAATGCATTAGCGAACTTTTTCCTTCTTGGGGTCAGTGAATATTACAAGAAGCAGATGGATAATATACCCCCTAGGAGTCACTATATATATATAGTATATATATATATATATATATATATATATATATAGCTTAAATATTCATTAAATGTGTTATTGAACAAAAACAGTCCATATAGTATTTAAGTCAGTTTTTAGCATCTAGCTTTCAGATGCATTTAAATGAGCCACAGAATAGCAATATAAAGTGTTTGTTTCATAATTGACTTTTGGAAGAACTATTCCTGAGCTCGGTTTACAGTGAAAGTGGGAAATGGAAATGATCGGAGGGGTGCGATGAATATTGCCTTGGTTGCAGCTGCTTAAAAATACATTTTTTAAACCAGATGCTGCTTGACATTGACTTCTATTATTGTATGTCTTGTGGGACCTGAGGCAAATCTGCTGATGGTGGTCTGGGGAGATATCTATGACACCAAGATACATTTTTCTGTGATATCGGCTTCTCTGATACCACTTGAAGGTTATTTGTACCTTGAAGCCTGGTTTCAAATAAATCATTTGGTAGATACTGTATGAAAGCCCTTTCATTCAACAGTCATCTCTAAATGGAATGGTTTTCAAATTACATTTTGGTTTCATGTTTTGTTTATGCTGTTTTCTGCTACTTATTTTGGCAGGTACATTTTGCTTTAACCCAGAGACATCATTACTGGCATGCAAGTAATTTTTTTATGATGCAGACAGATTAGGTTATGATGTACATATCGTATTAGTTACTACTATTGAAGATGCTAACATAATCATAAGGGCAATAGAGATAGGTGAAACTGTCTATTTTACTTTCCACATGATTTATCTAAAAAAGAAAATTAGGAAATAAGTAGAAATGTTTGTCATAGCCTTGAGATAGAAGACTATGGACAAAACTGCTAGGAGGGTCTGGGCCACATGGGGACATGCCCAACAGAAAGCACTTTAACCCAGGCATTGGGTTTTCCTGCAAATTTAAGCTGAAGTGTAGATTGGAAAACATAATTAAGGAGAAATTTCTATTGCATCAGAATTCATCTAGGACCTCATACTTTTAATTCACAGTGCTCCCAATTGTCCCAAACGATTTTAAATGTAACACTTTCTCAACATTTTGCTCACACATTTGACATTTGTACATTAAAAGTCCACTAAAAAGACAGTATGGGTGCTGTCCTTTTTAATGTTATCTTTTATTCTGATCTAGTAATTCAAACTTTCTCTGCTCAGCATTGCGAACCCTTTGTCTATCTGCAGTCTCCATATCTGCAATCTACAAAGAGACCTTCTATGGAGCACACTTTTCACTTGCACGAAACAAGCAAATCCCTATTTCCCAGACACAGTGTCATGTACTATTTCATGTACATTCTTACTTGATCAAATTATTCTTCTCAGCTGTACGATAGGATATGATCATTTTGGAATGTACCTCTGACAGGCGCTTTACCTACAAGGAGTGGATATAAAAGATAAGTGAAAAAAGTCATATACTAATGGTGATGTAAGTAAAGAAGTCAAATGAAAAAAGAAAAAATTCCTAGAAAAACTTTCCCCACCTTACATATTACTAAATTTACATGCAAAAAGAATCTTAACGACATGGCCCAGAGCTATTGAGTAGAACCCAAACAGTACAAAACAAAACTCTTTTTCTTTTCCTACAAACACAAACAGTAATTAGAAAAATGAAAAATAACTTTATTGAAAATCTAACACATAATCACTGAATAAATAGAATAAAAATCATCACACAAACGTTGGACACTAGGTCCTATTGAGATGAAGCTTCCATAAATCACAACGTCCTAGTAAGGAATTAGATATATAGCAATATCAAAGCAACAAAAATTAGATACGTGTTGTGGGGATGATCCTTGGAATTGGGCGATCAGGGGGGAGGGGCACAAGCCCAAAACAGGTTTAGATTTTCACCTGATTTTTTAACCAATCGACCACCGTGCGCGCGCGGACGAAAAATCAAGTGGAAATCTAAAGCTTAAAAAGCGTTATTTGGGACGAAATAGGCCGCCAAATCGATCTAAGCAATTACATACATGTCCGTAATTCTTAGATCGGTTTGACCTCTTGGGCGTTATGCCTGTAGCCAGTACAGGCACCATTTGAACTTGGATCAATCGCCGGCTCTGTGTCAAGTCCCCTGGGTCTGGTCACCCCTATTGTCTCAACTATTGTGGTTAAGATTCTTTTTGCATGTAAAGTTTGAATATATGGGGATAGTAACTAACAGTACAATGCTTACGTATGTGGAAATCTGCCCTAATGTTACTGTGTATTACATCTTACCTATATTCAAGTAGAACTAAGAGAAAATTTAAAAATACAAAAACAATTAAAGAATACAGTAAACTGGTTGCATGCCCATAATCTAATACTTTGTTAAACCACCTTTTGGTTTAATTACAACATTCAGGGTAGGATTTTATCAGCATTGCACAGTTTTAACTTGGCAACATTTACCCTATTCACCTATTTACTATACCAGTATAAGCAACATACAACTTTTTAACTGCATGATACACTGCATGAAAAAAAAGTTTTAAAATATCTTAGTGTTGGCATAACAAGAGTCCCCAAGGTTATGCAATTTTTTCAGAGGTCTGTGATTTTGCAGTGATTTGACATCTGGGTTGCTTGGGCAATCTACCCTGAAAAGTTTGGTGTTATTTTGCCTGGGGACAAAACCTTGAACTTTGACAGCTCTATTCTTGGTATTCTCCTTTTCATTTTCTTCCTCTCTAATCACACAGTGGAACACACTTCTTATATTCTCTTTTTTAAAAGACTAAAGATAGGTTTCCAGGCATGATTGGTTTAGGCCCTGCAGACTGTATAATATGACACTTGAGGGACCACCTTTCAGTCTCCATACATTCTCTATTGTATCTTTTTTTTATGTCTAAGATGATTACATACATACATGTGAGGAAGCTGAGGGCTAGTCCATAACAGAATATCAGTTGGATAGTGAGTGCTCCATCTAGAACAGAAGAAATAGTAAATTAAATGGCTTATGTTTCCCAGACCTAAAGAAGCTTTTCAGCTCTACAATTGGGCCAATTGTTTTCCATAGTTTAGATTTCCTATCATACTTGGCCATTATGAAATATAATATAGTAAAATAGTAGAAACATGAAAAAGTTTTTTGTTTCCTACACATTTTGGAAAAACACACAATTTGAATGAAGGTAGAGGTCTAGGTCATATTTCCAAAATGAATGATTATGGTAATTTTCAAAAAATGCAGTTAAAGCATCAGCTTTACTGATTCATAGATTATAAAAATGGTATTGATGATACCTGTTTGTGGCCATCTTAACTTTGAGCTCTGTCTTCACTAGTGATGGCCGAACTTCGGCCGTGTCCGTCCGCGAACGGGTGGAGCGGACTTTTAAAAAAGTCTGCCGTCCGCCCGTTCGCGGACAGATTCAGATTCCCCACCTCTAGGTGGAGAATTTGAATCTGAAAACCCGGATGTGACGTCAGTGATGTCACATCCAGCACCTGGAACGCATAGTTCCTGGTTGTGCTGACCGGATGTGACGTCACTGACGTCACATCCGGGTTTACAAGCCTCTTTTTCACGGAACAAAAGAGATTTTCCCCTCGGGTGGGACTTTTAATTGGAATGCTTTGATAGAAAGATATAATGATTATTTTTAAAAACTTTCTCTTTATTTGTATATTAGAATAAAATAAGACCTGTATAGGCCAATAACAATAATCGATATCCTGTGTACATACACAATGGGGGTTGATTCCCCCTGCTGGTGACTCCAACCACGGGAGTCTTACATCCAGCAAAATAGCATACCATACATCAATGAAATTGTGAAACAATGAAATTGTGGAACAAGCCTTGTTGTGGGGCTCCGATGTTAACTTTACACTGCGTGGTGCTTGAGCGACATGTTTCGCCAACAAAATGGCTTCCTCAGGCTATGCACCTCAGAAGCAGTTTTCTTTTCCACCACATCTTTTTAAGTAGGGCTTCATCAGGAGATAAGGTCCACTTTCAATTGATCAGGCAAAGAGGCATAAAGTGTGTCACCCTGTTTCCCTGGTCAAAAACCTCCCAGGTCCCCATTGCAGGGGTAAAAAGAGGGACAAGGAGAGCAGGTCTGCAGCATCCACCTCTAGTCCTGTGTCCACACTGTCCAGCTTCTCAGCAGGTAACATGCCTCTTTTTCACTGAAAGACCGGGTTCTCTACCCGGTCTTCAGTGAAAACATTCTTCCTGCGGCGGGATCTCTCTGCTAACGATCCCACCGGAGGAAGAATAAAGGGCTCCTTCTTGCTGGCGAACAGGGTGGGTCGAACACCCGTACTGTCTGCTGGCGAGGAGGGTGAACATGCTTGTTCGCGGCCGAACTGTCCGCCTTGCGGGCAGTTCGGCCATCACTAGTCTTCACCAAATAATTATGTCTTACTGTTCATCCATGCAACTTTATATTTAAATGTGTATAGTGTATAAATGTGAGTCGCAAAACCATTCTTGGCCTGCAGAAGGGATCTAATACATCCTAAAGGCTTGCTTCTTTAACCTCCCTAGCGGTTGAGACGAACCCTGTTCATTCGCTGAACAGGGTCCTCTCAACCGCAGGGGAAGCCGGCAGCGGAGAGACCCTATGCCTCCCCGGAAAGCTGCAGCGATTGTCTTCATCTCTGCAGCATTTCCGGGTTTACGGCACCGCCCCGATCGCGTCACGGTGACGCGGAAGGGGGCGGGGGGGCCGGCGTCATAGACCTCCATGTTAATGGAGGAGCGCTGGCTTTCCCTCTCATGCAGCTGGTGTCAGTAATGACACCAGCTGCGTGAAGAGCTTCGGAGAGATACCGGAAATGACTGTGTACAACGTTTACAAAGGCGCGATATGGCCAGTGCGCTCAGGAGGTTAATGATCTCAGTTAGCCAAATAAGGGTGTTACTTAAATTTAAATCTTCTGCATTATTTGATGGCTTGCACAAAAAAAATAATCCCAAAAAAAAGAATGAGTATCACAGTAAGCAATAAATGATAACAGAAACAAAAATACAAAACACAAATACAAAAAAAAACAACATTGAAAGGGCTGAAATTTCACTCAATGAAAATTATATGGTCAAATAACTCAAACAATAATTGTGCACAAAACAATATTAAGTATAATATCAAATAAAATGTGATTTAATAAGCTTGGATTTTTATAAAACATATGGAAACCATAGCAGTATATTGCAATTCACCCCAAAACATACACCTCAAGGAGGCCTAAAGGCTAACTGCAGTATATTCTCAAATAACTCAATTTTAATGACTTCCCTTATGAAAAATTGAGCCTTGAAATGAAGGACATTCACATCTAGAGTTGGATGTAAGCATAACTTATGTATAAAATATATTGTATCACAGAGCAAGGCAATGGGATAAACAACCACCTTAACAGCAGGGGGTTTTATACAAAATCTTTCTTGAGCTCTTTAAGCTATACCTTGGACCAAGAGCAGGAAAATTCCTGGCTAACGCATAGCATTGTCCATCACACTTTGGCTTAAAATAACTTATATGTCCTTGCATATCGGGTAAACATTAATTTAACTGATAAATGTAACATAGGGCATTTTAATAAAAACAACAGGAGAACAAGAACTAAAACCAAGGTCATAAACATATTTTTTTTAAAAAGTTAGTAAATAAAGTTTCACTCGAGAAGTAACTTTTTTATTTTATTCTTAATCTGAATTTTACTTCACGTATTCATCTTTTTTAAATCAGCATATGATATATCAACCAAATGGTAAGCTGTACAGCTTAATATAGATAACTTCTGTTAGGCTTTGTTCACACCTGCCCATTTTAATGCACAATGGGCAAGGCAAGTTAACGATGCTAATGAATCTCCAACATGTGCAAATGATATTTAAAGGGCCTTCAAACAATCATTAAAGATGGATACACACATAACTACTTTCTGTACTGAAAAAATATGTGACTTTTTTAAGAGCTAATTGGAGACAGCAGTGAGCCAACATTGAGTCCAATCAGGGTGATGATATTGGATGTGTTGCTGAAAGCTGTCCTGTCCTTTAAAAAAAACACACCAGTTTTGGGCTTACTGGTTTCATAAGCACTGTCTGATGTGAACCATGCCTCACAGAAAAGAGCTCTGATCAAGAATTGTTGACTTGCATGAAGCTGGAAAGGCTTACAAAAGTAAATCCAAAAGACCTGATGTTCATGTGTCCATGGTAAGACAGACTGTCTACAAATGGAGAAAGTTAAGCACTGTTGCTACTCTCCCTAGACGTGGTTGTCCTGACTGCAAGAGCACAACGCAGAATGCTTAATGAGGTAAAAAAGAATCCTAAAGTGTCAGCTAAAGACTTACAGAAATCTCTGGCACATGCTAACAATTTTGTTGACACATCTACAATAAGGAAAACATTAAACAAGAATGGAGTACATGGGAGGACACCACAGAGGAAGCCATTGAAAAGGCACAGCACACAGCAAAAAAGGCACAGCACACTAACATCAAAACCTCCTCCCTACTGTAAAACATGATGGAGGGAGCATCATGGTTTGGGGCTGCTTTGATGCCCCATGGCCTAGATGGATTTTTGTCATTGATGGAGAAATTAATTCCAGAGTTTATCAAAACATTTTGCAGGAAAACCATCTGTCCGCCAACTGAAGCCCCACAGAAGATGGGTGATGCAACAGGACAATGACCCAAATCATACATGTCATTCAACATAAGAATGGCTTCAACACAACAAAATATGCCTTCTGGAGTGGCCCAGTCAGAGTCCTGACCTCAACCCACTTGAAATGCTGTGGCATGACCTTAACAGAGATTTGTGAAGAAGAGTGGTCCAAAATACTCAGGTCGTTGTGCAGTTCTGATCTGCAATTACAGGAAACATTAGGTTGAGGTTATTGCTGCCAAAGGCGGGTTAACCAGTTATTAAGTTGAAAGGTTCACATACTTTTGGAAATATACATATAATGTTTGTGTAGTATTATTTTAAGCAGACTGTGTTTTTCTATTGGTGTGACTTAGATGAAGATCAGAGCACATTTTATGATCAATTCATGCAAAACTCCACATAATCCCAAAGGGTTCACATATGTTTTCTTGCCACTGTACATACCCCAATCCATCACAAATCCCCAAATTTAAGGGAAAACACTCACTTCAGGACAGTGGGTGGAGCCATGCAAATCTTTTCTTTACACCCCATCAGCCAAATGCACATCCAGAATCGCTGGTGTGCAAATATAGCTTTATGCTACAGAGCCATTTCTTCCAAACTGCATACAGCTGCTTAGAAAACATTAAAAGATAATTTTTCTAGAATATTTTAATGCCCAGTTTTTTTTAAAGTTCTATTCCTGAAGTTTCCCACATAATTTATTTGACCTCCCTGGCGGTTCACTGAGGTGCAGATTTCTGTACCAAAAGTGATACAGTGTTATGCCTTTCCGCCCCCATCGGCGTCATCGATGGCGCCGATGGGGACGGAAAGGCTCTGTGTGCCTGCAGCTTTGTAGAAATGCTGCAGGCACACAGAGAGCCAGCAGTTGCGCCTGATTCCGGCACGGGCGCAGTTTGATTCACGATCAGACTGCGCCAGTACTTGCTTCGGGCGTAACGCTAGGGAGGTTAAACCAGCCATAGACGCTATGCTTGGCGGGCGTTTATCGAACAATCGGCCGCAGCATGATGACATCATCATGCCATGGTCAATCATTCGAAATACACCATTTACGATTTGACAACCAATACTTTGGATGGGGACCGTTGTCCCCATTCAAAGTACTGGCGATCGACCAGAGAAAAACGTTTGTTCTCTGGCTGATCAAAGTTTTGTGCGAGTACGAACAGTTGCTCCAGGTGGGCGCGTTCATTTTGCGATTGATCACCAAGCGATCACCCCGAATGCCCATGGTGATCATTCGCTAAATCGGCCATAGATTGAAGCGCTATGGCGGCTTTAGAGGTACAGGAAAAAAAAATTTTTTATACGTTTACACTTGTTTTCTTTTCTTTTGATTTGGATTGAATAAAACATTTATCCAATCCAATCAAAATAAAAACAAATGTAAAAAAAAATGAAAAAAAAATCTAAGAAAATTTTCTTTTTTCTGTACCTTTAAATCTCCCGCCCGGCGGATGACGTCATTGGCACACGAGCGCAGATCATGGAAATGATCTTTCCGGATCTGCTCGGGTGCTCAGCGCGAGCGTTTCTCCTAGCGGGATCCACTTTGAACTGGATTATAGAAAGACATTTCTATAATCCAGCTCAAAAGTAAAAAAAAAAAAAAAGATTTAAAAAAAGACCGGGTCCCGCCTCTGTGACGTCACATGTCACTCCGGGACCCGGAACAGGCCGGAGAAGAAAGAACATGGCGATGGCGGCGGATCAGGTGAGCTCCTACGATGTGCCCGAACCCAGTTCGGGCGTATCGATAATTGCAGCGCCCCTTTGCCCGAACTGGGTACGGGCATATCGCTAGGGAGGTTAAGACACCTGTTTCCTAGGAACATTTCTGTTTTAATTTGCTTGTTAGTTTTTAAATTTCATTTTCAGTACCTTAGCCAACATGTGACATAATAACATCTTTCAGGTAAGCCTCATGCTATACAGTAAGTTATTAAGTACATCTATGAATTCTATTCCACATTCCACATTTGATTGACAACAGACCAGCATTTTGAGCAAATTAACAGAAGCAAAGTAAGGACTGGAAGACTTCATGCCAGAGGCAGAAAGAAATTGATTCACAGGGAGCTGGAATATGTAACATTGTAGTAGCACTGGTGAAATGTTGCAGTTTTGTGAGAAATATGCAAAATAAAAACAAATTAGATTTTGTTGAATTTCATTTTGAGGTTGACATGTTTGATTAGTGTTTCTCTTTTAGGTGACATATTTTAAGCTCTGTGTTATATGATTTATTAATTATAGTCAACTCAACTATCAATGTACTTAGGTACATAGCTTTGTTCTCTGCATCTGCATATTACTTGATATACTAAAGCTAGCTGATAGAAACATACACTTGAAGTTGAAGTAAACTGACTCTCACACTAATCTCAACATGTAAGCCCTGCAAAAAAATGCATACAGTGGGTATGGAAAGTATCCAGACCCCTAAAATTTTGCAGATATTTGCTAACATTTTTAAGTAACTTTTTTCCTCATTAATGTAAACACAGCACCCCATATTGACAGAAAAACACAGAATAACATTTACATTTTTTGCAGATGTATAAAAAAAAAGAAAAACTGAAATATCACATGGTCTTAAGTATTCAGACCTTTTGCTGTGACAGCAAATATCTTATATTTACAGTATATTATATTATATTGTATTATATTATTATATTATATAACTCAGGTGCAGTCCATTTCTTCAGAACATCCTTGAGATGGTTCTACACCTTCATTTGAGAAGGGGTGTGATCTAATGACATCAACACTCTATATTAGGTGTGCATAATTATTAGG
>CM070032.1:153990328-154008209 GCA_036250615.1 Ptychadena robeensis
AAAATTATTCCTCAAAAATACCACTTGCCTAATAATTCTGCACTCCCTGTACTATTTGGACTTAACTATACTGTTATACTATACTGTTTAAAAACAACTCCGTGACTGTTCTTGAATGGCCCAGCCAGAGCCCTGACTTAAACCCAATTGAGCATCTCTGGGGAGACCTAAAAATGTCTGTCCACCAACATTTACCATCCAATCTGACAGAACTGGAGAGGATCTGCAAGGAGGAATGGCAGAGGATCCCCAAATCCAGGTGTTAAAAAACTTGTCGCTTCTTTCCCAAAAAGACTCAAGACTCATCAAAAGGGTTCTTCTACTAAATACTGAGCAAAGGGTCTGAATACTTAGGTCCATGTGATAATTCAGTTTTTCTTTTTTAATAAATCTGCAAAAATGTCTACAATTCTTTTTTTTTTTTTTTGTCAATATGGAGTGATGTGTGTACATTAATGAGGAAAAATGTAAAAAAAAATTAGCAAATGGCTGCAATATAACAAAGAGTGAAAAATGTAAGGGCATCTGAATACTTTCAAAACCCACTGTAAATTGTTGTATAGGACTCACCCTATATCCCCCAGAAATACTTTGGGTTTCTCCCACTCTACTGCTAAGAGCTTTGTGCCCTGGCTAGCAAAACAGAAATTAAAGGAGATAGGAAAGCTGTCTCTGACAGCTCCAATGCCTGCAGGTCGCGACCAGCAAAGCTTCTGTATGAAAATATAGCAGCATGAGCCCAGCTTACATACACCGCAGTGCCAGGGCTAGTGTATGCTCAAGCTGCCCACAGAAAGCACAGTGAAGCATTGACTGGGGTCATCAACCTGGAGTCACAAGACTTGTTTGCTAGCAGGTGTACACCTCACCCCAAACTATAGCAGGCTTTATACTACTATCTCAATGGCACCAACTGTGTCATGCTCAGGTCTCCACCAATAACACATTTTAGATAATATTTCACACACTGCATGTACATGTTTTTGCTGCTGAAAAGCCCAATCCCACATCAATGTAATGTAACTGTATACACAATACTTCACATGAAGCTTGTAAAGACCCTTAAACGATTTCTAACACCTTTGCATCAGAGAATGAATAGTCTGTTAATTCAATGTTGTTTGCTGCTGTAATCTCACTTAATATCAAATATACTGTATACTATAGAGGCAGTATAGAAAGCAAATGTTTTCTTTTTTGGTTACCTTCAAAGGAATCATATTTTTTTTCTTTTCATTTCGTCCAAATGCTCATGTTCTCCAGGGCGTGTAAGATAATATTCCCTTTTCCCAAGGCAAATTGATGGTTTAGGAAATAATATATATGATAAGCACATATAGCTAAGCAATAATGTAAGAAGAAAAACAAATACAAAACATTCTGACTATAACAATGATGAAAATAATGTAACTTTTCCTTCCATAGAAATGTAGAAGTATTATTCCATTTAATAAAAGAAGTGGATACTAAAAAACTTACATTCTAGTTCCGGGCATAACATTTGCTTGTCATTACATTACAATTACATTCTAAATCAAGCTTAATTGCTGTCCCCACTGGGGGTGAAAAATCTCCATGCCAGTAAAAAAAGATTGAATAAAATGTTATATATCCTGGTGGTAATATTATCATTGTCCCTGTGTGACCCTGATTCTCATATATTTATTATTATATTTATTTTTATTCTACCATAACATAACATGGCAAGGTGAAAAGAGTGAAGAAAAAGTTTGCAATAAACAGGAATTATGCATCCTTCCACATCTTCTAGGTTAAGGTAATATGTAAACCCTAACAATGAACTTTTATTTGTTTTCTTTTGATCTGCTAAATTTGCCATTTAAAGCATTTTGCAGCTCATAGACATTGCTGAATGCTCTTATAGTTGTGAAAACATTTGGTTTTCATTTAAACAGGGGCAGGCATTGTTACGAACTACAAGCTGTATTAATTTCAAGTTATGGTAACTCCTGTGCTGCAATGGTTTAAGAATGTCATACTTAAAGTTTGAGAAGAGACTTAATTAAAAAAAAATTTATTCTTTAAACCAGGGGTGTCAAACTCAGGCCCATTCTAGTGTTATGATTTGTTTGATCCAATATTAATGATTTGGCAAGACTTAAGTTTGTTCCCATAAAAAAATTCATCATTATATTTCATGAGTAGTGTTAAGGGGCAAATGGTATTTCTGAGTTTGCGTAAATTCGCGAAATATAAAGGCATATTAAAAATTCATAAAATTTGATTTGACTGTATTCTATGGCCTTATATCACACATAGATATTCGATCCCTTGTTTGAACTTAGCTGACCTTGCCGTTGTGTGTAATGTTCATTGCCATGCAGTGCAATGAGCACAAACATGCGCAATATATGCCGTTAACCAAGTTAAAGCAGAATATTCGACATTGTGAATATCCGGCACACCTTCGCGAAATATTGTGAAATGTCGGATAGCTAATATTCGACAGATATATTCATTCAAATATTCAAGCTCAACACTATTGGTAAGCAGAAAAAAATTGTATGCATTTTATTAATAAATATCAAGGTTGGCTCCATGCCTTTGTCCATTTCAACTTTGGCCCATTGTGTGTTTGAGTTTTACCAAGTTTTTTTTTGAAGTGTGGGCTATAGCTGCTCCATTTGTATAATAATGTGGAAATGGATGAAGCAAGACTGGCTATTAAATACCAGGAGGGAAGAGAAAAAAAAAAGTGCAGAGATAGGTAAGTATAGGGATTGAGTAGTGAAGTGATGAGATTATGGACTGGACTTGGCCAGATATGGCAGTTTGAATAAAAGGAAGTTTGTCTTCAGCCCCAAGGGAACCAGGTAAAACTAGAGCTAAGTTTAAACTCTGGTTAGGTATTTTACATGTCAAAGGTATGAGAATGAGACACACTGTGCCTATAGACAAGGGGGAAGAGCACCTTGAATTCCAAATGCATAATGTTAAACTTCCATGATGTTATTAAACAGCATTACTGGGACATTTAACATTCAAAACTACAGTACTTGTTCACCTTGATTTCCAAACATTTACACAACATTGTATAAAAAAGGTACAGCAAATGAAACTGCCTCGAAATGTTTGAAAATGTTTTACCGTTTTTTAAATTAACATATTGTTAAAACAAAAACGTTTTATGTTAAGTAACTGCCAAAGTGTCAAATTATAAATTTTCTGGCCTCACACACAAGAATATGGCTTGGTGATGTGCAATAGTGTGTGCCATCATTTTAATAGTTCACTTTAGGTTGTTACAAAATACAGTTAGTTTCTTGCTCCAAGCAAAGAGTAAATCAACATAAAAATTTATATTAGGCTAGGAATGTAAACCAACTATTCTCTGCTGTATAAAAATAGCACAGGGGTTTAATGTGAACATCATTTTTAATTGTTGCTATTATTATTATTGATATTATTGTTATTTGTGAAGAAACAACACACATTATAATTTTGGACCTCCAATTTTTATGCAACTACAGTAAATGTTTTTTTTTTGTTGCATTGGTGTTCTTCTTAATTTATATTTATAATTAAATGTAATAAGCCATAATTGATATAAGGCAAGGAATTGGGATAATCCATCTAATGAACATAACACACATTTTTTCTCAATTGATTAGTCCAATGAATGATAACTAAACAATATAAGTGCATAAGTGCAGCCCATGCACACTAACACTAAAGTTTTTTAACATTGATCTTACAATTGTAACATTGTGGTGAAGGGCTGACTAAGTGGTGCCTGTCAGGGACGTGACCCTGGGGAATCAGTGACACAAGGCAGCAGGTGCAGGGAGATCTCTTACCACTTTGGCATGCTTTTCTTCCTCCTCTCTAACAGCTGGTGGCCATCTTGGGCAGCGCGTGGAATGAGGGGGGCATTAGAATGTGGCAGCAGTGGGAGATTGGCCCCAAATACCTGACAGGTGGTCAGTGGGTCCCAGCACAACACAGATCCATTTGTGATCGATATGACACGGCACAGTACTTGATGGAAAAATAAAGTAATGTCCCCACACTGGTTGCTGGTTAACTGGGGGCTACTTTTCTAAGCAAAAGGATATTTACAGGTGCAGCACTACCTCTGGTTACAGAGATAGGGTATCAGACTTGGGAAGTTTTAATAATGCAGAGAGGGACGTTGGTTTCCCAGGGCAGTGAGAGAATAGGGGTGTCTGTCCAATAACGAACCTAGCGCTATGTGGGTTACTCACATATTCAGCTGGAAGATCCTGCACACCTACATGTCTGAGGCCTGTCCCATGGGGTTTCTGGCAGCAGAGCACTTCAGAAGCTGGCAGGCTGTGTAAGATTTCTTAGCCCCTCCTATGTCTTAGACTATATTTCCCTTTAACTATTCATGGCCATTTTCCATTACACTACACAATATAAAGCAAAACTATCTATCCCAAGGTGGGTTGGTTTGCAGCTTGCATGTAATTGAATTTTGCCTTTATCTCGTTTTCTCAGCATAATTATAAGATTAGACCACTTTTTAAAATTTCCCTTTGGTATAACATAGAAATAAGCATATCAAGCTGCAAAAAATCCATTCACTGGGGAGGATAAATTAAAGGCCTCTCTTTTGGGGTTTTTAGGGCTTTTGTTTGAGTGTCTTTGTAGCTTTTTGGAGATGTTGTGAAACACTTATAGAATGGATTATATACTCCATCTTATTTATTTGTATTGTTGTTCCTTGTTTTGCAGTAGGCCTTTTTATATTCTCAGGGTGCTAGTGTTTTCTCATCTTCTTGAAAAAGCCCTTTGTGTGTGAAAGACATTGACAACATACAAAGCACGTGTTTGATTTATCAAATCATGTCGATATTTTAGAATGTGTCTCAAATGTCACACATTTTCTCAAAATGTTATCTTATTTGAAAATATATTTTCTTTATATTTTATATTATTTGCGCTGGGATTTTGACACCTTTCACTACAAGTGTTTTTACACATTCTCTTTCTGATATTAACATTAGTGTTGAGCGGCATATGGTATATTCAAAATATGTATTTTTGCAAATATACAAAGGAACATTCTAAATTAGTAAAATTTAATTCAACTGTATTCTATTGCCTTCCATTGCGCGCGCCTGTTTGCAAAGATTCGCAAAGATTTGCAATGCAGCTTTACAGCTTCTCTTTTTCATTCTGTGATCTTACGAATATCCATTCGCAATGGGCACACATATGCGTGATGTATACCGGTAAACAATGTTGAAGCATAATATGACGAATATCTGCCATTGCGAATATCCGAGCGCACATTTGCAAAATATTGCGAATTCTTGGATGTCAAATATTCGTTGAATATATTTGAATTTCGAATATTCTTTCTCAACACTAATTAACATGCCATTAACTTTACAGAGTGCCCCAAAGGGTTAACTGCTGATTTATGTAAAAGGAAGGCATAAAACAATATATATATTTTAGGTCTCCGGCACTACTTCCTACTACTACTCTACTTCCGGAAACAATCACTGGCTTTAAGCTCAGCTAGCCTGTTATGGCTCCCTGAATGTTTGTCTATGGCTAGTGACATCAATCCTCTGTAGACGTGATCCCTCTATATAGCCATAGGATTTATACTGCAGGGAGAAAAGAGGACCAACGCATCATCTGGAACACAAAAAGTGAGAGCAGTCCTAGAAGTCAATGATTAGGTGAACACCTTTTAAGACACCCCTAGAAATACACTAGTAATTACCCCTTAACCGTTAGCTAAAATTCTGCTTTGACCTTGATTCTCCATCTATATATTGACTTTATTGCCTGAAACTACAAGGATACTGACCTGTGTTTCAATTTTCTATACTTTGCCAGCCCTCACACTTCCATTACTCTTTCATTGTTCCTGTTATCTATTTTATTTTACTTTTGTTTCTATACATGTTTGTTCATAAATATATCCTGTTGCAAATAACGACCAATTGCAGAGCGATGACATAATCACTGTGCAGCTGGTCATTCAGAAGATCAGAGCACACCTTTGGTGTGCTGGCCAATACTTTGGATTGGGACCCTGGTCCCGATTAAAAGTAATGTGCTCAACCAGAGAAAAACGGATGTGTCCGTTCTCTGGCCGATCGCGATTCTGGACAACCTGGAACGCGGGTGATTTTGCGGCTGTTTGATTCCTGCGAACATGCATGCTGACCTATCTTCCACAAAGTGCCTAGCTAAATGCTAAGTGGCTTAATGCACCTGGTGACTGAATACAGCCTGTTGGAGCAAGTGTTATAAGTCAGCTATTAGATTTGATTAAAAAGGTAATAAATGAAATACATGTTTAAGGTCCAGTCCCTCCTTCCAGGGTGAACACTTCACCATGGAATATTCAGGTAATAAATGAATTTCACAAAAGAACAAAACATTAGAAATTTTGGTATTTCACTATTGGGGTGGCTAAATGATATCCGTTCCTGGCTTGTTATCATTTGCACTGCTTTCCTACCTGCCACATGTATTTCTTCTTTGACAGGAGCAAGCAAGCAAAAAATAAGATTAGATTAATATTGGTTTGCTTGAATGACGATTCTAGGCTTCCTGTTACAAATGTTGATGCCAACAAATATGCCATTTCAATGAATTTAAAACGTTTAATATGTATTTTTAATTAGCCATAGTTGTTCTAATTAAATAAGAATTTAGATTACTACTAATAATTCTTGAAGTTGTTAATGATGTTCAGAAAATGATATATTTATTTAATGGTACAAACTAGAATGCTGTTAATTCTGTTATCCTTTTTACAATATATAACTATGCAGTCAGGAATGACTAGACATAATAAATAATGTAATGCATAATTGCCCTTAGCAGTAGTATCAAACAATAAAAACATTTACTAAATAAAATTTTCATGAATATTCATAATATCACACTTTGCCCATACTTCCATGTAATATGCTCCCAGAGGAGTTCTGGGCCAGCTAGCAAGAAGCTAGCCTACATACTATATGTCTCGTCACTCATGGACCTGCACCGAGCATATTTGTACTCACAACCATTATTGCCCAATATGTTTATCAATCTGTCTCTAAATATGCTCTTCATGTGTGTTTTTGGCTCTTATCAGTCTTGATTTGCAGTTTTGGAGTTTGTTTATAAAATTATTTGCCCATTCATACAAAATGGTATTTTTAAGTAGAAATGTCAAATGTCTTTGATTATAAAGCCCCTAAACATGTTTTCATCAAATCATGCTATCATCATCAATCCAAATTGCAGGAGATGTCCATAAGAGTTGGGGGATGCCAAAAGTATTGTTGTAGCATATGACGTTTTTTGCAAAAAATATGTTCACATTTAAGTACAAATTTCAACCTAAATGTTACTTTTGCAAGACCTACATGTGCTAGTAAAATACTTTTTTTGTAGTGTTCCCACAATCCTTTTTAAATTCTTTACAATGGTCAAAAATTAATTTGACATTATTAAGTTTAAATAAACACTCATGCTGAATGAGAATCACTGACATTGCAAGTGGTATTTCACCTAAACTCTGTTTATAAGGGTTCAGGTGAAGGCCCCATAAGTTTCTTTGCAACAGACTTATCATTAGTGATGGTTGCTTTTCTTTTAGCAGGTAAACAGTATGGGCGTACCATGGAACTGTGCATTCCATGTACCGGAAATGACATCACTGACAAACAGACAGGGAATTTCAATCTCCAAGTGAACAGGTGGACATCTGACTTTTTTAAAAGTCCGAACGGACCTGGACCTTCTCATCATGTCTTGGACCATGTTTTGGAACCTTTTTTGCTTAGGGACACAGCCATGCTGCAACAGAAATGGGAAATGGAACTGGAAGGTTAGATTGGTCAAAAATATAATTGCATGCTGTAACATTAACAGCACTCCTTAATGCAATTGAGCTCAATTTGGTGCGGATACATTTGACAGACCAGAACTGTGCATATGATAAAAGTTTATTGTTAGTTAGTGTACATACACTTGTGTACATACACTATGTCTTGTTGGAGGAGAAAGGGACACTAGGCTGAAGTAAAAAAATAAGAAAAGCAACAGGTGAGATTAATGAAGTAATTTCACACCTGCAGTGCAGTTTTTGGTCAGTAACGGGTGTGCTAGCCACAAAACCCTGCTTTACCGCATTGCACTGCACTTGCGGCTTCCATGCAATGCTGCATCCACAAAAATTCATGCTGCTGGGTTCTTGCGGTAACATGCAATGCTGAAAGGTACACAGGTTTACACTTGCGTTAAGGCTAGCTGTGCTGCGTTGTGGTACTGTACCACAGCCACAGTGTGGTAAATGTGAATTTCTGCTGCCAATAGACATTAACATTAAAGTTGGCCATACACCTTTTGATCTCTCTTTAGATCTATCAACAACTATGTAGTGCCGGGTCCTCTGCGATTGAAGACAGGTAGACTTGATCGTTTAGAAAGTCCCTCATATTACATGGTTGTGGCAAAACAAAAGGAGATCTAAAAGTGTATGGGGGCCCTAAGGCTCTGTTCACACAGTTACTCCTGTGTGTGAGTGCTTGCACACTTTTATGCCCCTGTACTTTTTTTATGTCCCTGTACTTAAGCAGGTGGGAAGGGCCAGAGGGAGCTGTGCATAGCTGCATGTGTGATGCTGAACCTCTGCAATTAAAATTAATAAAAAAACAAGAAATTAAAGGAGCAGGCCAGGGACAGCAAATCTGGCCCTAACATGATTTAATTTGATCTAAGCTACAAAAAGACATAAGGCGAAGAAAGTTTAAAGTTTACTAAACTGCAAGGAACTGTTGTCAACTAAGACAGACAATAAATAAGTGAGTTTCAATTTTATGCAAATACATTACACAATATATTTCTTTGGAGACAAATTTAAACAGAAATATAAAACCTCTACGGCTTACTTCTAGCGTTAACAAGCCATAAATGATAACAAAAAAGTGAATTGCACTGAAGGAACATTTTAATCATTTAGGAGTTGTGAAGAATATAAAAACTGTAAAAGAAATCACATTGTCACAATTGTAAAATGAAAACTAGGCTGCTAAAGGGAATAAAGCAAATTCAAGCTTATGGATTGCAAGCCAGTTTGTTTGGCAAGATCACTACCAACCAATCTGTCTTTAATCAGCTCCTTTCAAAATAAGTAAAACAGCAGGGCAAAACCAATATAAAGTCTAGACATACTAATCTATCTAAAAAAACATTTAAATACAGTTTTAGAAATAGTATACACATACATAGGCCAAACACATGTTTTTTTTGTCTCCTTTGCGTAAATATCAGGTATAAACGGGAACATAAACCCATAGAAAAGCTCCCATACAAACTCTTTAAGGCAGACCTATCACCTCCTTATCTGTTTTCTATTATCTGCATCAGAAATGCTGAGAATTGGGCAGATATAAGGTAAAAAAAAATAAAATTCTTAAGGCCCCCATACACCTTACAATCTGTCCATACAATTTCTGTACAATCAAATTTTGTTCTACCAAAACCATGTAATATGAGGAGCTTTCTAAACCTTCCAATCACTATGTTCTATCAGGAAGGCCACTATACTACACAGTTGTTGGTAAATCTAATGGAGATTGTATGGATCCATCTTAATGTGCATGGGGGGCTTTACTTGGGAGAAAACAATTAATATCCTCCAGGGGACTTGAGAAGCTAGACATCAACAGTCTCACAGTCTCCTTTGGAGACTGAGAAAATTACCAATTAATAATAATTGTTTGTTGGTAAGCATTTACTACTATTCAGTCACTGTATATATTCGAGTATAAGCCAACCTGAGTATAAGCCAAGGTACGTATTTTATCTACAAAAACTGGAAGAATGTATTGACTCACGTTTATGCCAAGTGTGGGAAATGCAAAGTCAGTGGAGATAGTGGAGTTTTCTAAATTAGAAAAATATAGAGAAAGCACTATTGCCCCTAGGAATGAATCAAACTGTATTAATCTTAGTGCTGAAAAACTTGGCTAATTCAGTATATACGGTATCTTAGTTGACTGTACTCTGCAAAGAGCATTACAGACAGGAGGAATAAACATAGTATGTCTTCTGCGATAAAAAAATCCACATCAGGTGGATACCATTCCCAACAAGCAGTGAAGTAGCATTACAAAAAGCCAGTCATAATGTGGACTTTTTGGTTTGCAAAGTTTCTGTAAAAAAACTTTCTAGAGTCAGTAACAGTAAGCTCAGACATACACACTGGGTCACAGTAGGTAAAATGGAAATTGAGGGTAACATGGCCGGTTTCATCAGACCTGTCAAGTCTCCCGTTTTGGCCTCTAAAGTCACGTTTTTATGTGGGTTTCCCAGCCAAATCCTGATTTCAAGAAATCCCGGATTTTTCCCGGGTTCTTGAAATCCAGCTGATCTAGCAGGGAGAGGGCGTTACTCTCCCTGCTAATGTCCCGTTGCGCACATTATGAGCAGAAGCGCGGTGGGACATTAGCAGGGAGAGTAACCCCCTCTCCCTGCTAGATCAGCTAAGAGGCCGGTGGACATGGGAGTGACATCAGTGACGTCACTTCCGGTACTTGGAACGTGGAAGAACCTCGATCAATATACCGGAAGTGAAGTCACTGACGTCACTTCCTGTACGTCCCCCGGTTTTTGCATGTCCCCGGCTAACTGCACAGTTGGCAAAGGTGTGACTTCAAGTGCAGAGTCTAAGAAACTGTCTGGTGTTCACCAGACTCATTTGTGCAGGGAGCAGCTACAGTGAGAGAGGAAAAGCATTGGAAAAGCCACGATTCCCTAGCTCGCAAGTCAGCAGCATGTAAGATATAGGAGATAGGATCTGGCAACAAATACATAAAAGACATTCTTGCTTAGGCAAATTCAGTTGCCTCAGGCTTCCTTATATAAGGAGACTCGTGGGAGATACTATTACATGAGATGGGTGATCTACTAGCGACCAACTTCTGTATTTCTATGGGCCTAAGGGTAGCAATATGGAGCAAAATAGAAAGTGGACAATGAATTTGAAACAGCAGGGAAATCTGTGGTAGGAACAGACACAGATTTCCTTGGCGTGCAGGGATCTATGACAGACACCTATGAAAGTGGATGTCTGTAAGTGAAGTTTTAATTTTATTTTATCCAAAAAAAAATGTCATGTAAAATATGTTATATGTTACATAAAAGTATCTCAAATAATAAGCAGTAGGCACACCTTAAAAACCCCTTCAAAATAAAAATAATCCAAACATTTCTTGACTTTTTGAATTCATTTATTCAAAAATAATACACGTGTTAGAGCGTCCCCACCACCCTTCTACATCTCTATACCTGTTTGACTATCTCTACCTATCATATTACACAATACTAGAAAAACCAAAGACTATCCAATTTCCCCACAATGGAAACACTGGCAAAATTCTATATTTTCTAAAGACAAATAGATAATAGATAATTGAGGCTATTAATTATAATAGATAATTGAAGCTATTATTAATATCACTCATAAAACAATACTTTCCATTAGATTACATTGCCTGATGGAGGACATCATTGTAGGTTGTGCCCGATTTAGACCTAGTCTCTACTGACTCAAAAATTCCCATGTTTGGAGATCCCTGCATTGACATTGACGCCACAACTTTATAGGCATGTTATTGTACCCATTGAATTTGATTGTTGATAGTGAATTTGAATGTTATTATGCCCATTTGAACTTTTGCATTGTTAATGCGTTTTCCCATAGGAATCAATTGCAGAGCTAACATTGTGTTAGAACATGTCTATAATGTGAAATGGAGACTAAGTGAAATGCTCTTAAGTTACCAAATGGTTTTGGGAAAGTTTTTGTCAGAAAAACAGTCAATAATCAATTGTTACAATGGTGCCATTATTGAAAAAACAAAAACAAAAAATAAATAAAACCCATTATAAGCACGATAGCTTGTCAATCAATCAAAACAACAATGGCAACAGTCAGATATTGTTAATATTTTCAAGAACACGTAAGGGCGTTTTTCCACTTGTGCGGAGGCCCAGGGTTGACTACAGGGCGGACAAAACTGCGCCCATGTAGTTGAATGGGCTAGTCCTCGGCCGCAGCCAGGGGGCGGTCAGGGGGCGGCCGCCCAGCACTGACCGCGGCCATAGAGGTGAATGGCCCCAGCTTACAACCGCATAAGATGCGGTTCTTAGCGGGGCGAATATAAGCGGCTGCAATCGCGCGGCCGGCAGCCGCACAAGTGGAAAAAAGCCCTAAGGAAAAAGTATTACTTACATAAGAAAAAGATCTGTGAGAAACAATTATCTTACAATAAAGAGGAAAAAAAATAAGATGAATATGATATAATATGCAGTTCATGGAAAGTTGAAATAATGTATTTAAAGTTACATCCTTAGTGGAATTCCAATGCCGTTGATTTCTTTTAAGGGCTATGCATGACAATTAAGACTGAGAGATGTCTTGGTAGCATCTGGAAAATTTGGAGAAAATTGTTTTATATCTGTGAAACAAAAGCATCTAATTACAGCATTGATAGAATGGAATGACTATTAATTTATCACTGGCAGTGTTCCTGGTTAAATGGTTTCAAACCAAAAATCCTCATGGAGTAATGAAGAGTTCACAATGTAACTAACTGCAGTAGCGGTTTCCCAACAAATTGTAAAACACAGCTGCACAGATTATTGTTAATATGTTTTATGTCAGAAATAATCCAAGCACGTTCTGCTGAATATATGTAAAAATAATATCAGTAATTACAGGTCTAATAATAACGTACAGCACATCAACCAAGATATGAAATAAGCTGAGGCATCGCTTTCAGTTGTCAATCAAATCACATAGAAACAAAATTACATTTTCAACCATAACATTATATATATTATTCCCAAACGAGAAAAGATATTATTTAGGATTCTATGTGTTTTCTTTGATTTTATTTTATAACTTAGTTATACATAAGTAAATTTTGCACATAGCTTTATACCTTTTTTGAAAATATGTTAGAGGTGTTAGAATGACTTTTCCTATAACTTCCTGTTCAGACAGGAAGTGAGTGGAAATCTTCTCAACAAGCACACAGATGGCAATATAAACCTTACATACTCTTCCATTGTGTTATTGAAAATTATAGTGGCACTAAAGCCTGCAAACAAAAATCAATGCTATTGAGTACACACAATTTGGTGGCTACATATGGGGCTCCATTGATTTCACATAGCTTACCGGAAGTGTCTAACACACATAATAAGGGCTTGTCCCCACTTAAGCGATCGTCCGCGATTTTAATCGCGGCATGGCGATCACGCTCATTCATTTTAAAGGTCTCATCCCCACTGTCTGATGGCGCCCATAGACATGAATAGACGTGTTAAAAAATCGCATCGCAACTAATTCAGACGCAATTTTTTAAAACGTATCCATTCATTCTCTATGGGCACGATCAGGGGTGATTGGGCGCAGGCAAAAATTGCGCCCACAAATTGCGGACAAAAACACTTCCAAACGCCCCTGGCCACGGCTGCAAAATAAAATAGGATCGCAGGAGATCGCACAGGTGGGGACATAGCCTAAGGCTGCTTTTTAAGAATGAATGCAGAAAGTGCAAAGAAATAAAAGTGTAAATGTATGTACTTTCATTTATATTTTTACATGAATGATTAATAGCTATTTAAGTTTTATGTGACTTGTAGCATGCTCAAAACAATACTTTATTGTCAAAGTCATGGGAGGAAAGTCAGCAACAAAGTATGTCTGAAGCATCTTCTTCTAATAGATAAAGGAGCAACATCACCCTCACATATTTATTATATAATTCTTCATTGCACAGTATTGTTTCTCATTCTCTAAGGTTTTATGAGAAAAGGGACATAAAACCTCTTTTGATTTAAGATGTAACTAAACTCTGGAAACTTTTCCAAAAAAAGGGCTGCCAAAATACATAAGACTCATCACCAACATTGACATTTACTATGTGCAATTACTGTTTGCCCTATTACTAAACTGCCATGGATTTTTCTGCTCTCTGTGTCTATGTTGACAGCGTTACTTACCCATGTTAGGTAGTGAGTAGTGAGAACTATGATAATGGCATCACCAAATCTTACTCAAAGGCTACATTCACATGCAAGCTTTTAGGGTGGCTGACAGTCATCAGCAGCACCTAATTTGCCTTCAGCTAGCCATACACAGTCAGATTCCATGGCCGATCGATCACCTATCCGATCGATTCCGGCGATCTCATCGGGAATCGGAGGTCCGATCGAACGGCCAATTAAGTCTGTCCGATCGCTACATACCACCTTGTCCCATGGATTCCTGGACGATTCCGTGTCCAATCGCTTACTTCCCAAATGGCAACTCCCCCTGATGTGTGCTGAATCGGATCAGAAAGACCAACATGTTGGTTCTCTGTCCGATCCGATTCTGGGCCCCTGATCAATCAGACGTGATCGATCGGACAAGATGGGCTGCATGCGATTCCGGCACGATCGCTTGGCGTGCACGCGCCTGGAATCGATCGTCCCGGAATCCGATGGGAAACGGACCCGTGTATGGGGGCCTTTCCTGCTGCTGTGTTGCACAGTGTGCAAGCATTTGGGAGATGCATGTCAAGTAATGACCAATGCCCTTATGTTGACCTAATGGGTAAACACCAATGTGAACAAGCTTAAGCTTTGAATTGACACAAGAAAGGCTTAGTGTCCACTGATTACTCATGCAGAGAGGACACTTCCCATTATTACAAATGTGACATTGTCTATTCCATGCTATCAGCACTGCTCTGTGTTTAGAACGCGGAGCACGGCATTTTCATTGTGGCAACACGTGGTGCCGGCGGAGACATGTCCTTTGAAGATGGAAAATCAGCATCCAAGCTCCATCAGGCTTTTTCTTGTTTTTGTTATGCTAATTAAAAGACCCTCAGCCGCATGCAAACCGCCTGCAAGTCGGCCGTCACGCATGGACACAGGGCCTTTTAAAGACCGACCCAAACAGCTGTACAGATGCCAGAAATTTGCCTTAGATTGTCTTAAGGTCACAATTTTGCAGCATCTGTACAAGGCTGGGTGCTTTATATATCACATGATATACAGCAGTAGGACTGCAGTCACTGCACATTCCTAAACATCTAAACTTTTCATTTAGTTCCACGTTAATTTTTTAAATACATTTTTTGCATAAGGAATTGCATATGCATTTGAGCAATACTGTTGACAATAATTTGATATGGGTAAATTTTTCATGTTGCCATCAGTCCATTCCACCCCCACCCCTTTCCCCCATGTACTCTGTTCACCAATACCCTATATATTATCTGCCATCTAGACATTTCGAAATCAAACAAACATGGTTCATAAGCAGAGATTTTTTTGTGTTAGATTATTATTCTTTTGTTTAATATGTTAATGGCCTGATATCTGTTTTAATATTTTAAAAGTTGAATGCACACTCGCCAGAGATCATTTTGCTGTTGGTATACTGAATGTAATGGACTTACTCCCATAAAGACGCCTTGATATTTTGGGTTATGACAAATGTTTCTTGGGCTATTTTGTGTTTGGTTTCTTTCTGTCTTTTCTTGTACACATCCCCAAAGACATCTGAGCATCTTAATGTTGCTTTTGTATTCTTTCCAGTTATGAGATATTCTGCTGTGAACCCATCTGTTCTGGATAGATTTTGCTTTCAGATCTGCATTTTTTAGTGTTGCATCCTCCTGTTTGCTGTCTTTTGTGATTTATATTCTTTTCTAAGTGATAATGACGGTGGTGTTTAATTTCTTTTCTTTAATTTTTTTTAAAGGATAATGTGTTTCTTGTATTTATTTTTTTTTGTGCATAATTGCTGTTTTATATTCTCTTTTTTCAGTATATGGCATGTGCAAATAGATCTATATTTAACCTCCCTGTCTGGCAAGTATAACATCCATAATGTGACACATTCTTGTATCTAGCTACAATTACATTATAACTGAGTTGTACCACCATGCCAAAATCTCCTTACTAAAATGTAACTCACTTTTAATGTTTATATTCTCTTACAATGTACAAAAACACAAAGATTATCCTTAGTTACTTCTTTCCATTGCAAATATTTGTTTTATTAAATTGTTATTTTTCTGTATATGCTTTTAGAGGTTTAATCTTTCTTCTCATGGGACTAAAGACAACACTATGATATGGATAGCAGGATATGTGGAAGAGTTCTGTAGCCCAGAACTGAACAGGGACACAAGGATATTATTGCAGCAAGACACTGACAATATTTTTTTAAGAAAAACTAGTCAACTAGTGTTGAGCGAGAATATTAAAAATTTAAATATATATTCAACGAATATCTGTCATTTCGCGAATGTGCGTTCGCAATTGCGGATATCATCATATTATGCTTCAACATTGTTTACCGGCATACATTGCGCATTTATGTGCGCATTGCGAATACATATGCGCAATACACAGTGCTCATGCTGGCTAAGATCACAGAATGAAGACGAGAAGCTGTAAAGCTGCATTGCAAATCTGTTTGCGAACAGGCACGCGCAATGGAAGGCAATAGAATACTGTTAAATCAAATTTTATGAATTTAGAATGTTTCTTTGAATATTCACGAAATTACGCAAATTCGAATATACCATGTGCTGCTCAACACTATTGGGCACAGCTGCTCAAAGCCTGTGACCACAACCATTTTGAAAACCTCTGACTTTATTTAGTGGGGGCATGAAGTAAAGGGAAAATTACCATATATACTCAAGTATGAGTCCATTGCAATATAAGCTGAGGTACCTAACTTTACCTAAGAAACATTTTTAAAAATGCAGTGAATCGAGTATAAGCCGATGGTGGGAAATGCAGCAGCTAAGGCTGAGGTACCTAACTTTACCTAAGAAACATTTTTAAAAATGCAGTGAATCGAGTATAAGTACCGATGGTGGGAAATGCAGCAGCTAAGGCACATGTAAATAAACATGTAAATAAGTGGTAAAAATGTGTACTGCAGGGCATTATGCACGAAGGCCCTACATTGCATGCTAATCAATAAACACATGCAAGTGTGAACCAGCAGTAATTTTAGAATTGTGGTAACATCAAAACAACACAGTTAGAGTGGAAGGGACCTAACACACTACTGTATGCTTTATAAATGTGGCATGCTTTGTATTGTAGTCCATTTCAGTATGATATCCTCCCTATTTATTTAAATGGATGGGAACACACACACTGCAGGAGTATACTGCTGGAACCTCAGTGCACCTAAACAATGACAAAACAAAACCTAAACAATGACAAACAAGAGACATTAACCCTGCACTTTCCTAAACAATGTCTCCCCCTGAGAAGACTGATAGAACACTGGGCAGAGGCTGAGGGAGAAGGTCTGAATGGTTGCTCGTTATACTGAAGTCACCTCTCAGGTCATATACTGAAGTCACCTATCTCAATGCATAAATATATATGCAAGTTGAACATCTTGTTTACCAATTTACTGGTGTTAAGGAAATTAGCCAGTCAAACTCATCTCTCAACGGTGGTACAACATGTTTTTTTTTTTTTTAAATTCCAAGTTTTATTGAGAATTTTTCGAATACAAGGAAAAAGCATAAATGCAGTCAAATACAAGTCATGCAGACAACAACTGTTCAACTTTGAAGGAAGCATTGAGAAATTGGGTCAGGGAGGAAGGAAGGGGGGGGGGGAAGGAGATAGGTGCTCCAGTGATAGGCGACCGATCATTCCGAGTTCCAGGTGGGGCAGGTAGCCATGACCCCATAAACACAGCGTAACGCTGCGATGTCTTGAGGAAAAGCGGGTTTACGACTGGCATCTCGTGTAGCCCTGGAGCGGGCTGGCAGCAAACCCCTTACGGGGGGTGAGAGTAAGGCATGAAAGATTGCCTGTGGACATCCTAACT
>CM070032.1:154022813-154035192 GCA_036250615.1 Ptychadena robeensis
TATTGGACTGTCTACATTGGTGCGTTTAGGAGCGTTTTGGGCGCGGTGCGTCAGAACGCCCATTTGCTATGGGGCCCAGTCATTTCTAGCTACGCCCCTGTTCATATGCAAATCGGGACATTCATTTGCAGATTAGGCTTGAAGAGAGGTGTCACAGCCTGCTTGCATAACATCGCACACACAGACAGCACTCAGAGCAGAGTGAGCAGCTGGAGGATCTGAGCTGGACGGCTCCCTCTCGTCAGCTGCAATAGTGCATTAGCAAGTGCAGGACGAGGTACTGCTGTCAGAAACGCTAGGAAGGTTAATTTTGTGTTGATAAAACGCTAAAAAGTTCCACACTTTTACAATGAACAATGGTCATGGTTTGCATTAGGTAGATTATTGACATTAGATGGGGAATTTTCATGTAATAACTATATTCAAGATAAAGAAAACCATTCTTATCTTTCTGACTTTGCTATCAGCAGTGGTCACTGATCAAAAATAGCACCAACTGTCTCTAGGAGGATTCACAAGAAATACCGTATTGGACCTTTTGTCTTATGGTCCAAATACGCGACCCGTGCGGCCGCGAGTGGTCGTACCTTGGCTTCCCGCTAGCTCTCCCTAGCTGTCAGAGATGTGCCACATCCTTCATCTGCACTGTACTGCTTCTATCAGCAGCTGCTGATAGAACCAGTACATCAGAGAGACATACATGAAAGGTGCCAGCTGTCAGCTACAATCTCCGTGCAGCTCCTAGCTGACAAGGAGGTACAGAAGAGTGAAGAATCCCCTGTTCCCCCCTCACCATCTGCCTGAAGTGTGCTCTCTAGTGACACCATTGTTGTGGCTGAAATAAGGTACTGCAGGGAATTTTTTTTACAACTGAGAACATTTCACATTTTTTTTACTTTTTTCCTGCTCTAAAAACAGGGTGCATCTTATGGTCTGTGTAGCACATTTCATTCCTGTACTCTTGTACTCTTCACTCTATATAATACATACCCTCTTTGTTTATTCCTCTTTAAACTGATCATATAAATTATTCTTTAGGCTTTTTTCCCAACCCATAAAGAAACCTGACATGCATTATTCAAGCTATAAAATAGAGTATGACAATAATGAAATACATAAAGTTAAAGTTGTATACAGGGGCGTTCCTAGGGAGATCTGTGCCCTGAGCACCCCCTCTGATGGCCGCCACCTCCTTCCAGAGTCTCGACTCACTAGGGGAGGGGGGTGTTCATTGATTTTGATAACTTTTGGTCAATCGTACCAAGTGTGCAGACATTGATTTCTGTACGACAATCAACTTAAATATTGATCGCTTGAAGTCAATCGAATGGAAATACAGTGTATGGTTGGCTCTACTTTCAGTCAACTCTACTCACTCAATGGCACAAATTGATTAGAAGGGGACAATGATTGGCACAGAGTGATCAAAGGGGACAATGATTGGCACAGAGTGATCAGAAGGGGACAATGAATGGCATAGAGTGATCAGAAGAGGACAATGAATGGCACAAAGTGATCAGAAGGGGACAATGATTGGCAAAGAGTGATCAAAGGGGACAATGAATGGCACAGAGTGATCAGAAGGGGACATTGAATGGCACAGAGTGATCAGAAGGGAACAATAAATGGCACAGAGTGATCAGAAGGGGACAATGAATGGCACAGGGTGATCAGAAGGGGACAATGAATGGCACAGAGTGATCAGAAGGGGACAATGAATGGCATAGAGTGATCAGAAGGGGACAATGAATGGCACATAGTGATAAGAAGGGGACAATGAATGGTGCAGTATGATCAGAAGGGGGCAATGATTGGCACAGAGTGATATAATGGGACAATGAATGGCACAGAGTGATCAGAAGGGGACAACGATTGGCACAGAATGATCATAGGGGACAATGAATGACATAGAGTGATCAGTGATTTTCAACAATAAATGTGTACTGTAGTATTCTTCATGGAAAACTAAGACATCCCCCTGAATATAAGACCTAGGGCATATGTTAGCATTTCCAAAAATATAAGACTGTCTTATCATTGGGGAAACAGGGTATGTATATAACATTTTCCCATTTTTGTCAAAGTGCAAATAAAACAATTTCACCAAAAGGCAATAAAGGAACGAAGCCCCCTATCCAATAAAATGTGGATTATAATTTAAGTTTGCCTAAGTAGCTAAATCAGTAAAACTGGAAGTATCTACTTTAGATTACATTTTTGAATGACAAATTTCCTAATATCCATTTTCTTATCTATCATGAATATGTAAGATATTCTTTAATTATCCTGATTTCCAATATTGAAATAAATATTGGACACCATCCATATTTTCAGAAAACTGATTTTATCTAGAGACAAAGAGGATATAGTATTGAGTTTTTCTTGGCAAAGAACAATGTACCATAGTTTCTATACATAAATTCTGTTAACATTTCATATTATACAAAATCAATTTTTATATTTACTTCCCCAACTGATAGCAAATAAAAGTATTTTGTTTTTTAGCAAAGGGGTGATTTTGAAGAAAACAGAGGAGTGATCGAATACCTTTGTTTTGATACTAATTATTATGTAATAGTGGCATTATGAATTCCATTGGAAAACAATTTGCAAAGAACCATGGTATACACACCACATTAATCATAAAACATCTACATCTTTAGTGTCATATTAATTACTATATTCAAAAAGAACAGGAACAATTAGCTGGTGGCTATTAGTATCATAGTGGTAAACACAAAGAAAACCACAATTAATGAAGTTTACCATCACCAAGAATAAATGGTTGGCTTATATTACAAATCAGTGTAATAAATCAGAAATATCCCAACCATGAAACAACAAATTATTTTATGATTTTATTTTCACACTGTATTTGCATATCCTGTTTTTCATAACAAAATTGTTACATTCATAAACAAGTAGCTGCAGGAAATAGATGGCTATGCATGCTAAGAGCGTATTTCATGTTTACCCAATTTATTTTAATCCCGTATAGCATTGTGAATGGTATTACAGATGATAATATGCCCCGGGATTTACAGTGTAATAAACAACGGGGAAAAAAAATCTTCACTAGCAAAAACTTTTTTGTTCTGAATGGAATCTGGTGGTGGTAAAAAAATATTTACTTTTATATCTAAAGATATCTTGTAGAAATGATTAACCTCAACAGAAGTAACTTTCCATAAGAATCTGATTTCACTGGCTGACCCACCATCCCCATGCAGAGATTTTGGGCAGAAACCTCACTAGATTTGAAGCGACATGTATAGGTAGAGGCATCACGCAACATCTTATCTCCTACTTTTATAAACTACTCAAGCCGGAATCCCACCCTAGGGTCCATACAATCTAGTCCCCTGGGAGAGAGATTTGCGGCTCTCTGTTCCCAACAGGCATTGGAAAGACATTATTATTATTATCATTTATTTATATAGCGCCAACATTTTATGCAGCGCTGTACAATACATTAGAGTGGAGATACAACACACAATAACACACAGGTACAGGTAATGACACATATGGGGGACAGTCCATAAGAGCTCCTTTAGCTCTAGGCACCAGGAAACTAATTATAAGATTATTTCATTTTGGTACCGCACTCCTGAGACACTACACAAAATGAATCCTACCCACCCACTTGCTGGAGATGTGGGGACTCAATTTGTGTCCTAAGATAACCGCTTTTTGGCGAGCGACTCATAAATGGATGGCGCACATCCTGCACAGGAAAGTCTCATTCACACCAGAATATTCCCTATTGCATTACAAAGGCAATGCTTTTCATTGAAGGCACTAGTCTCTTGAGCGCCACATGATTATTTCTGCCAGGGTCCTTATTCTGAGACACTGGGCCTCACCTGGGGCTCCCACGACCCAGAAGTGGCTCAAACAAATGAGATTTATTTGTTTGAGAAATGGAGAAACTCCTTTATAGCAAACATGACAGGCTGAAACTGTTTAATGCGATCTGGGCAAGGTGGCATCTCTTTGTATATTCATAAGAATACAAAGGTCTTCTGCTTCCCTCTTAGGTTTCCTGGATAATGGGAAAGTAGATTTTGACTGTCTGACTATCCCTTCACACCTGTGCTGTTGTATCTTAAAAAAAAATGTTTACAATAAACTTGATTGAAACAAAAAAAAAAAGAATTTGATTTGCTACGTGATGTTCAATGTAAATGTAAACTACAACTTCAATGGCTAAAGCCAGTCATCCCAGTGGATGTGCAGAGTTGAAGATGGGGATAATTTCTCTCCTTTGGTCACTTTTCTGATATCTATTTTAGCAGAAAGCTTTTCAAATTCAAACTATGATGTATCCTGTAAGCAAAATAAGCGACAATTGATTGATATCTGATTTTTGACAGCATACAATATAGTGGTAATTAATTATTAATTTAATTATGTATTATTTATAGGCTAACGTTCAGAGCAATGTATGTAACAAATCACAATGTCAAGCTAGAAATATGCTGCTGCTCTGTTTCTGTATGTTTTTTGGTGTCCAGCGTAATACGGTCAGTGCCCCATTTTTATTGATAAGTTGTATAGAAAATAGTATCAAAATCAAGTATTTAATTGTACAGTATCAAAATTATACAATGACGGCCACGCACATTGTAATAGGACCAGCAAAGCACAATAATATGGAGGGTAATATCTGAAAATAATATTTCATAGACATAACCACAGCCATCCTTTCTTTTACTAATAAAAAGGCTAATGTAGCAATAACAACCATCTTTGGTTTCACACACACACACACACACACATAGGCTTTGTACATACTAAGACTAAAGAAAAAAAACATCTGTAATCCATGTACATTCTGACCTGCCAATCTTACAGGTTTGTGGAGCTATCTATATAAGGACTCTGACATATTCACTCTTGTCAAAATAATTTTATTAGAATGTCAGATTTGATGCAATACTGATCTGTCATATGCTCAAATTATATAGATAAGCACAAACTGGCCAGAGCCAAGACTTGCTCTAGATAAGCAATTAAGGATAAAGGTCTCAAGAAGACATATTGTAAAAGCAAAGCAACTTAGTTTCTGCAAGCAAAGCAGACAGCTAGGATGGCACTTTCTAATTTATAGGTGCACAACCTACTGCATTATGAAATAATGTTTAATGGTGTTAACAAATCAGTCTTATATGCATTTTCTTAATTGCTCTAGTTGTGTACTCATATTTTCTTTGCTAGCACTTTAGCACTCATTCCTATTAGTACAGTGGATTTACAATTTCTAAAATATGTTCTTACACAAAAAATATTGAGCAAACACTTGTACTTTGTTTAAAACAAGTTCCAAACATTACAATCCCTGCTGCAACTCCATCACAGAAAGCCTAAAGAAGTATACATGAGCCGCATGTGGCATGGTGGTGCTTACAAACATGACTCAGTATGATACCTCCATCCTGGCAGGTGTCCACAACATGTCCATTTATAGACCTGATCATTAGATTTGTTGGTGACCTTTGTACTAGGGCAGATTTTAACAGCAATTATGTCATGTTTGAAAACTTTTCTGAAAAATGAAAAGAATACCTGTTAGTACCCATCAGTATTAAATTTTACTTACATATTCAGAGTTGTAACTTCCATCTTTATTTTATCATTTACATTTATTGAAAAGGCACAACCCTCTGCTGACAACTAGAGTTACAAATGCTATTTCAATTTTCATTTAATAAAAATCTGCATTTATGAATTAACTTTTTTCACTCAAATGATGTTCCAAATGGATTAATTGGGAGGTGAAGATTGGCATAACAAATACTCCTATAGTGTGATATTGTAAAAACGTAATCCAAGTTAATGAAAAGAAAACTCACTTGAAAATGTCCTATTATTGTACAAGACGATTTTCTTCATTAATGCTTCTTCACCTTTTAGCTATTACTATCTTGTAGTTAAGATGTAACCCACCGGACTGCTCAATTCAAGTTTTACATTTAAAGATGAGAGATAAATGTGTATATGCTTTTCTTCAGGGAGAAATAGGCGCTGTTCCCTTGAAGGCTCTGCCCCCCAATGCACCTGTTGGCAGTAAGTATAAAAACCAGGCCCCTCTAGAGCGGAACAGTCTGATGAGACAGGAGTAGCTGGGTGAGCTAACTGTATAGAGGCCTGGGACACTAAACTGTGCATACTGGCATGAAGGCCGCCAAGCCAAATAGCATGCTGCTTCTATAAAAGACCAAGCTACTGCGGATAGCAGATGCTGAGGTTTTGGTTCCTGTGCCAACTTTCCAGGTGGGTGTCATGACTCCCCAATTCTGTTTTTCCTTCATCAATTGTGGGGAACCTGCCGGTGTCCAGGAGAGAGAGAGACTGCACTTTTCCAGGCTACAGGCATGCAAGTAGTTGTTCTGTGTTGCTACACTTCCCCTAGGCCTAGTTGGAGGTGATATCTGTAAACTGGACCACACTCCTAAGTTAGACTTACAGGCACAGCCTGCACTAGTTGAACTTCTTTTCCTGTTTTTGGTGTTCCTTTTCCTGTTGCTTGTGTTTGGAACTATGGGAGGTTGTTCTGTAAAGAAAAAGTTATACACCTCACGCCTATTGTCTGGTTGATCACAAACTGTACATATAAAGAAACAAATCCTTGAACTCTTTGCATATGAACATGTGTATGCATGTCAAAAAATTTACCACTCTAGTTTAGGGACCTTTATGCTCTTTACGGAACAAAGGATTTGGTGTAATGTCAAAATGGATTCAAGTATCTAGCCAAGGAAAAGGTCCTACTACCAATTTAGTTTGACAAAGTGAGTCAAAGAATGAGCATTTCTTTAATTGTTGGCCTGAATAGGAAACAGCTAGCTGTACAATGCCTAACATGTAGTCACTGGCTGTGAACCTCATTGTCATTATGGTCTAAATATAAAACATGATTTGTTTCATGTCTACCACTCAACATCTTTCTGCAAAATGTGTTTATGTAGTTTTTGTTTTTCTCTTAGCACACAATTTCCAGAGTTCTTTCACTCAGCTCTGCAGCACGCTTTTATGCAGGCGCAGCTCGAGCCATTTCCTAAGGTCATGTGTCCACTGCAAAAAAGACATGCACCGGCCCATATGCCACTGATTTCCTGTGATTTGCATACCAAAGACATGGAATAACAGCGCCCAAACAGCATCGGCCGCTGCTTTTCCATGTCTTGGAGACACATCCATTGGTTCTCCACGTGGTGCTGCAATGAAGACATAGCATTTCGAAGTTTCAAAATAGCACCGTGGGCTCGAGATTACACAGAGTAGACACTGAGGACACTGTCCTATTCATTACAGTGTAAAGTATCCTCTCTGCATCTGGTAAAGAAGCAGTGTACACAAGCCCATACACTTTTATGGGTTGAGGCAAGCGCAGGGCAGTGCAAAATGAGTTTGTTTTGGCTGTTACAGACATGGTTAGCGGCTGCAGTATCGTTACTGGACGCAGCATCGCTTGGGTGAATGAGCTCTAAGTCTTGCCCAAAAAAGCAGTTGGGAGATTTCGTCAGTATTTATACCAAGGAAACACGTGGGTACAAGGGAAGCAGAATAATGCTAAGATGCTATCATAACTAAACATGTGATTTAAAAGCATATTTTTGAGGACAAAGTATACATTGTAGTACATTTCTGGCAAGTGATGTATGGTACAATGTACTGTAATATTATCAGCATGCATCAGTATGTATCATTTGTATATAATTCATTCATGCTTGTTCAAGCATGTTGGGTCTTATTTATGTAGCCAACAGCCTACTATAGACTTCGTATTAAGGCCATATTTAATTTAGACTTATATACATCACTTTAAACCCCAAAAACCCTTTATTGCAGAAGCTAGTTACAGCTCCCTTATGTGAATAGTCTAATAACTTGTCTAAAAATAAGCTGTCCAGTTTGCAGAAACTCAAAAAACATTACTTATTAATGTAGGGTCATAGGGTGAGGCATCCAAGTGTGTTGTCCACTATTAGCTGGAAAGATGGATAACACACCCATTACATGTATCTAAGAAGCAGGGATAAGTGTAAGATAAGAGGATGCAAGAGATGATTGATGAATGGCAATCTAATGTCTCCAGGTGACTTGCATGATGGGAACAATTTGCTGTTTTTGTGTTGTCAGATTATTTATTCAGGAAATCTGTTCTGGTGTCAACTGTGTATGAATAAAAAATTCTCTGAAGCCAACCCCACAAAAGTACAAAAATAAAAAATATATATTCTGTTGAATTTGTATTATATAAGAATTATTGATCAGCTTCTAACCATGTGGACACGTATTACGGTCTGTAACATTGTCAAGATGTTAAGGCTTATTGTAGATTTTTCCATCACATTTTCTACTACTTCCCAGAAGTGTTTTGTGATGGAATAATCCTATGAGGTGTGACTAAAGGAGACATATTCTCTGTTACCTCAAAAGCATAAAGGTAATTTACTAAGAATCACTTTTTTTAAATTAACAGAAATGTAATGCTTAACATTATTCCTATTCCACAAGTCAGACTTTTTAGAACTGCTATTTCTATCCCAAACATGCATATAACATGTTTCCAGTTCTGTTTAATATGCATTTGAACTCTTCATCAGTTGGCTTTTTGGGTGTTTGCTTAATTCAATAAAAGTGGAAATGTAACACATATGCATATATGAAGTATTGCAAATAAAGCTGTGATAATATATAATCTATAATATAAGTCATAAGTGATAATCTATAATATAAGTCATAAATTTGATGAGTTTCACCACCCACACATAGGCTGAAAGAGCATGTGAAAATTACATAACATTTCACCTGAAGAAATCTTCTCAGTTTGCTGTTATCTGGGCGTATTAAAATTGTTGAGATTCTGGAGAGAGGGTTGTCATTCCAGGTAACCAGAATGGCATTAATTGGTCAGCTAGAGGTAAAAAAAAAAAAAAGACACCCCATTGTAGCAAGCTCCTGCAAATTAGTGAAAAGGATTATAGGATCTATTACTACAGCCAGGAAACCAAGTGATCTTATGTGCAACAGTAACTGCACTTCCATCAGAGATGCAGGTTCAAAATTTACAGCACAACATCACATGTCTTCTGTGGCAAATCTGGCTAGATCCTCAGGCAAAAAGAACACTGCTGAAGAAGACCCCAGAAGTCTTAATCTTTATCTTTGGACAAGAACTGTTAATTGCAGTGCAAATCAAGCTCAATGGCCCAAAGCCCAAGGCCCTAACTGGACCAAGCTTGGACTCAAAGGCTAGCTCACATGTAGCAGCCTTTATTCTAGGCTAGTCTCTACCCACTATACTCCCCACAAGGGCATCTATATTTATTTATCATTGCTCCAAAATAAGTAAACAATAGAGATGGTCGAAATTAAGTAAATTTAACCCTTTTGAATTTCGAATTTTCATGCAAATATTTGACAGTGAAATTTCAAGTTACATTTTCTAAATTCGTTTTTATGTGATTGTGAATTATTCTAATCGCAAATTGTTGTTGTGAATATTGCAATAAAATTTGTGATGACGATATTTGCATTCACATATTTTTAAGTAATATTGATTTCTAGTTGTAATTGTGGGTCAAATTTTGACTATATGGTCATGAAAGTCCAAATTTTGAACATTTCGTATTGCAAATTTTTCGACCATCCCACCTTCCCTGGCTACCTACTGAAACATCTCTACAAAAGCAAGGTAAAACAATCAATCCTTGAATAAGGAGAGGTGTGTCACAGAATGAATAAACGTTCACAGTTGTGGCTAGCTTAATACAACACATCTTGTCAAGACAAAAGACTACATTTAGGGTTTGTTTATTGTTTGCATATTGCTTGCAGGGATCCCAAGGTAGCACAAAGACTTTGCCTGCTTGGCGGATGCTCTGTTTACACATCCGCCGATGCAAAGGCTCAACATACTCAACTTCGTTGAGCCTTTCATCAGCGGAATGGCTCGGCACATAAAGACACAGCATCCACCGAGCAGGTAAGTCTATATGCTACGTTTGGATCCTGCTTAGCGGAGAGGGTCCCGACATATAATAGAAACATACCTTGAAAGGAACACTTTAAAAAAAAAAAACCTTTCTGCAAAATAACTGTCTAGAAATAGACAACCATATTCTTGTTGAAATACATTTTTGACAGTAATAATTTTTTTTTTACAAGTTTTCTATATATTAGAGAACAAATAGCCTGCATTTAATTTGCTTAGACATTTCTCTGTAATTCTTGAAAACTGAATTACAACATTTGATTCTCATACTAAATGATGACAAAATGCAGTTCCATGGACTGATTACATTATTAGTAATGCACTATGACATTACTATGATGGAAAGAGTACAATGTACTTTCTGTGTTCATGTTCAGTTCATACTACAGCGAACATTTAATCTTTACAAAAGGATAATATCCAGAAATGACTTATTTCAAATTTGGCAAGGTCATTCATGTCAAAAGTATGCATTATATCTGATGAGTGTGGTAATGAAAGAGTTATCACTTGTACCAGACTTGACAAATGTATGCGTGATTCATTTAAAACACATATCTCATTTACATTCTAAATAACTACAATCGCAAAAGAGAACAACTAAGTAATGCCGATGATTGGCACATCCTGAGGAAACACAGGCAATTATTTGAAAAACATTTGTCATGGTAATTATGTTTTTATATATCAAAACACACACCAGGGAGGAATGAAAGCAATCTGTCAGTTTAAGTATTGTCATACTATATACGTGCAGATTATACTTCTGGGCAGGTGGCAGATTGCATTTCCTTTTACACCTTAGTGTACCTCATGGTAATAGAAAATGATTTGCCCTAAGCATTTGTTTAATGTAAAACATGCAGAGGTCCACGGAGGATAATCAATAACTCCAGTGTCAGAAATTGTATGGCATTGGCAGCGATTCAGTGCCATTTGACTTTATTCCTACCTCTGAAAACAGATCTTCAGTCAATTTTCTAGTCTATTTCTTTCTTATTTTTCTGCTGACAAAATGATTAGAACTTTCCTCTGACATTGACTCATTGCCAGCTTTATGTGGCTGGTATGAATCTGAATGTAAATCAGGGGAAAATATCTATGTCTACATTTGCAGCTTTGTCACTGTTTCATTTTGAACAACTTTCTCAAATATTTCAGGACTGTGGGGTAGCCAGAAAAATAAATATTTTAGCAGAAACCAGGACAATTTTAAGTAGTTGGAAAGGCAAACTGCAATCCGTTATGGGACTACAGACCCTTTTAATCTGTTTAATAAATTTTAACTCTGCAAATTTTTTTTACCCATGCTATGCTCCCCTGCACACCCTCAGAAGCGATTCTTCCTCTAGACTAGTCCATGGATCCTACTGATAAAGCCTTTTGGCCACACTGAATGACAGTCTCTGGTAATTACATCATTACCCACATTGCATGCATATAACTCTTCATTGTAGAGGGAAGACAACAGGACCTGACCACAGCTTAGAGTTTAGGGACCAAAGGCAAGGTTGGAAGTCAAAAAATATAATCTTTATTTGACCTCCTAGAAATTCATGAGAATTAAGCTTTTGCTGTCAAAATTAAGCCTTAGCTTAAACATTAACTGGTGTCCAGTTTCCACAAGCACATTTTGGTGTGATCATGTGACAGGGTGCTCAGTGCTTCTGGCTACTAACAACAATCCATACTTCATTTAAATGGCAGATATATATAGCAGTCAGCCCAACCCAAAAGCCCACATATTCAAAAAGGAATTACCAGGATGTGAAAAAAGTTTACTTGAGGTTTTTGCTAATTGTTTTAAAAATAAAAGAAACTATGAAATCGCATGTACATAAGTATTCATAGCCTTTGCAGTGGACCTTTGGCAAGTACTTTGTCGATGGACCTTTGACAAGTCAAGTCCTTTTGAATATGATGCCACAAGCTTGGCACACCTATCCTTGGCTAGTTGCGCCGATTTGCAGCCTCCTTTTAGGCTCAATCAGGTTGGATTGGAAGCGTCGTGCGCAGCCATTTTAAGATCCCTCTAAAGATGTTCAATTGGATTTAAGACTGGGCTCTGGCTGCGTCATTCAAGGACATTTACAGAGTTGTCCTGAAGCCACTCCTTTTGATATCTTGGCTGTGTGCTTAGGGTCATTTTCCTGCTGAAAGATGAACTGCAGCCCCAGTCTAAGTTGAAGAGCCCTATTGAGCAGGTTTTCATCCAAGAGTGACCATCGGGTTCTTGGTTACCCCCTTGACTAATGTGCTTCTCCCTTAATTTGATAAAAGAAAAAAGCATTGATCTCCCCTGTGTGCAAAACAGTGGCAAGGTGTCAGCCCTCCATGCCTCCTGGGGGGAATGCGGCACCCTCGGGGTCCCCAGTGTGG
>CM070032.1:154035217-154048913 GCA_036250615.1 Ptychadena robeensis
GGTTCCCCGGGTGTCGGCAGCTTCTCCTCCCCAGGAGACAACTAACCTGGCCTGATGGGGTACCCCCCGCCGTGGGGTACCCCGGGGTTTGGTATTGGCTCTGCACGCAGCCAGCGTGCAGAGGCGATGGGCGCCGTCCGTGTAGCGCCTCTGCGCATGCGCGGGCCGGCCGCCCTAGACGGCGCGCGCACGAGTTGTGCACACTCTTAAATGAGACATACCCCTGCCTTTGTCTGCAGGGCAACTTCCTGCAGAGTGGAGAGGTGTGATTAATCAGTGACTGGGTCCACACTACAATAGACCCAGTACAACACCAAGCAATGCTGTGTTGTATTGCAGTTGTGAAAAACCTGAGCTTTATCGTATTCCCTACCGTTTTTACTATCGACTTCCCGTGTTCGCCCTTTGGCTTCCTACCCGATTACCCGACTTCCGATTCCTGACTTTGCTCGTTGTATGGTTACTCTCCGTTTGCTGCCGGCCCTGACCCCCCCCGTCCTCGCTTCTTGACGATTCTACCCTCTCCGCCCCTTGTGACTACGTATTTGGACTGACGATTCTAGTGCTGTTGCCCTTCCAGATTGGGGCAGATTACCCTAACTACCACCGTCTACGTGGGCTACGACCACTTGGGGAGACCTGTCCTACCTGCCGCTGATAAACCCACCGGTGCCCCCTCCTGGGACATCGGCCCCAAACTCCCATTAGGGGGGTCTCTGGGTGGAAGACCAGGTTCAACGGACTAGACTCCTCCTCTTGTGTGGTCTTTTCTACTAATCCATCTCAGACCCTTTACGGGCGGTGACAAAATACAACAGCCAACATGGTCGCCCCTGGAAGTGACCCCCAGGATTGAACTCCTCTGTAACACAGTTGACGAGTTACGTGTCTCAATGGGTCCATGCACCAAACCACACCAAACACATCGTGGCACAGTCTAAAGCCCAGGCCTCACAGCTCCACCATCGGTCACCATCACACGGGAACCCAAGATCTCCATGCCCTGAGAATTTCTCTGGGGCATCCCGAAACTTGCAGAACATTCAAACCATGCATGTGAGTTGCACTTTTCTTTATTACCACTGACCATACCCCACCTCAACTCTCTCCTGTTAGGCACTATCATCACCTTAATGCCAAGGCGAAGCTCAGACTTGGGCATTTCAGACTCATGGAGCAGGACGACCCCTGCTTGACCTCTGTTTCACGCTTTTTGCCGCAAACTGGGAGAGCTTTATTGACGACCCCTGTCCATGTGGTAGACCCGCGCTGAATGCCGCCCTCCATACCCTTAAACAAGGGAGAAGGACAGTGGAGGAATACATAAGGGAATTCCGTTCGCCACTCAGCTGATACATCCTGGAACGAGCCTGCCCTTCGGTCAGTTTTCAAACAGGGTCTTTCAGATCTTCTAAAAGATGAGCTCGCACGGGTTGGAGTCCTGAGTTCCCTATCAGAGCTTATCTCCCTGGTCACACACATATGTGATAGGCGTATTAGAGAGACCGAAGATCGAAGATCGTCACTCCTCGCCATCTCTGAGATCATCCTCTAGGAATCAAGGCGGTCTGCCTAGGTTCCAAGCAAGGACATACCCCAGGTTGGCCACGTACTTTCTCAAACCCGTTGGCTTTGGAGACTCCTCCGCCGCCTCCTCCCCCGAACCCTGCAACTGGGAGTTGCCCGACCAAGCCTCACACCGGAGGAGAAGACTCAGACGGTTTTACAGAACTCCCTCTCTGCATTTACTGTGGCAACCCTGGTCACATGCTTCCGATCATGCCCCCCTAAACCTACAGGTAAATTAAACATCACTCTCCTCAGTAGCTCTAGCTCCTCCGGTTTCTCATCCTCAGGATACTCACCTGTCTATCCTCCTTGTTCTAACTGTTCATGGAACACACGCCTGACGGTACCTGCAATAATAGACTCGGGGGCATGTACCTGCCCCTCATGGAACCTCCTTGGCCACCTCCCTTGGTTTACACTGTAAAGGCCTCTGAGCGTCCCTCTCACCATCTCCCTAGCTGATGGCTCTCCCCTCAATTCGGGTCCAGTCCTCATGGAGACTATGCCCATTCCCCACCTACCTTCAAAATGGACATTGTCGGAACTCCTTAGTTTTGCCCTGATCAATTCCCCACTCTTTCCGATCATCCTCGGATTGCCTTGGCTTAAACCCCACAATCCCCAATAATAACTGGTGTTCGGGGGAGGTGAGTTTCCCCTCTTGTTATTATGTAAAGGCTCTTGTTTCAGCTCCCGTCAGTCCCACAGACGTCACCCTCTCGGAAGAACTGGAAAAACGTCCCTCTCATCTAAACCGAGACTTCATAGATGTGTTTGACCCTAAAGCAGTGTGGAACGTCTAACCCCCCCATCGTCCATACGATTGCGCCATAGACCTCCTCCCGGAGCAAAGATTCCTTCGGTCGGACTTACCCCGTCGGAAAAAACACCCCTGCGGCACTGAACAACCACACTCAAAGAGTACCTGGCAAACCAATTTAAAGAAGGATTCATACGTCAATCCACATCCCCTGCGGGGGCGGGACTCTTCTTCGTTGTTAAAATAAAAGATAAGACCATCATCAGGGCCCATTGTTGGACTAACAGAGAGCTGAATCAACAATCACCATTAAGAATCGTTAGTCCGCTTCCGTTAATGCCTTGACTTGATGCAAAGACTTAAAACAAACAACGCAAAAAATCTTCACGAAAAACTTGATCTGAGAGGTGTCTTACAACCTTATACGTATTAAAACCAGGTGGACGAATGGAAGACAGCTTTTTCGTACCAACCTTGGGGCATTTTGAATACTTAGTGATGCCATTTGGACTATGTAATGCCCCCGCAGTGTGTCCAAGCCTTATAAATGACGTCTTCCGCGACGTCCTACCAGTTCGTCATCGTCTATTTAGTACGATATCCTGATCTACTCCCCGAACCCTCTCTATTCACATCGGTCCCACGTGCGGACAGTAGTATGAGAAGACCTCGCTAAACACTCCTTGTTCGCTAAACCGTCCAAGTGTGAATGGGAAAAGACCTCGAACTCGGTTCTTAGGGTTAATCATTAGTCCTGATGTGAATCTCTATGGACCCTCTGAAGGTCACAGCCGTGAAGGATTGGCCTATCCCATCATCCAGAAAACGCGTCCAGAGATTTTCTGGGTTTCGCAAATTTTTACAGGCGATTCATCAAGGGATTTTCAAAATAGTTCTTCCCTCTCACAGCACTTACCAGTATTAAAATAAAATTTAGATGGTCCCCCCGAAGCACAACTCGCTTTTGGAACCGGCTGAAAACCTTGTTCACCATCTGCTCCAATCTTAAGCATCCCGACCCTGCCTTGCCGTTTGTGTTGGAAGTAGATGCCTCCGAAGATGCTATCGGAGCCATAATGTCCCAAAGGAGGGCCAAAAAGTCTCCTACCAATCCCGTGTCTTTCTTTTCACGAAAACTATCCATAGCGAAAAGACACTACGAATGTGGGGCGATAGGGAGTTGTTGGCTATGAAAGCCGCCATGGAGGACTGGAGAACAACCTATTAGAAGGGGCGGAACAACCCGTTTCTGGTATATACGGACCCACAAAATCTCGAATACATCCGAAAAGCACGTAGACCTCAATTCCCGTTCAAGCACGATGGACTCTCTTCTTTTCAAGGTTCCCGCTTTACTGTTACTTACCGACCAGGGTCAAAAGAATGGGAAAGCGGACGCATTATCCCGTATGCACCCTGGTAACCCCCGAGAAAGATCTGCCTACTCCCCATCCTCCCTGCTAACCAGTTTTTGTTTGTTGTGCTCCCTCTGACCCTATCCCGTATTTTGCAGGTCCCTGGATCTTCTCCTCTTCCAGCAGAGAGCCACCCGGCATGGTCTCTATGTGTGGAAAGGTAATAAACTTTTTGTTCCCCCGGAGCATAGACTTACCGTCCTGGAGTCTTGTCACGACTCCCCATTGGCGGGTCCCACTTTGGGTTTGATCGCACCAAAGATTTACTGCATCGTACTTTCTGGTGGCCAGATTTTGAGGCAAGGATTGTAGGGAGTACATGCTACATGTTCGGTCTGTAGTAGGGCCAAGTTCCAAGAATGCTCCCCTATGGCCTACTCCAACCGCTACCCATTTCCCACCACCTATTGGCAGAGAGGGCCGTGGCCCTTGATTTTTATAACCGATCTTCCCCCCTCACATGGACATACTGTGATCATGGTGGTTGTTGATCGCCTCTCAAAGAGGCCCATTTTTGCCTTCCTTTCCAGTCCCTTCCCTCGGCCTCTGAGACTGCTTGAAGCTTTTTGGACGGGAGGTGGTTAGGTTACATGGTGTCCCACTCTTCCGTTCTGTCAGATCGTGGATCTCAATTCACTTCTAGATTTTGGAGGAGTTTTTGTCGGGTTCTGGGGATGGAGGCGGTTTTTTTCCTCAGGATTCATCCGCAGACAAACGGACAGGTGGAAAGGACTACCAGACACTCGAGCAGTAATCTTCGGTGCTACATCTGGAGTCGCAGACCAACTGGTTAATCGCTACTCTGCAGTTACGTTCTTGTCTTCCGTTGGCGGAATTCGCTTTTAACGAACGAACTCGGTAAATTCATCGACAAGGTTAGTCCTTTTTATGCTAAGTTAATGGTATATCATCCGGCAGTGGCGCCGTCCCTGCCGTCTTTCCTCCTTGGTTCCGCGGCGGCTCTGGATCGGGCTAGATTGTTGGTCAGAGAACATGGCTGGCCTCCGCAGGGTGCTTGAGGTTTCTCAGGGAGGCTATGAAAAGTGAGGGCTGACCGCAGAGACGCCGTCCGTTCCCCCTCTTGTGGTGGGGGACCGAAGTCTGGGTTGTCACCCTCTACGCTAAACGGTTGCGCTGCCCTTCTCGAAAATTGGGTCCCCAGGTTTTGTTCGCCCTTCAAGGTGGGAGCGCTGGTGGGTTTCTGCAGCATTTCCCCTCTGCTTACCTGACTCTTGGAGGGTGCACCCGGTGTTTTCCCCAACGTCTCCATGGTTAAGGACCATGTAGCGTGGTTTGCCGTCCCTCCCGTGCCCCTGGTCCCTCCTCCTCCCCCGGAGTTGGTGTGGATGGCTCGCTGAGTTTGGAGTTGTTCGTGATGTTCTGGATTCCCCGTTGGTTCGCGCGGTCCGGCTCCAGTATTTGTGTTTGTGGGAGGGCTATCCTTTGGAGGATGCCTCCTGGGAGCCGTGTGGGGCGGCGGGCTCCGGATTGGTTGCCGCTTTCCATCTGCGGCCCCCTCGAGCCGGGCCTGCGGCGGTCGGAGCCCCCCTTGAGGGGGGGGCCTTTCAGCCCCTCCATGCCTTCCTGGGGGAATGCGGCACCCTCGGGGTCCCCAGTGTGGCTAGTGGGGGTCCCCGGGTGTCGAGGCAAGCTTCTCTCCCCCCCAGGAGAACAACTAACCTGGCCATGATGGGGTAGACCCCCGCCGTGGGGTACCCCCGGGTTGGTATGGGCTCTGCACCAGCCAGCGCTGCAGAGCGATGCGCCGTCCGTGTAGCGCCATCTGCGCATCAGCGCGGGCCGGCGCTCCTAGACGGGCCGACGCGCACGATTGTGCACACTCTTAAAGGAACATACCCCTCCTTTCCTGGCAAGGCCTATCCTGCGAGGGGAGGGGGTGATTAATCAGTGACTGTTCCATAAAAGACCCAGTACAACACCAACAAAGTGCTGTTGTATTGCAGTGTTTGTGAGGAAACCTGAGCTTTATGCGTATTCCCTACCCTGTTTACTATGACTCGACTTCCCGTGTATCACCTTTGGCTTTCCTACCCACGTATTACCCGACTTCCTGGATTCTCTGACTTTTGCTACGTGTTTATGGTTTACCTCTCTCTGTTGCTGCCAGGCCCTGACCCCCTCGCTTGTCTTGACGATTCCGACCTCTCCCCGCCCTTGTGACGACGTATTTTGGACTTGACGATTCTAGTGCTGTTGCGCTTCCAGATAGGGGCAGATTAACCCAAACTACCACCGTCTACGTGTGGCTACGACCACTTGGGAGACCTGTCTACCTGCCGCTTGAAACACCACCGGTGCCCCCTCCTGGACATCCCCAACTACTCCCATTAGGGGGCTCTGGGTGGAAAGACCAGGTTCAACGGTACTAGACGTCCTCCCTCTTGTGGGTCGTTTTCTTCTCTACTAATCCATCACCCTCAGACCCTGTACGGGCCAGGTGACACAAGGTGGAAAAAAACTTTCATGGCTTCAAAGTGGTGTATTATTCAATCAATGTCTAAACCGTTACTAAAGCATTCACGTTTAACTATAGGTATACGACATGAAAGAAAATGTCAACGAACATTTCACAACAGTACACGCAAAAAGAATAATACATAAACAAACCCAATACCATCTCAAGAAGTTCATTAAATATGACACCAATGATGCCTCTAATGTTTTAGATATAATAGGTTCTCCAGTTCCGAATATTCCGACAAAGAAAAACCACCTGCCTTAAAAAAGTGTCACCACCCCGATGTGGCGACTTCTCAGTGGGTAGAGGGCTCGGTAAGAATGTGTTTGTAGATTCCTCTATGATCATAGATAAAAAAAACAGTTGCAGAGCATGGGGTACAGGTTTGAAGGTTCCACTCCCACCAGAACAGAGAGCCCAACGGACAACCACCGTATCGAGCCTTTAGTAGAGCCTAAATAGGTAAGTAAATTAAGTAGTAATACCCAGGTACACGAATTTAAAGCCCCCACTGTGGTCAGTTTTAAAAGACGTAACACGCTCGATGGCAAATCCAGGACAGGAGCTGGAGGTCCTGCATCACCTCACTAAAGGCTGCAGGTCCTGTCATCCACCTAAGCGCCTGTCCGTTGTGGGAGATCATGCTTTTTTCTTTTACTCTATTTATTTCTGGGATGTTTGGCCTTCCACCACCCCCATAGAGGGAGCTTTTTCCTCTTTTTTTATTTATTCTCCCATGATACTCAATTTAGATGGGCCATCCAGGCCCCAGCCAGCTGGGTAATAGTGTTGTCTAGAATTCACAGAAGGAGGACACAACACATAAGCATTTATTAAAATTTAGGCCTGGTAACAATACAAAACTGGTGGAAAAGGTGAATACCTTTCTGGATGCACTGTATATGCCTTGGTTAGTGTATCTCGTCCCAACTGGCAACTCTTCCCGTTACAATAACAGTAACCCCTATGTTCTCGGTATTGTGTTGTGTATGAAGTGTCATTGCCTCAGATCTGCCACTCCATGGGTGAAGTGAAGAACTTGGGAAAGAAAAATATCAGTTAAAGTATTTTTGTTGCATACCTAGAATGATACAGTGGATCAGTCCAGACAACAATTATGCTATAGCCTCTCACTGCCCCCATACATCATGCAACTGAATACAAGAGATGCGTTGTGTGGATGCCAGGTAAATGTTTTTTAACTTCAGAGTGATGATCAGTCACTTGATTACCGTGTAACCCCTCAAAATTACAATTGCACATATTATTCACTCCTTTCTAAAAATCAAGTTCAACGTCAGTATTATTAGTTATAATTATTGATATTATTATAATTTTAAATAGCTATAGTTATTGTGTGTACTCGCTAGCACATGATTTTTAGTCTCTAAGTATGCTCATGTTTACTAAATGTGGTGTAAAGTGTGTTAAAGAACAATCTGCTTGAACAAACTATTGCAAAAAACGAATATAAAACGATATTAGATTCATATAGGTCAAGAGATACACTACCCACTACCTGCTCCTGGTAAAATGTACTCTGCTTTTCCTCACCCCCAATATGTCCCCGCAGGTAATCCCTCCAGCCTGTTTGCTACCAATACACACCCACAGGGCACACAGAGTGGACAAACCCATCATAGTGGACCACTAATAACCATAGAAACACCAGTCTATAGCAGTAATGGCCACACTTAGCCTCGGCTGGTGTCGGGGAGGTTTGATTGTGGTACGAAGTGAGGTGCTTCTTACCAACTGGAGAGCCAAATGGACCCTTAACCTAAAGGCTAACTCATTACCCTGGACTCAATTGAATGCATTTAACGACTTGTAAGAGTTCTTTTTTCTTTCATTACCATTCACAACCCCGTATGGTCACCGCCACTATCAAGGGAACTATTTGACAACTTAAATCGATGTATAGCCATGTAAAAATTACCTTTTTACTCACAGGCTTAGGAACAACCACCGAATCCGGTGTAACCGTTTTATGCTTAACCTAAACAGACTGACTTACGACCGATCATACGGACGTAAGTACTTTAGTTCTGCTTGACCCTTTCTGCTATACTTGGTGGCTTACTCTGCATTGTTTTGATATTTAGATATTATGTTGTGTTACACTCACTGATATATTTTCATTATTATTAGAAGTACACTCCACCCTGATGAAGCCCCTCATCTAAAGGGGTGAAACGCGTTGGATTAGCGCTTTGCGCCCGGAGTGATGTTCATCTTCCGGTTTTTTAAAGTATTTGACTTATTAGGACACTGACTTATTTTCGTGATATTAACTGACTATGTGACTGACGTGACGATGTGCTGACCAACATCAGCCTCTTTTTATCATGTTTTGTTGATTACGTTAAATAAAATCATGCTATTTTAAATTCTAAAATAATCTGTTCTCCTCTTTCTATCCATCCCTGTGCCCTTAAAAGTCCCGGGGTATCTGATTCCCTTCACAGCCCTAACAGAGCTGGTTAGGTCTCATGATATACCCTCCCCTCTATCGTTTTGGCCACACTTAGTTAGGTTGCAAACTACTTTTTTAAAATGTCAAAATTATCTCCCAACATTAAAACTGTCCCTCCAGTAAATACAGACAAGCAAAAAAAATGGGTCCAACATACATACATACCGTATTTTTTAGACCATAAGATGCACTTTTTCACCCCCAGCTTCCCGCCAGCTCTCCCGGCATGGAGATTAGCCGGGGAACTAGAGGAGCCGTCAGATGTGAGATGCTGGCCAATGTCAAGCTCTCCCATCTGAACTGTATAATTGCCTATGCCAGCCCTGAACTGGCATAGGCAATGAAGAGAGAGTTATAGATGAACTTGAATCTATACCTCTCTCCTGTCCTGTGGGAACAGCAATCAATCTGCAGCCCCCACGGACACAGAAACAGTAATATCGGGAGAGGAGAGCAGAAGACAGCCCAACCCCCCCCCCTTCCTCTTGCAGATCAGTGAAGTATGACGTGTTCAACTGAGAGTGTAATGCTGTTAGTGACACCTTCTGGCTGAATTGAATATTGCATCCATTAAATTCAATGCATTAACCCAATTGAGGTGAAAAGGTATTAAATCTTTTATTTTTTGGTATTTCTGCCCTAAAAATGGTCCGGTGTGTCTCATAGTCTGCAAAATACGGTAAATTTCATTTAATATATTATTATTATATAGTTATAAATTGCTAATATTGCCCGCAAAAGAGCACATGAGTGAAAAGAAAGTTTTATATATATATATATATATATATATATATATATAGGTAATAAAGGCTTTAATCGAGTATTTATTGTCAATACAGACTTGTTAATTAAGCTGATGAAATTAAATAAAATCAGGACGGGCTCTCTGATCTAAACCTGGTGCCTATGTTAATGGCTAGTAGGCCACGATCAACTGCATGCCTATAGGCAGGGGAATAGTGAGAAAGCAATAGGGCCACAAGTAAATGTGAAGTGACAAGTTCTAACATGCATACAGTGCTGGGCCTATAGATATGATTAAAAAAGTCAGGAATTTTTATGTTATTTTATAATTTCATAATCAGTACATAACTTAACTGGAGGAGCATTTAATATTGGCCTAGAGTTCTGGCAAATAATATATTATTTTATTAACATGAAAAAACTTCACATTCCAATTATAAGTTTTCAGAATGTGTTTTTTCCATTGCAGCTCTTTAATGTTGTAAGCTTATTAATAAATGATATTTCCTGGTGCATTAAACACAGTCTCTGGAGATTTCAGTGACTTAATAACAAATTGTCTATTATATGCCTAGAGGTCATGCAAGTCAGCAAAATCTGAAAGTGCTCATCTTAGGTCCATTTCAAGGTGTAGGGTTGCAAACCCTACTGGAAAATGACTTCAGGCTCTGGAGTAAAAAAACAGATGGGACAGATTGCCATCACAGCATGGTCCTACAGAAATAGTGCCTGAAGAAATTCAAGCTTGGTATGGGATAGTCTTCATTACAATACCAACTGCTGGCTTTGATCTTGCAACCGAACAAATGAAAACAAAAATATATCCTGAGGAAATTCATTTCACATGAGATATTAAAAGGTCTTAAAACAGAACCATGAAAAGTGCAGAATTAAAAAGTAACAACAAATGAATTTTTTCCAATTAAACTTTTTTTAGTCAGTAGATAATCTACTGTTTTTTTTTCTGTTTACGAGTTACTGTTACTAGAAATAAATGAAAACTGCAGGCAATAAAAAAACTCAACCATATAAATGAGACTCAAAATATAAATGAGAAAATATATATTTCCTTGTATGTGAATACAGAGAGTTCGGAGTGATACCCTTAACCGTTTATTGGCTAACTTAAGTCATTAGAGAAGCAAGCTTTCAGGATGTTGCAGATCCCTTCCCTAATACAATTGTATTCAATTTATCGATGGCTAACATGGTACAACACTCTACTGTTGCTTGTATGTGAATACAATGCTTGATAAATATTTTGTTGTAAAATGTTGTCTTTTAGCAAATATACACACTGCATTACAAGAACAACACAATCCCATATATTAACCTCCCTAATGCACTGCTGAGGTCCAGATTTATGTACCAGAAGCCCACCATAGACTTGGATAGAATGGATTTTTTGTTGACCATGGATGTTGTAGACCAGTAACTTCCAAAAATATGTCCGTACAAGGGTCTAGTAGACATACTGAATATGATATTGTTTGTATGATATTGTTTCCTTAGCAAGTTTGAAATCCACTTCCTTAGGCTAGGTTTCCACGGCAGTATAGTGTCCGTAAGAACCCCCTGCAATAAGCGCATTTCTTTGCTGGGATGGCAACGGACCCGATCCACTTACCTGTCAACAGAAGCGGCTGTTGCTGATCCTGCCCCCTCCCAGTGTGACGTCATTAGGTACGTCCCACCGGGGGTGGAGTGACCCACTTACTTACCCGGAAGCTTCACCAATGCTTTATTCAGGTACGTTTTAGAAATCAAACCTCAAGTATTATATTGTGTGTAATATATTTGGAAAATTAAATTAGTGCAACCCCAGGCAAAAGTGTTTGTATTGGCTGTACAGAAGTTTGTGTTTTAAAGCATCATTAACGCTTTCTGCCACAGGAGTGCGCTTGGAAAGCATAAACAAATTCTGGTAGTAAATAGAAACTATGGTCATATATCAAAATGAAAATTTTTGTCGTATCTCCAGTTGGCCGCATCTTGAGAATACACAGCATATATATATATATATATATATATATATATATATATATATATATATATATAGACATGGATTCATTGTAAAGTGCTGCAATGGTAGAATTTTTTAAATGATTGAAACCTTTTTGTTATTTACATTTACATTATTAATGCCAGGAATCCCTTCTACCTCTAATATTGATAGTTGATTGAGCAAAAAAAAGCTGTTCTTCTACTGGTGAGTTTGCTAGAAAAAACCGAACAATGCCAATGTGACAACACAGCATACAACTAGCTAAATTGCTGACATTTTTTATGCAGAAAGTGTAAGGGTAAAAGAATGGGAGAGGGGCCCTCAATGTATTTTTCCTCTCTCAATATATATGTTGCAAACTCAAATAATGTTAAACTTGTAGTTGACCATTGCTATATTGGGTTCTGCTTTAAACTACTTTTCGTATGCTAACCCAGATCTTGTTTATTACTGAAGACTCTTCAAACATATTTTATACATATTTTCTTTTTCAACTCAATAGTTGGGAAGTGGGTTCAACAATAATCTCACCTGCCCTCCGGCACTAGAGAATTAAAACACTTTCAAGTGAAAATACATATTGATCCAGCTATCACAAAAATGACTAGAGGTGTATGGAAGGGTTGTGGAAAGCATTTATGTTAGAAAGAGAACCACATATGACAAAAAATTATTGCAATTACAAATGTGTTGGTATTGTCATGTTTGTTTGTTTTGATTTAAAAAAAAAAACCAAGGGGAAAAAAGTGACATACAACACAAAACATCAGAATGGTTTAGCCCAAAAAATGTTTACCCTCTAAATGAATCATTAGTAGCAGAAATAGCTGTTAAAAGCTATCTGTTTTACTCTTTCTATGTTACAGTATCTACAGTAATTAGATTTTGATAAATTGCTGTCCACTTCAAAACTCTTGAGTGCGTTGTCATTTTTTAAATACATTTTGGGTCATAGTCCTACATCAACACTAGTGATGGCCGAACTGCCCGCAGGGCGGACAGTTCGGTGGCGAACATGTATGTTCGCCCTCCTTCTTGCCAGGGAGCAGTACGGGTGTTCGACCCGCCCCATTCGCCGGCGAGAAGAAGATCTCTATTCTTACTCTGGCAGGATTAGTACCTGCGAGATCGTGCCGGAGGAAGAATCTTTTCACTAGAAGACCGGGCATGAAGCCGGTCTCCTAGTGAAAAACCGGCTCGAGAACAGGAAGTGAGGTCAGGGGCGTCACATCCGGCTCCCTTAACCAGGAACTATGCGGTTTTTCCGATTCAAATTCCCCGCCTAGAGGTCTGTCCGCGATCAGGCAGACGGCAGCCTTCTTTCTCGTTTATTCGCGGACAGACCTGGGCGATGTTCGGCTATCACTTATCAACACCCATAATCTTTGGCTGAGATGCAGCTATTTTTCCACTGAGCCCTGCATTGTCCACCTGAATGATTTGGTTGTCTTAAGCCAGCCATAGACGTGATGATTCCTGGTAGTAGTTGCAGGCCAAACACATGGTGGTCGGTCGCCTGCAACACCAGGGGTGCCCACTTTGCACTTTCGAACTAAAAAGCCGGGAGGCCACATCGCACGGCGATCTGTCCTGCCGGTATTTTTGTGGCCAATCCTGTTGTAGTTTCCTCCCCCTCCAAAGTAATTGGCTACAATCTGCCGCGAATCCCTGTGTTAGTGGAGCACACAGAATTCCCATCAGTTCTGTAGCCGACTCCTCACAGCGTGGTGACTGCTACAAGCCGTCCATGGATCGAGATGTCTATGGCTGGCTCTAAGGTTTCAGAGTACCATGCGAATAGTTAAGACTACCAGTGTACGGACCATTTTTGTAAGGCTTCTTTTTTAGTTTTGATAAACAGTCCTATAATCTATGCTAGGGCAAAGCTAAAAAAAAAATTCTCATCTGTCAAAAGCAAATTCTTTCGGAAGGTTTGAAGCTTCCACAGGTAACTTTTGGCAAACCACAATCTGTCTTGTTTATGTTTCTGTGTCAGCACTAGGCAGAAAGTGTCTTTTAGAAACAACAAAAGCATAAATGGCACCCATGTTTGTAAGAAAGATTCGAGTATTTCTGGGGCTTAGTAGAAAATAAGTATTGTTTCATGCAAGTATTTGCAAAACACACAAATATATAATTAATTATAAAATATAAGTAGCAGCAGTTTGGTTCAGGTGTTGTTAGGCTCGTCACCACCGCAGATCCTGGGTTGACGCAGGGGTACCAGGAGCAGGGAGTCTAAGCCACC
>CM070032.1:154052187-154063958 GCA_036250615.1 Ptychadena robeensis
GGAGCCGGAGGTCAAGAAGTAGTCGGGAACGAAGCAGGGTCGGATACCGGGAAATCAAGCAGAGGAAAGCGAGTGCTACCATGTCATCATACAATGCTTTTATATATGGATGGTGAAGGTTAACGATATTGGGCACTGGTGTTGTAGGTGGAATAACCCCCTGCAGATACTGTGACTGACCTGACCATCTAACAATTCTAGACTGATGCAGGACTGAAATTAAGACTGGATACAGGGGACTACTACACCAACTAGGACTGCAACCCAAGGTAAGCCAATACAAATCTTGAACACATGACTCCCTGCGTTCCCTCCCTTCCTCCAACACTCACACTTCAGATTCACAATGTTCGGGTGATCTATACTTGTATGGCTCCAGTATCTATATCTTCTGCTTCATACCTCCTTTCTCTCTTTTCACTCTCTAATCTGAATCACTCACAGACTCTTATCTCACCTGGCCACCATCATACACATCATCGCACATACACATCCATACACACACTTTTCCCAAACACTACACAACCCTTATTGTCTCACTATTTCTGCTCTGGGTCCTTATCCACTTTCCTCTTTCTCTTTCTTTTCCCTCTCACCTCCTACTCATCCTCACTTTCTCTTTTACTGGCTTTCTAGAAAAGGACACATACACATTCACACACTTTTGTACTTGAATTTGATTAGCCTGAGAGAGATGGATTAAATTTACACATTGGTTTTTTAATACTTTTTGTCACCACACACATCAACACGCACACACAGAGAAACACACACGGCACTTACACTCACACATATTATTCTCAGGCACACTATTGATGCACATATACCCCACCTTTGCTCCTATACAAGTACTTACAACCACTCTCACATAAACACATAAAAGGTCTTACCAAGGCGATCCTAGGGGGATATACCCCCATGACACACCTAACTCTACCTTACTTGACTTTACTCACTCAGTACTTATGACTAAACCTGTCTTAATAATATACGTATATTTAACCTAGATGACGTTACAACCCTAGTGGAAACACGGGTTGACCATATGTTGTGTGCCCCCCGTGCCCCCAGACACCGTTTGTCCAGTGCCGCCCAGCAGAATCCTTGAGCCAGATATTCTGGACCTGTACTTCTATATTTGTATGGCAACTTTAAGTAAGAATAAGTATTGAATTATAAGTAAGTGGAGTAATATATACACCCTAAAATATATATATGTCCCAATATACATTCAATTTGCATTTCTCAACATTGCACTGTCTCCCTCACAGTGATCACAGATCAAAATATCCATAACTGATTCCTCCGGAAGAAGCTGGTGTAGCGAAACATGTTGAGGATTTACAAGGATGTATAAGAAATTTTTTGATCATGGTGATGTAACTATCCATATTACTGTATTGTCAATGATATATGATGTACTATCCCTACTGTGTTTGATTGCACATTAAAATTGATATAATTTTACAATTGAAGTCTGATATTGCCTCTAAAGTCCAGAATCCCCAAACTGTCTTTTCAATTTGGGGGAACATTTTCAATTTTTTCTTTTCTCCATATCAAGTTGGGATGTGGCTAGTCAGCAAACATTGGGTCCCAAGTATCCCTTTCATTTTTTCTTCTAATGATTAACCCATTTGTATCCTTTTCATTTTCTTCCTTCTTTCTTCCTTTACAATGCCAGGAAGCTCCATCTCTCTCTGTAATTGCCTTTCCAAGCCTCAAAGACAATTTTGAATGGGTAATTAAATTAAAAATTAAAGCACACTATTTATGAAAACTACTTACAGAAATTTCTTGTAACAAGGGAAGTGCACACATCACGATAGAGCAAAATGGGACTACCCGCAACACACGAAGAAATTCAAGAAGTGACTTGAAAAACAGCTTGTTGTGTAACTACACATTTAGGCAAGAATCTCGAGCATTAATATGTGTTTACCAAAGAATTATCAATTCTTGATTCTTGATTGATAATTACAAAAATAAGAAAGTGTATTTAAGTTGTATAATTTACAATCTTTCCTTTGTTTTAAGCCTTAGCGCTATTAAACAATAACTTGCTAATGACCTCTTTTCAGGTGTTTCTTGGCTGTGCAACAGTGCAATGTTAATGTCGTACTGCATAACCACCAAGGTGGAAAATTACATCTGCAGACCAGTAATAGTGATCATACCTCACTGTTCTTCCAACTGCTATCATTCCAGCTCAGCCTGCTACCCAAAGCTCTACCCAGCTGTCAAAATTTTCTTAGCTGTCTCTGTGTCCCTATACTACATAAGCCTTGTTGGCATCATGAATACAAGCACTGCTGTGAAGATATATGCATTTGGCAAAACATTGTTTAGGAGATGAAGACACCAAGAAACCCTGGGCTCATGCAACATGTTCAAGTTATTAGGCCAGATAATAGTTTTCAAGACAGGTCTTGCGAGTTGTTCTCTTTTGATTGATATGGTTAGACAAGGCACAATGGGTATTAGAGCTCCCATCTTGTCCTGTTTTAATTGAATGTGTCAGTGACAATTGAAAATCACTTGAGCCACTGCACCTATTTCAAGTAAAACAATTGTTTTAAAATAATTGCTTTGACAAGTGAGCTGGCAATCTGTAAGGCCAAATAAATCTAAACACTGAAAAAAAGCAAAGTACAATGCTTACCTTAATTGACATCTAATATCAGAAATCTTTAATTGTCAGAATATCTGCCTAAATAAATGTTTTAATGTAAGATAAAGACATAAGTAAAACTATTCAGGTCTACGGGATGCCAGCACCGGCATTTGCAGGTGCACTCCCACTTCTCCTTTTGTTGCCACCGAGCTGTCTACCTGACAAGGCAGACTGCATCAACATAACTATAATTGTTATTTTCTGTTGTCACCGCATCATCCATGCTGGATTTTTGTTCCCAACTTCTGCAGGCATGGGGAGATCTAGATTGCATTTACAGGTGGTCCCCTGCACCTGTTAATAGGCCTCTAGCATTTCCTGCCCTACATAAACCTGGATGATGCATGTCTGCTCGGCCCGTGATAGCACCAGGTAACCTGGATTGCTGGGCTCCATGTTCTTACCTCAAATTTTTGGGACTAAATTTCTGTGTATGACCCTCTCTGTGTACCCAGACTACTACGCTGGTTAATTCCTTGGATACCGCATCTGTTTAACCTTTGTCTCTGAACCCACTCCTCAGGGGTCCCAGGAGGGATTCATCGGTCTTGGCTCTCAGGTGGAATACCTTGGGGGCAACCAAAGTTGGGTTGAGGTGTCTTCCGTTCAACCGGGGGGTTGGCTGTTGGTGAAGATGGCAGCGGAGATTGGTGTATCCTACCTAACCTGGAGATTGGTGATGCCTCCAAACCCTTTACATATTTTTGCTCATAAATTTTTAATCAGCTACCCTTTCATCCAGAATCACAACATTTCCAAACATTTAGATAAATGCATTGCTAACTACACCCCTTTCTTGATGTATGCAAGAGAACATGTCCCTATCAGGATTTAATTCTACTGCCCTTTATAATAAGAGAGGGAGGCCCTGATGTAAATCAGCCATATTATAAAAGGCAGACCAGGTTTCCTAGAAAGAAACATTATATGTGTATATATGAACTTAGATGTTTAGTATTACATATATAACTTTTAATAGTGAAAGTATTATGCACTGTTAGAAGAAAAAAAAGACAATTTATTTCAAAACTTAAAAAAATGATTTTGTTCCACAGCTGGTTATTGAAAGAGATCTGGAATGGCATTTTAGCATACCTGTCAAGTATCCCATTTTGGGATTCATCCCAATTTCAATAAATCCCTGGATTTTGAAATTGGGTTAACTTGGGAGGGACTTAGTGTTGTTGCTCTCCCTCCTAAATTACCACCCTGCACATCATCTGCACAAGCGGGGTGGGATTATTGCCCCCTCCCTCCTAGCATGCCTGCTACTAAATTGGAGGGAGGGGAGGTAAACCTTCTGATATTGGAAGTGACGGCCATGATGTCACTTCTAATATGTAGATATTGAAGGAAGTATCACTCCACCTCATTACTTCCTTGTTACAGTGAGGTCGCTTCTTGGAATTTTTCCCTTAATCAGTAAGAGAAAACTTGACAGATATGTCTTCAGCAAGTACAAGATAACAAAGAATATATTGAAATGACTGTAGTCTTTTATTTACATTAGTGATGGCCGAACATCGGCCAGGTCCGTCCGCGAACGGGCAGATCGGACTTTTAAAGAAGAGGCCGGGAATTTGAATGAGAAAAACCGGAAGTGACGTCAGTGGCGTCACATCCGGTGCCTGGGACGCATAGTTTCTGGTTAAGGGAGCCAGATGTGACGTCACTTCCTGTTCTCGAGCCGGTTATTCACTAGGAGACCAGCTTCATGCCCGATCTAGTGAAAAGATTCTTGCTCTGGCAGGATCTCGCTGCTTCTGATCCTGCCAGTGGAAGAATAGAGATCTCCTTCTCGCCGGCGAACAGGGTGGGTCGAACACCCGTACTGCTCGCCGGCGAGAAGGAGGGTGAACATCTATGCGAACATCACTAATTTACATGTGATGATTTGTAAACAGTGATGGGCCAGTCTGCATAGACTTGTTTAACACTTCCAGTAATACAAAAACACATACATACAATAAAATAATAATAACCCATATAAACAAAACACTAAATAACACAAATGAAAAAAAAACACAAATTACACAAATAAACACATAACAAAATTGGTATCCAAACCTTAAGAGAAAGTGGAGTTGCCTGGATGGATAATCTGAAACCCACAAGATGTGCTTTGAAACTATGGTTGTGGTGATAGTGAACATCATCCCTATTTGTAAAGTAATGGCTAAGGGGTGGATGGTGTCTGTATACTGGTTAAGTTGGTGATATGCCCTAGCCAAAATAATAATTAGAGAAAAAGAAGAACCCTGGTGGTGGGGTGAGAAGTCACACCCAGGTCCCTGGGTAACAGGGCCACTAAAACTGGCAGTTCCGAGCATCAAAATTTGAACGTAGATTAAAAAAGGTCTTTATTAGGTATTATTAAGGACCATCAGTTTAACAATTAAAAATATCGGCAAGCAATGGTACCACACTCGGTCCCAATCGTCCGCCGGCATAAATAAAATCACACATCAAAAGAGACAATAATATGACCAAAAATTTAACAGTGATTTATCTAGTTGTCCATGAATCCTCCGACGTGTTTCGCCCAGAGGGGCTTCCTCAGGGAGGTGATTGGGACTATCAATATAAATATAATAGACAGTATATAAGTATAAATACACACAAAGAATCACATTGTCACATAGTGGGGTCACAGCATCCATTACATGCCGATTATACACAATAGTAGATAATTCAATTAAAACATTTACATTGCGATTTATATGATTAAACATTCAAAGGATCCTTTGAATGTTTAATCATATAAATCACGATGTAAATGTTTTATTTGTGCCGGCGGACGATTGGGACCGAGTGTGGTACCATTGCTTGCCGATATTTTCAATTGTTAAACTGATGGTCCTTAATAATACCTAATAAAGACCTTTTTTAATCTACGTTAAAATTTTGATGCCCGTAACTGCCAGTTTTAGTGGCCCTGTTACCCAGGGACCTGGGTGTGACTTCTCACCCCACCACCAGGGTTCTTCTTTTTCTCTAATCATCCCTATTTGTAAATTCCAAAGGCAAACCAAACTAAGGAACATATGTGCTGGAAGTAATTTTTTCTGTTCAAACCAAGGAAGCTGTCATCTAAATAGTGACATTCATTCAAAAAATATGTTAAGCATTCTGACAGCTATATACCGACATTTGGCAATTTAGATGTAAATTGAAATTATGTTTTTGACATCAAATCTGAAAAAAAAAATTATTGACTCTAAAATAATGAAAATTCATAAGAATTTTCCTAAAAATATTTAATATGTATCTAAATATATTTGTAATCATAAACATAGCTTGTCAATCGTTAAAAGCACTTAGGCCATGTCCACATCTATTTGATTTAACGTGAATTGGTCATCACAAAAAGCTCACTTGGCATAATTCACATGAAACTGCTTGGTAATACATGTAAAATGAATATATGTGCACAGAATCTAACATAGAACACTCTTAAACTCCCTAGCACTCACCCTAAGAATAGCTGAGGAAAAGGTTCTATTAGAAAATAAACTTACTTGCCTGTCCCGGGTGAGCTTTTGGCGATCAATGATGAAAGGTGGAACCCGGAACAACCATTGACCTGCATGTTAAGCAGGTAATGTTGCTTTTCCTCCTCACACTTCTTGCATCATTGATGACACTGGGAATGTAAAGGGTGGAAGAGGGAGGTTTGGAAATCAGAGCAGATAACTATTTCTGGCTGATCACTGGGGAGGATAAATAACCCAAGGCTTGTATGAACCTTTTGAAAATACATGAACAATTCTATTAATTATATTAAAACAAAGGTGAACTATGAACAGAATCAAATAGTAATCACAGTACATGCATATGTGTTAGTAATTATAAATAAGTAAACATTTTTAGTTACAATGTTATTATATACATACCATATAAACTTGAGTATAAGCCGTGTTTTTCAGCCCAAAAAATTTGCAGAAAGTGCTCCCCTCGGCTTATACTCGAGTCAGCTGAGGAGGTTCACTCACCTCACCTGAATTTCAATGCTTCAGAGAGGCAGCTTCCCTCTTCGGTAGATCTTCTGTGATCTCTCTGATTTCCTGTCAGCTTAGGCTGCCGGAGGCTGCCCAACAATCAGCTGATGAACAATAATAAACTCCACACTGCCACCTAGTGGCCAGTGACTAGTACAGATACAACAATCCATAGCCTAAAAAATAAGAATTGCCTTGCACAACCCATCCTGTAATAATAATAATCATGTGTTCTCTTAAATTTATTGATGATGTGGCACTTAGATTTAACCTGTTTGATTAATTTCTAGGGGCAATGGCGCTTTCTCTATATTTTCTCATTTAGAAAACTCCACTATCTGACTGCATTTCCCACCCTCAGCTTATACCCGAGTCAATACGTTTTTGCAGTTTTTGTAGATACAATTAGGTACCTTGGCTTATACTCGGGTCGGCATGTACTCGAGTATATACGGTATATTTAATACAATTTGAGGGTCTTTTGTTTAGATTTTGCACACTGTCTAACATAGTCTTTTGGCAGGCCTTTATTTCTCATTATACAAAAATTTTGCTATATTACAAAGATATTATTTCCATTTACAACTAAATGGTTCAAAAAGGGCACATAGTTCATACAACAGCAATGTGAGTGAAAATACAGAAGGGAACACCCTATAGAAAATTTTGACACAGCCCATCTATATACATGCCTACCACACCTCCAGTTTCCACAGCTTTCGTAACATAGTGCCCTACATTAACCTCTTTTTTGGCCGATCGACCGCCATGCGCACTTAAGGCAGACGAACGGCTGAAAAAAAAAATGTAATTCAGCACGAAATTGGACACCAAATTGATCTAAGCCATTATGGACATGTCCGTAATTCTTGGATTGATTTAATTACTTACTGGATTGGGATCAGCGTCCTTGTCCAAAATAAGTGCACACAATGGGCACACAACGGTGCATGGTCAATTATCCGCAAGGGAATGCTCGTAACAGATGAAAAATCGTGTAAAAATCGAACCGTGTATGGGGGGCATTAAAAAGGACAATATATTTTTTACATTACATAGGGTCATTCATATTGGTATACAAAGATATTATAAGTTATTAAATTACCCTATAACACATTTTTTACATGCTCATAGAAATCCTTTTTTAAACATGAGACTTTTTCACACGCTATTGATAGTGCAGATGTTGATTTTTGTTTTTTAAACAGGGCAGGTCTCTCACATTTAGAGTTAGCTATTCCATTCATCGAAATATATAAGGAGCCTGAAAAAGTTCTATAAATATCAAAATAACTAATTCTGGTAGTGATTCAGGTAAGATATTGTTTTTTTTGACTATAAGACACATTCCCATAAGACATATCCCCCCCCCCTGGAAATTCAGGGGGGGGGGGGTGCCTGCGTCTTAAGGGTCAAATGCGAGACCCTGCTAGTTCTCCTGGTAAGAAGAGTAGCTGGGGAGCTGGAGGAGCCTACGGCTTGCATTGATTTGATTCATAGTATTGATCGAATTCCCTCCAACACTTCAAATATTTATTTTTCTGGTTTCCTTGGTCTAAAAACTGGATGTGTCTTATGGACAGGTGCGTCCTATAGTCTGAAAAATATGGTCCTTTATCCTGGGGTTGGACCAGTCCTAGAATATAGGTTGGGAGGTAGGAATGCATGTTGTAACTGTGAAGAGTTATAGTAGTGAAATTTTTAACAGATCTGTTCCTTTAGACATTATGTAAACCCACTTTGATGGGACAAAGAAAACCCCTGATTGTTCAATATTAGGTGCACAAAATGAACACCAACTATGTGCAATATTGTATATTTTTCGGATAAATTACCTGCTTTGACACATTTAGCCCTTTTCCAGGGCAACAAGTAGCTTTTGTAGTAGGGGTTTCATATTACTAAAATAAAAAGTAATATGCCACATCCTTAATGCTCATTATAGAAACCCTCAGAACTCACCACCAGCGGTAATTAATATTGAAACATCAGTGATTGTCCACTTGCCGTAGCAGGATTTCAAGCACGTCTCAGCCCTCATCATATGTTAAGCCCTTTGGGTGAAATAAGTCAGATGAAGTTACTTTTGCAGATGGACATTGTTGTGATTTAATAATAAAGGATTAGACTCTACAGCATGTCAGGGACAATGTTCTATGTTTGTTTGAAATGTATATTTTATATTTTAGTTTTTTTCAGATCACATCTATACCCATTACTGGCAGATTTTGTAAGTTACATCATACATACAGTACTCTATAAAGATAGCATTGCCCATAGATATTTGAGCATCAGTAGGAATACAGATCCTGTCATTGATATGATTAATTATTAACAACCTACGTCTGTCTTTAGTGTTCAGTCATTGAGCAAGAGTGTTATCTGATACATATACCATTTACCTTAAGAACAAACATAGCCTTAAATTTTTATGTATGCATAATATTACAGTAGGCATGCCGCAGTGCATAGTAATATAAGCAAACACAGCAACTACCCATACAAAAAATATGAAGCTATGTTTAATTCACGGACCCTGTATCTTGCACCTAAAATCTCACAATGAAAAGAAGAAAGGAAAGAAAACAAAAAGAATCAGAATAACAAATAAAGTCACAAAGCCACACAGGACCGATTCCAAGACAACACAAAATGTATTAAAATGCAGTAAAAACCATAAAAATCCAGTCATCTTGAAAAAGGAGAATCTTATCTGCAATAAAGCCAGTCAATAAAGAAGCTCTCTCATTTAAACATCAAATGCACATTGTTTTGCAACACCTGTTATTCAGCCATAATAGCTTTCTTAACCTGTCAAAGTGTTTAAGCTGAGGAAAAGAAATGGGCCTCCAGCTGTGCAGTTCTGTGTGGAGAGCGCGTGCAAAGCGATATTAGTTTAATGAAATGTGTACAGATTGTAATTGTGGTAATAAGAGGGCAATTCCCTGAGGTGCAGTAGGAAGGCAGTAGATGCAGTCAAGCACAAAACAGAAGTTTCAGATTTAGCCGACAGAGAGAGAAAACGGGGAGCATGGCGTTGAGATTGATGCAGCATAAGCATAGGTGCTATGTGATAATGAAACACACTGACTCGCTGCAAATGTGAGCTATGCTTACTGAAAGAGAATTTATTGTCGTGCGTAAATCTTCATTTCTGATGATAAAGTCTTTCCCACCAGGGAGCTGAAAATAGAACCTCCTGGTTGTTTGTTTCATAACGCTTTTCCTGCTTGGGGCTTTGTAAGTTGAAAATGATTTATTACGGATTAATAAACAGCACAATATTTTTGAGATGATACAGAGGTGTAAAACCTGCCTAATCTAGTATAAGGAAATGTAGTTAAAAACCAGACACCATCAATGCTGCCAGATGCGGACATATCAAGTCAATCCTTGGCTACACAACTCGTAGTTGCTTTTTATTAGGTTCTACCCTTAGCCTTTTTAACCTTGGGCCCTCCCTAGTTTCTTGCAAAATTCTATTATATTTGCTTATGTGTAAAGCATTAAAAAAACATTTATGACGTTTGAGGCAAACCAGTGTTTCATAATTAGCCTCTTATCATCGCCTCTAGTCTGGAACCATTTTTACTGCTGCATTAAGACTGACTTTGTTATATTACCAAATGTGCCTTTTTTTTTAGCTTTGTAATGTATATTTAATTTGTACTGAAAAACTGTTTCAATAAACTTGATTTATATTTATAAAATTTGAAAAAAAAAAAAAAACATTTAGCCTACAGCATTAAAAGCATGTTTATAATTGGTTCTAGGGACTAATGTTGATGGTAAATATTCCAATCGCGATTTTTTGGTGCGAATATCCGTACTCCGGGAACTTTTTGAATATAGTGTAATATCTCCATCATTGCGAATCTTCGAGATTTCTTACATCAATACTCAGAATTTCTGTCCATTGCGTTCCTAATATGCACATGTACAAGTGCCGATTTGAGCAATGAAGGTAATAATGACTCGAATCATGAATTCTCGAATGTACAAATTAATTGCAAATATTAGGGGAAAATGTGCGGTTATTGTCTATGCTACTTATCACTACTAGGGACTGGTGCACTTTTGTGAAACATTGCATCAAAACTTTCTCCTTTTGAAATGGTATGGTTGATGGCAAATATGCCAAGCATTAAAATTGTGTGCCAAAGTGAAATGGCAAAAATGTATTTTCAGTACAGAAAAATACACCTTCCTGTAAAGCTAGAAAGGTTAAAACAGTCAGAGTTTAGAGGTATCCCTAAATACTGTTATTGCCACATGTATGGTGATATCTTTATAGTTATGTGTTGTTTGATCATTGTTAATCTACAAACACACATCCCATGTTTAGTTATGCATGCACATGGGGGGGATGGGGTCCTGATTTTTGGGGCTTAATTTGACTGTACAATTTTTGTAATATAAGTACCTTTCAATAGTGATGGCGCGAACCCGGATTTTGCCGTTCGCAAACGCGAACTAACGCAAAAGTTCGCGAACCCGGCCATCGACTTCAATGGGAGGCGAATTTTAAAAAACAAAGGGACCTCTTTCTGGCCACAATAGTGTTGGGAAAGTTGTTTCAAGGGGTCAAACACCTGGACAATGACATGACAAAGGGGAATCCATGGCAAAACTTCCAAGAGAAACTCCCACACTATAAATCCGCACCAAGGATTTCTGCAATGATAGTCAATGGGAAAATAAAGTGCAATGAGTGATTACCCTAAAGCTGGCCATACACCTTCAGATTGCTTTGTCAGATTTCCTTCGGATCAGATCAGATCTACCAACAACCATGTAGTATAGTGTCCTCCCTGATAGAATACATAGTGATTGGAAGGTGTAGAAAGGTCCTCATATTACATGGTTTTGGTAAAACAAAATCTGATCTGAAGGAAATCTGACAGGAAATCTGAAGGAAATCTGAAGGTGTATGGCCAGCTTTAGACCGTGTTTGATTGGACCTATCTCCTTTGTATGACCCCTGCCACAAACCTGGACTTTTCATCTGTCACTGTTTCTGAACTCCCTAGAGGGGGGTTTTGGAGGATTTAACCGGTCTCAGTTCTCAGGTGAGGTACCTTGTGCGTTAAGTCCTGGGG
>CM070032.1:154106945-154121466 GCA_036250615.1 Ptychadena robeensis
CGCCTGCCCATTGAAGTCTATGGGGTTCGCGGACATTTGCGGAGGTTCGCGTTCGCCGCTTGCGAACATCAAATTCCGGGTTCGTGCCATCACTATGTATGAGCTGTAAATGTTTAGTAAATTGACTGCTGTGTAGATGCTTATAACAAATATATTATTATGATTATGATTATAATTAATATTAAAATTTAACTCTTCTCCAATCTCATAAAAATGTAGATATCTTCCTATTGAGTTACCTACCTTGTCAAAAGGGTGTCAAATGGGAAGTTACAATTGTGCCCATAAGTTTATATACCCTGGCAGAATTTATGATTTTTCAACTATTTGTTAGAGAATATAAATGATAAGACAAATATAATTGGACCCGAAAAGTTGCTCTATAAGGCAACTAGGGGTTTTCAAGGAAAGAATGAAAAGGTATAGTAATTAAACATAGTTAATCAATATTAGATAAAAAATTCTTCAAATTTTATTGACAAATTCTTAAAAGAAAAGAACTAAAATATGAGATATTAGTATACAAAAAATCTTGGAAAGTAAAAAAAGGGGGCTTCCACAGCATGGTGCACCCCGTTTTCCCCTAGAAAGGGGCGAAAAAGAGGGCTGCCACAAGTTGGTGCACCTCGTTTTCCCACCTTTTTTAACAATTTCCTTGGTTAGTGTGTGTGGGACAATCCAAGTCCCCTTTTTAAGTGCTTCAACTCCAACATGTTCCGCCAGTGAGCTGGCTTAATCAAGGAAAAGCTTGTTTGCACAAAAAATTTTAATTATTTTTTTTACATTTTTAGTGCAAACAAGCTTTTCCTTGATAAAGCCAGCTCACTGGCAGAACATGTTAGAGTTGAAGCACTTAAAGGGGACTTGGATTGTCCCACACACACTAACAAAGGAAATTGTTAAAAAAGGTGGGAAAACGAGGTGCACCAACTTGTGGCAGCCCTCTTTTTTACCCCTACCTAGGGGAAAACGGGGGGCACCAGGCTGTGGAAGTCCTCTTTTTCTACTTTCCAAGATTTTTTGTATACTAATATGTCATATTTTAAATGAGTTCTTTTAAGAATTTTGTCAATAAAATTTGAAGAATTTTTATCTAATATTGATTAACTATGTTTAATTACAATACCTTTTTATTCTTTCCTTGAAAACTCCTAGTTGCCTTATAGAGCAACTTTTTGGGTCCAATAATAATTGTTTAAAAAAAACCCATGGAGTTTTGTGCCGTTTAAGGGTAGAGGGCTGTATGTAATTGCAGCGCAAGGAAATTTTTATTAAAAAGGTAATAATTTTCATCTTCAGGGATCCCACAGCAATATCTTTGTATAGAATATAAATGATAACACAAAAAAATTTCTGTTACTCATGGTGAGTGGTTGGCTAAAACCCTTTACTGTCAAACAACTGTGTTTAATCTTTTTAAATCTTAATCACAACACAAACTACAAAAAAGACCCTGAAACGTTTACATGGCCTGGCGATTTGGCCGGCCTGATAACATTCAACTTGGTACAAAATGGTTAGAATGGCGTTAGTTAATCATCTTTTGAGCACACCAACAGATAGGCTAAAAATTGTGCCTATTTCAACAAACGCAACTTTAATAAGATGTAGATTACACTAGAGGTTGGTTGTAGCAAACTGTTTACAAATTGTCTATTCTGGCAATGGGTATATTCCACATAACCTTTAAAAGAGACAAAAGGGTGATTAATTAAAAGTGTCACCCAGCAATCTGTGACAATATTTTTTTTTTACATTTCTTGTTTTAGTAAAATCAATAAAATTGACACTCACTCAAGTATCCTTTAGATCAGTAGGGATCATGTAGGGTGCCTTCTATTCATTTTTTTTGTCTGGTTGTATATTCCTTTTATAATGCCTTGTTGTATCAGGGATGCTTCATGTCTTGTCCAGCAGACATTTGCATTTAAAACACCCTTAGTTGATTGAACAGGACCCCACAACTTGGCATCAGTTGTGGGTGTCTATGGATTACCCTCTCTTTCCTGGCCTGGTATTGCTGGGGGGGGGGGGCACACTTGTTCATCGCCTCCCCCACTTACCAGGTTTTTCCAAGCTCTATGGGGTCTGGTAATGAAATAGTGGTATCCATATCAATATAAAAAGGGCATACACTCATAAGAGCTTTAGAATAATTAAACTATGAGTTCATAACAATGTGAGAGAGAGAGAGAGAGAAAAAACAACACATTTATGTTTTTGTTGACTTAAAGATGTTAAAATAATCCACATTAACTTTTTCACATTACTGCGAGTAACAAACCATAAAACGTCACATGGTTATTGATGGTAAATCCTTATGTCTGTCTTTAATATGAGCAATGAGTCTCTCATCTAAGGCTTGCTATGTGTATGTGACCATGAAAACATACACATTTATAAAACAGCATGCTGGTGGTTTTGTTGTCTGAGGCGTAATTACATTTCACAGTTTAGTTAGACTATCCCCTTTTATTCGCTTTAATAGTTTCTAGCAAGAGCCCTCATAATATCTAATAATCCTGCTGTGACCAACCAACAGAAAAACAAAGAGTTGAATAGGACAGTGCTGAGAATATATACAGGGAAGAAGATAGGCTGAAGATGGCTTCTAATAGTATTTCTTTGTGTACTAACTTGAAGCTGTTCTCATCTAAGTCAATTCACTGACATTATGGTATTACAATGTTTTTGCAAAAATGTACGAGCAGACTTGCTTACAAATTGTCTACAGCATGTTTATCACATACACATCTTCCATCAGTCCTTCTAATATTTATCCTATGGATTAGTATCCACTTATGCGGCCGGCTAAGAACCCCATCTAATGCGTTTTTTATCTGTGGCCATTCACTTCTATGGCCGCGGTGAACCGAGTTTTTAGGTGGCAGACCGCGCCGCAGCCGCCCCCCCTGACCACCCCCCTGGCCTGGCAGGGGACTTGCCCATTGAAGAACATGGGTGCAGTTAGATCCACCCTGTGGGCAACCGCATAAGTGGAAACTAGCCCATTACGTCTGTGTTCTCTAGGTGAAATATAATCAAGACTCAGAAGTCTATGCAATCACTTTCATTCAAAGTAGTCCAACTGAAACCCAAATACATGTATCTAAATGTATATTAGTCAAGTTCATTCCTAAGAGTCTTCAATCATACATCTTAAGTTGCAATGTGTTGAATGTAAACGCTTAATCAACAAATACATTTAGTAGGAGATATTTAGACCCTATGGCTTTTAAAATATGGCACAAATATTAGCCCTATATATATGGACTCTATTTACTAAAGTAGTGGGAAGTGAAGTATATTGAAAACAGAAGCCCCAAAAAAGATGTGCAGTCTACCTGAAACTGCAGTCAACTTTTCTTTATATACCTGTATACCAAGAGACTGCAAAGTGTGTTTTATCGATACATGTAACAAAACATTCAGCCCTGCATCCCCCTTATTATACTTGTTATATCTCAAGTGTAACTTAATGTGAAAGTCATCCCTCGTGAGATGCAGTCTGTATGGAGAGTAAGGACACTTGCTGTCTTTTCAGCTTTCCAAGCTTGCATTTTCTGGATTTCTTAGCAGATGTCACATCCAAAGTCTCATAGTCTGGGAAAAAACATATTCTGTGAGAGTGAAAACTTAAACTGTTTGAAGAGTGGAGATGCGAGGAACAACCATGAAGGTTTTGGTGAGAAGGGATTAAATGAATCGAAAAAAGCCCTCAACTTAAGCAGTGTGTAGCACAGTAAAGCCTTCTTAAAAACAGAAAGAATTTACATTCCACAGTCCATCACATATCCCAAAAGTTTAGGTAAAAAACTCATCAGGACAGTGGGTGTAGCTATGCAAATGATCCCTTTACGCCCCATTAGCCAGAACCGCTGCTGTACAGTGCAAATATAGCCTTATGGTATTTATTCCAATATAATATACGGCCATTTATTCCAAACTGCTTACAGCTGTAACAGGGTAAAATGGATAAACTGACATAAAGCAAGCAGGAGTGGTAAGAAAAACTACAAGGCCCTGTTAAAATCTATAAATTTTGATGCAAAGTGTGTATATAACAAATAGGTAACTATAGACCTTAATGAATATAAGTAATGACTCAAGTAGCAGCACATAAATAATGACATTAGTATTGGTATTATTAAGGGTGGCAATATATATGTCTGTTTTTTATCCTATGTTTCTTTCCATCTTCATCCACAGTAAGTCATTGTTACTTGTATTATTTCTATATATACTGTTTTAAATTCAGTCTTCATGCAACACATATATTTCAGTTTCTACTAAGTTTAACATTCTTGTGTTATCCTGTTTTTTGGCTCTAACAGATTTTCAATGCCTAAACTGGACACTGTATGGTCTAAACATCTTCCTTTTGATGAAAAGCATAATATCCCAAACTGTTTTTCTTGCCTCCTGGCAATCTCTGTGTCAAGCTGTGATCTGACTTCTGCAGTTGCAAACAAGAGGAAACTACAAACTTGTACAACTATATGGATGTACTACACTGCATCCAGTTTGCGACTCATATAAGTATATAAAAACATGACCAATTTTGATTCAAATACGGCTTATTGTTTTAAATTTGTTAAATGATTGGATCTGTAATATTTTAAGAGAGATGTTTGGTTTAATTGAAAATAGATTTGTATTGAAACATTTTACTTTACTATTTTAGAGTATATTAGAAATATTTCTCCTTTCTATAATAAGTTTTGCTCTTGGGTTAGAACTTGGGGTCATGGAGTAATAAATCTAAAACACATTAAATCCAAAATGTGATTACACAGGAATGAACTCCATGGAACTGCTTTACAGTTTACACATATATGGCTTAATTTAATAAACAGTGCAAGCTGGAAAGTGCAGAGTGCAATATCCCATGGCAACCTTGGAATATTGCCTTTGCTGATTGGGGATCAATACAGATTGGTTTCCTCTTTTTTGCCTTGTTATATCACATATGTGATTTACGGAATACAGTTTATTTAAATATAAAGGGTCTCTAAATTCTCTTAAGTCAAAAATTTAAGTTAATAAGGAAATTAAGTAAGTTTACCAGTCATTAGATGTGCTGGCTACAACTTTTTATTTTTTTTTATATTTTTTATGTGTAGCACATTTTCTGTTGTCTGTTTGTATTCCATTCTCATTCCCTGTGCTATAGTGGTATTGGTATACATCTTCTAGTCATTGAATTCGGATGTTTCATTCAGACCCATTGTTACATGTGTATTATATTAAGAACCTAACTATGCATTCTGCAATAACAGACATTTTCAGAAGAATTGATCATTCTGAAATGTTCAAAGAACACAATTTGTTCCTACTAGATATCCCATCATCAACTGTTAATTATAAGCTTAGGAGCAACATAAACTCAACCAAAGCAACATCCCACATAAAGTAACAGGGTCACAGAGTTATAATGGCGCATAGCATGTATCAACCTCATCACAAAAGCTGTGGATCTATGGCTAAGCAGCTTCATGCAAGCATACATCAACAAGCGCACTGCTAAGTGTCAGATAGGCTGGTGTAAAGCACTTTACTACTGGACACTGGGCACTGAAAATGTGTTTTGTGGAATGAGAACTCTTAAAGTGCCAGTCCAGTTGTTTCTGATTAAACTCACTGAAATCACTGAGCTGGAGCTAGACTCGGCTGGTGATCACATGTCACGCAATCTTGTGGACAATTTGTTTGAAAATATACAACAAGCATGTTCGCCCTCCTTCTCGCCGGCGGACAGTACGGGGGTTCGACCCGCCCTGTGCGCCGGTGAGAAGGAGCCCTCTATTCTTCCTCCGGTGGGATCAATAGCAGCGAGATCCCGCCGCAGGAAGAATGTTTCACTGAAGACCGGGTAGAGAACCCGGTCTTTCAGTGAAAAGCCGGCATGTAAGCCCGGATGTGACGTCAGTGACGTTACATCTGGTTAGCACAACCAGGAACTATGCGTTCCAGGTGCCGGATGTGACGTCACAGACGTCACATCCGGGTTTTCCGATTCAATTCCGCGGGGAATTTGAATCTGTCCGCGAACGGGCGGACGGCGGACTTTTTTAAAAGTCCGCTCCGCCCGTTCGCGGATGGACACGGCCGAAGTTCGGCCATCACTACAGGTTACAGATTAAATCACTTCCTGGTTACATGTGCTGTGGGGTTCAGTGGGATCAATGGGATGTGTTAAAGACGGCAGTCCTTTGTTAAGTAAACCATGGTGGGATAAATGTTTCAATGTGCAAAACATGAAAAACAGGGCAGGTTAAAATGTGTCCCATGATGCAAAGCAACAGATATGTGTAAATTCATTCATTGTTAGAAATCCTAATTATCTTCTGAATTAGCTCGTACTTTTTTCTGTCTGCTCCAGTGCTGCTTTAGAATTCCATTACTATGCTACTTTTTTAACATCCTTCATGAACACTTCCTAGCTAGATGCAACCCTAAGCTTGCCAAAATACTTTGAATACCAGTTAGGCCATCTCATCTCCCACACTGGTTTATCCCAAGTTTTAAAACCACCATAATGTTTGAATACTGCACAAGAAAATTCAGTTTAATTGCCAGTTTCCCAATTCTGCTACATATGCAGACAATGGGTAATGGAGCTTGTTACGTTATTTCTATTAAACAGTTAAGTTAGGTTTAGTTAAGTTATATTGGTTAGATAAGTAAATTAAGGAAACCCAAATAAGCCTGAGAAATTAATAATTTACTATTTTATATTAAAATATATCGGGAGAATATATTTCAAAAAGTACATTGCTCTTTTACTTCTATTAATCAGTTCATTATTGTAAATGCCTATATTTGCAAGTTTCAGCTTCTTGTAATCTCTGTAGAGAATGCCTTCCTAGACTGCAAATGTGGACTGGGAATGATGACAGGAGACGAGAACAGGGAAAAAATCTCTTCAGTCTGTTGTTGCTCCTCGCACAGTCAAATCATAAAAGGCAGAAAAGCAAAGTTTTGGATTACAATTTTTCATTAAACATTTGGCACACAACTCAGCTCTGGAATAATTTACCATATTTTTGGGACTATAAGACGCACCGGACCATAAGATGCACCCAGTTTTTAAAGCAGAAAAACCAGGAAAAATATTTGATATATAAGTGTTCACATCAATTGGATAAATGCAATTGATTAAATGAATGCAACATCAGATTTAACACGTAGGTGTCACTAGCTGCAGTACACACACAGCACATGATGTCACCTTTTCACTGATCAGGAGGAGGGGGGCAGGAGGCTGCCCAGTTCTCTGCTCTCCCTCTCCCCTCTGGCTACCTGTGTCCGTGGGAGCTGCAGTGATTGCACTTTCCACGGACAGGAGAGAGGGATAGATTGGGATTCATCTATCTCTCTCTTCAGTGCTTATGCCAGCAGGGCTTTAGGCTCTGTTTGCATAAGCAACTATACAGTTCAGATGGGAGATCCAGCCATGGGCGGATCTCACATCTGACAGCTCTGCGGCTTGTCTCCTTGCCGGGAGAGCTGGCGGGGTGCGGGGGTCTCACATTTGGACCATAAGACGCAGGCACGTTTCCCCCCGATTTTGGGGGTGAAAGAATGTGTCTTATGGTCCGAAAAATATGGTATGTGAACAAATATGTGAACTTGATATCAGTCTCTAGGGATGGGCCAAAAGTTTTCAATGTGAGATTTCATCTTAGAACGCAATTTTAACTTACAAAATAGAAGCAGAGTCCACTGTAATGCCTTGCATTGTGTTCTGGTTTTATATATGATTTTTTTTATCTTTGTAATAAGATCAAGCAGCAACTAATACAGTCTGAGTTAAAAAAAACTGTGATAAACTCTGAATGTTATGAATGTTCCTTAATTAAGGAAAACAAGTCACTGTCCACCACCTTGTTTTAAGAAGCCATTTTCCATCTGGAAGTCATCTTATAGAGCAAATTATTTCTTGCATATTTGTGTGAAAAAACAGTTAGTAATGAGCAAGAAATGTGTTTAATTATCTTCAGTAACATAAGCCAAATTCTAATGGCGTTTGATTACATAAAGCCACAAAAATGTCAACCACATTTCCATTTAGAGTGCTTGCTTAAAGAGCCATGCAAATGGGGAATATCCGGATATCAGAAGACATCATGACAGTTTTCATCTTCCTTATGGCACGTGCTGGTTTCAATCCCCTATCTCCTTCTCACGCTTCTTAATGTAACGTAATCTAATGCATAACATCATTTCCCTAAATGGGTATGAGAATGCTGCAGATTGACTCGCAAGGACTATTAATAAAGCCAGTCGATTTCCCACAGTTCCTCTCATTTGGAAGGTGTTATCCTAGAGGATGCATTAGCAATGAGAACATTGCTCCTCTCCATTCGCTTAGACAATTCTGTATTGTAGTTCTTTCCGAGCACATGAACACAGAGCTTCAGAATAAATGATAGCACGCGTCTTTCTAGAACAAAACATTATTTATTTCATGCAAAACGGCTGGTTACATTTAACATATTTTCTTCCAGTAGATTGCCCCTCTTATAATCTTGCCAAGCAGCTATGCTTTATGTTAATGCTACGTAGCAACAGTCATCTGCTTTGCTCTTCTCCAATTCAATTTCAGATGTATTGTTTTGTATGTTATGTGCTGGCTCTGGGCCAGGCAGATGAGTAGAAGACTCCTGGGTTTATCACAAATATTATGAAAATGTTAACATATTTACCATTTATTGTGCAGCGGGATATAGTACCAGCGCCAAGGTAGAAAGTACAACAATATAAACCCTGAGCAGGAATTTGGTATCATCAGCGTTACTGTAGAACTGCATAAACCATTTTAATAGGGCTGTTTCAAGTTGAATGTCAACAGAAGGAGCTGAGAAAGCTTTCCGCGTTCTTTGTGCATGATACAAACTCAGAACCGTAAAAGTTATGGAAACACCTTAAATCAATCAGTACATTTACAAGTGTACATTAATACATTCCAAATTTAATAAAATATGGAACACTATAGAAGAACTTTTAATAACCATAAACTGCTACCAGCAGAAACTAACATTCTATCTTTAACCAATAGCTGGCAGGAGGGAAAGTATTCTTAAAGCGGACCTACCACCAGAAATCTATGTTTTCATGAATAGCACTAGAACTGCCAATAATAGGGAGGAATGCAGTGAAAAAAAAAAAAAAAACTTACCTTCAATGAGCAATTTAAGAAGATAATCCCACAGCCCTTCTCACTTCCTGGTTCACTTTAGGCAGAGCAAGGCAGAACGTCACAGGAAGCTTTGTTTTCTCAGTAATCTTCTTTGAAAATTCCCATAGAATATCACTGAATGCCCCCAGTGGCCACCCGCGATATTGCACCCCCAGTTCCATGTGTTGCCTTGCAGCGAACCAGGAAGTGAGGAGAGCTGTGGGGTTATCTTCTTAAATTGCAGGTAAGTTTTGGGGTTTTTTCACTGCATTTCTCCCTATAATCTGCACTTCTAGTGCCATTCATGAAAGCATAGATTTCTGGTGGTAGGTCCACTTTAAGTGCCCTTTTACACAAGCCATGCTGGGCTTGCAGTTGAGGTTTTTGCCCATAACAGATGTGGTAGCGGCATGTTACAGCCTTATTCCAAAATGGATTCAATAAATTTTTTCTACACACAACACCTCTTAATGACAACATGAAAAAGTTTACTTGAGGTTTTAGCAAATTTAATCAAAATAAAAGAACTGAAAATCACATGTATATAATTATTCAAAGTCTTTGCTCATTACTTTGTCAATGCACCTTTGGCAGCAATTACAGCCTCAAGTCTTTTTCAACATGATGCCACAAGCTTGGCACACCTTTCCTTGGCCAGTTTTCCCCATTCCTCTTTACAGAACCTCCCAAGCTTCATCAGGTTGGATGGGATGTATCAGCCAGTTTAGGATCTCTCCAGAGATGTTCAATCAGATTCAAGTCTGGGCTCTGGCTGATGTCACACCAGGACATTCACAGATTTGTCCTGAAGTCACCTCTTTTGATATCTTGGCTGCGTGCTTAGGGTCATTGTCCTGCTGAAAGATGAATCGTTGCCCCAGTCTGTGTTCAAGAGCGCTTGGGAGCAGGTTTTCATCCAGGATGTCTCTGTACTTTGCTACATTCATATTTCCCTTTTTTCTAACTAGTCTCCCAGCTCCTGCCACTGAAAAACATCCCCAAAGCATGATGCTGCCACTACCTTGCTACATTGTAGGGATGGTATAGGCCTGGTGATGAGCAGTGCTTGGTTTTCTCCATACATTAAACTTCAACAAGTGTTGAATCTTTGTCTCATCAGAGCAGAGAATTTTCTCTTCCGGTGTCCTTCAGGTGCCATTTGCCAAACTCCAGGCAGGCTGCCATGTGCCTTTTACTGAGGAGTGGCTTCCGTCTGACCAGTCTACCACACATGCTTGGTGGAATGATGCAGAGATGGCTGTCCCTCTAGAAGGTTCTCCTCCTCCACAGAGGACCTCAGAAGCTCTGACAGAGTGACCATCATGTTCTTAGTCACCTCCTGACTAAGATTCTTCTCCCCTGGTTGCTCAGTTTAGATGGCCGGCCAACTGTAGGAAGAGTCCTGGTGGTTTTGAACTTCTTCCACTTTCAGATAATGGAGGCCACTGTGCTCATTTGGACAATGAACCTAAGCACACAGCCATGATTTTAAAGGAGTGGTTTTAGGATAACTCTGAATGTCCTTGAGTGGCCCAGACTAGAGCCCAGACTTGAATTATATTGAACATCTCTGGAGAGATCTTAAAATGGCAACGCTTCCCATCCAACCTGATGGACCTTGAGATGTGCTGCAAAGTAAAAATGGGTGAAACTGGCCAAGGATAGGCGTGTCAAGCTTGTGTCGTCATATTCACAAAACAAGTCTGAAATTGCTGTCAAAGTTGCATCAACAAAGTATTGAGCAAAGGCTTTGAATACATAAGTAATAAGTAGATAAGATTTCTTAATTAATTGCTGAGTAAAAGTTGTTTAAACCTGTTAGCACTGCTGGCTACACTTTTCTTCCCTTAAATATCAACTCAATCACTTATTGCAGAAATAACAGCTCAGAGGCAGCGTTCCTTACAATATATCTTCTGGTAACTAATACATACGAAGTCTAGTGCATTATCCAACTGTAAATAGAAGCAGAAGCCATGACCTTGTGAAGGTGCAGAGAGAGCTTGTAATGAGGGATGTTCAGTTAATGCAACTTGATCTAAGCTCTCCAGGTCAGAGGTCAGATCTCTGTACACTGGGAATAGGAGTAACATAGGCACTGGTGGTCACAACTATTTATCATCACACGAGAAGCAAGTAATGTAACAGCCATCAGTTCTAGTCATGTGTCTATAATGCTAATTAGATTAAGATCTACAGAATGTCATTACCTAACTGACTTATTGATCATAAAGTCATGAGTGACATATCACCCTGTAATCCCAAGCACCAATACAGTATAGAAAGTCAAGGAGACTTTCCCGGAGACATCCCTCTGTAAACCACCATGGGGCTATGGGCTATCAATCACAATCTAAGAACACTGTAAAATGCAGCTAATTACCAAAGGCAATGGTATATATAAAATACAATTTCCTTTGCTGATAAATGAATGGTAAATCTATAAAGTATATATAACATGTTGTAATTTCTATATGGTAAAACTGGGACATAATTAAATGTTATTGAAATAGCTTCACATAAAGTCAGGAATTTGTACCTTATATCTGGGTTGCTACATCTTTACCAATTGTGCACCCAGTTGCAGAGGAGTAAATACATTTTTTATTATGGTCACAGTATATATTTTTAGTATTTACATGTAATTCTCTTTCTCAATTAACTTGTGTTAGCTTGTTACTAAATACTCACATATGATCTACCACTAATTATGACAAACTATAATTGAAACAGATCAAATAAACCATTTAAAGTGGACCTAAAATTATAAAGGCCTAATTCAAACCTTCAAGTTTTTACATTTGCATTTTCATGTTTTTTTTTCATATTAAACCTTTTTCATAACATCGGTTGCTCTACACATGTAAAAACGAATAGGTATCAACCAGGCTTAAGATTCTTTGATTAGTTCTATTGTAATGTAACAGAGTTACAGTTGTGTTTAAAATTATTCAACCCCCACTGAAATTGAGTGTTTTGGCTATATTGACATTGATTTTGATCATTTCAGTCATCTTGCTTACAATTAAATCAAAGAGGCACTTGTAAGTCAGACAAATATAACATAACATTAATAATGAAATAACCACAAATGTCTTTTCTGTGCACACATCATTATCAGTTTTATTCAACCCCCAAGTGACATTCATTCTTAGTACTTAGTACAACACCCTTTTCCAGTTATAACAGCTTTTAAACGAGAAGCATAGCTTGACACAAGTGTCTTGCAGCGATCTACGGGTATCTTAGCCCCTTCTTCATGGGCAAAAGCCTGTCCATTCTTAGGATTGCGCTCTGCAAACAGCTTTCTTCTTCAAGTCCCAACCAGAGGTTCGCAAATCGGATTTAAGCTGGTGACTGCGATGGCCACGCAAAATGTTCGCCTTTAATTCTGCAAACATGCTCTAGTGACTTGGAGGTATGCTTGTGATCCTTGTCCCTTTGAAAGGTCCCACGCTCCCCAAAGCCTCATGTTTGTGCAGACTGCCATCACCATTTCCCTTCCAATATCTCCTGTTGCTGAAGAAATTCATGTACCTACCCCCCTTGCACACGCTGAAGCTTCCCTTTAACCTGCAGAAAGCAAACTCCCCAACTCATTATTGCCACCCCCCACCATGCTTTCACATAGTCAAGTGTGGTTCTTTTCTTCATAGGCCTTGTTCTTTCCTCCTCAAACATAGCTGTCTCCAAAGAATAAGAAAAATCGACTGCAGTATGCCAAAAGTCATTGGTACAAACCACAAAAGTTTTGGGATAGTGTTCTGTGGACTGATGAAAAATATATTAAAAAATTAGAACTGTTTGAGCCCATGGATCAACGCTATGTTTGGAGCATGGTCGGGGGTCAATCATGCTTTGGGGCTTTTGTGCTTCTGCAGGTACAGGGAAGCTTCAGCATGTGCAAGGTACCATGAATTCTCTTCAGTACCAGGAGATATTGGAAGGAAATGTGATGCAGTCTGTCACAAACCTGAGGCTTGGGAGACGTTGGACAGGACAATGATCCCAAGCATACCTCCAAGTCCACTAGAGCATGGTTGCAGATTAAAGGCTACATTTTGGAGTGGCCATCGCAATCACCAGACTTAAATCCGATTGAGAACCTCTGGTGGGACTTGAAGAAAGCAGTTGCATCGCACAAGCCTAAGAATGTGACTGAACTGGAGGCTTTTGCCCATCAAGAATGAGCTAAGATACCCGTAGATCACTGCAAGACACTTGTGTCAAGCTATGCTTCATGTTTAAAAGCTGTTATATCTGGAAAAGGATGTTGTACTAAGAATGAATGTCATTGGGGGTTGAATAAAACTGAAAATTATGTGAGCACAGAAAAGACATTTGTGGTTATTTCATGATTAATGTTATGTTATATTTGTCTGACTTACAAGTGCTTCTTTCATTTCATTGTAAACAAGATGACTGATGGACGGATGCACTGTACCTACCTGGCGAATGTCTGAACAGAGCATCCGCCGGGCAGTTACAATGTATGTGCCAAGAACTGCGCTTAACGTAGGGGTCCCGATGGATCACAAAACTATGTGGAAACATGCTCTTAGGCAGCAATGGCACTGTATATATTTATATGTATTTACCTTTAATTTTTCTGTGAAGATTCTAGAAAGTGCTGAAAGGCTGTAGTGTGTGATGTATGATGCATCTCTTTAAGTTCTGCCCAGCAACAGGACAGGTGCAGCCTAGTCCAGACAGTAAATATAATTCATGGGAGGAGCCAGAGGTCCTGTGTCTGAATTAAACTTGTCTGCCTGACAAGAGTTGCAGAGGTTGGAGCCCAGCACCTTAAGGCATCCCTGTGGGAGCAGGCCCGTTCTACTGGCCTGGGGACTATAGGAACCAGCAGTTATCAGGTGAGTGTCATCCGAGAAGGGCTAGGGGTTGAGGAGGAGGACTCCCCCTTTAGCATAGCCAGCCACACTAAGGACTGACTGCCTCTTTACTATCTGCCTCAGCTTTCCAGCAGCTGGTTTATTTGAACTGTTTGTAACAGTTCATATGCATTGAGCCCCATCCCCGGCCTGACAGGTAACGGTGATTAAATTGTAAATATTCCCATTAGTAACAGTTATCACCTAAACCAGCCTTTATCAATCCAGCTGTGAAACACTGGTAAAGTACTTAGCAAGGCACATGCTCCTTAAAGGATCTGATTGATATGGTAAGTGCCCTACAAGGAGGAAACCCCATGCACAGTTTGGGGTGAAGAATACACCAACTAGCAAATGCACTGGGTGAGTCCAGGGTGACCCTGGTCAACGCAACAGTATACAGGGAGTGCAGAATTATTAGGCAAGTGGTATTTTTGAGGAATAATTTTAT
>CM070032.1:154121566-154163381 GCA_036250615.1 Ptychadena robeensis
AGGATGATGTGGTCAAAATACTAATTTGCCTAATAATTCTGCACTCCCTGTATATTCACCTACTTTCATTGGTATGTCATGTGTTAGCTGTATGAGCATGCAGTTATTAAAAATAACATGGCCATTATATACATCATAGGTGCCATCTTGTGTGTAGCACTGTATACCTAGGCATCAGCTATTGGCCTTCTTCTCAATCCCCATGTGTGACAGTAGGCATTTTCAGGTCGCTATCTTACCAGTAGATTATTAGATACCATTAATAAAATGATAAAATATAAGGATATAAAAGGAGTTTATTCCATGCTTGAAAGATACAGCCAGATTGTTCAAACCTGCCCTATGAGACATATTAGCACAATTTGTTTATATGAGTAATTTTCATGTACATTACATGTACAAAAGGACAATGCTCTGGTAATTCTAGAGACTGTAGTACTTAACTCAGCCGAAACATTTTTAAACAACCCTATTTAGGACACATAATCTTTCTCAATTAAAAAATATTTTGATCTTATATTTCCAATTCTAAAATTTATTCATGAACCTCTGACCATGTCTGTATACCCCATGCACTGGGTTGCAATCGCATGAAAAATTGCACTGCAAGTTGGTATACATAAGAGACCAGTGAAAATATTTGTTTTTTTTAGCACTACATGCTATAAAAAGTTTACCTTTGTTTCCTTTTTTTATTTTAACCTGAATAATATTTTTTTAAATAAAATATATTATCCAAGCCATTTTTTAGCAGAAGTAAATTTTTAGGTGAAAGAGAACAAATGTTCTTATTATTCTACAATGTACTGTCGTTTGTATTTGTCAGACATGCTGTGCATTCATTCTATTGTTAAACTGGTTTCAACGTTATCCTGATCTCTTGAGACAGGCTATTATTCTTCTATAAAAAGGCTAAGGAAGATATTACAGTTTATTGTTCTGAAACTACACCAAAGGGGAAACACATGTTCAGTACAACAATGATGTGTTTATGAAGTGAAAATTACCTAAGAGACAACCTCTGAAGGAAGGGCACCTAACTGGAAGGAGAAATGGAAAGAAAGACCCCCTGTCTAAGCAGGAAGTTTCTTGTGTGCTAGAATTTTGAAACTATAACAAATATGAAAACTTTTTCTTTCCAAATATGCCATTGCATATATGCATTGATCAATTGATTGCGTTTCATGGCTGAATTTAAAGTATTCAAGTATACCGGTGCAGAAAATACAGCTACAATAGAAGTTATACAAAGCTGATATTTAGAAAGTTTTAAAAATATGAAAACATTTTTAGATGTGCTTTAAATGTAAATCCTATAAGTATGTGGGCTAAAATTAATAATACAGTATATACTTGAATTTGAATTTAAGCTGAATTTTTCAGCACCTGAAATATGATCAAAAAATATTATTTGGGTTAAGAAATGAAAATCACGGCATTTTGTAGGTGGACTTGCAAAGCCCCTTAACATGATATAATCACCAAATTTGCTGGAGATATAGAGAAGGGTTATCAGACATGTTGGTAAATTTTTATCGATCGTACACAAATCTAATCAGCCTTAGGAAGATCGATCATTTTCGATTTGATGTTAACAATTAGCATCTTGCTACTTCCAATTGAAAGCAGTATCCGTCCAGTCAACATTCCATCAATCTATGCACTCGATCAAACATGCATCTATAGCGCAACACTTGTGACCAATCGATTGCAAACAGATCGATTTTCAATATAACAATCGCACACTTCGATTGAATTGAAGTTCGATCTGCAACATGTATGGTAGCCATTACACTTCAATGCCAATAATAGTTGCTAGTGACAGTGTCCTGGCTGGTGCGTCTTCATTAGTCATTTCAAGCTGTCCTTCCGTTTTCAAGTTACCAGTACCAACTATGTTTTTTGTTTAGTAATACCTTTGATAAATAGACTCATGCATCTTTGTTCCAAATGTATTATCCAGAAGTATTGACACAAACCATGAACAGCCAAACGAAAATTTCAGTAGGAGAGTAATAAAGGCACCATTCCTGTACATTTTATTACATGTCTACCGTGCTATGAATGAAAAATTTGTACATTATAGAAAGACACAAACCTTTTTCCAGAATACTAGGGTATATCTAGAGCCAGCCACCATATAAACAAAATATATTTCACTTGACAACCGTTCCTAAGGTATTTCAGTGCTTGGAGTATAACTAACAATTAATATGATTAGCACAGTGTCCTTGGTAACATGGAAAATCTATTATACTTTTGCTAGATATAAAGTAAGAAAACGCCAGCTTACCTGCTGTCTTCATTCTGCAGTTATGTGATTTGCAGCTATAAATATTTATGTAGATTTTTTTCCCTACATATCAGTAAAACAGTATTCTACTCTTTGTTTAAAGTGTAGGTTTGGTAAAAAAAAATGCAATACATTGTACATATTTATTCCTTTAAAGATATTGGAAACACAGGCATGCAGAATGTGCTTATCTGCTGACTCCTGTTTTGGGTAGGCAACACACACGTTTTTGTGGTATCATTCATTCCCAGTTGCCCAGTACAACACAGACACTTTGGGCCAAACTTATAGAAGTAGAGCTCTCTGCAATACTTTACATTGATTAAAAATCTGTTCAGTTGCAGTGAATAAGTGAATAAGATACTTAATGACATTGACAGTCATGTGACTGGGCTACATATTGTTTTGTTTCTATTCAGTTCAGATGTGCTGCCCAATCCTAAAATTAATCACAAGTATAATGTACATTGGGCCTCTCTATATATATACCCCTCATTATTTTGTGGTCCATGAAATTTTTTTTTTGTTTAATGGCTCCTTGAAATAACAGAAGAAGTATGCACAAAAGATCGTGTCAACCCTTTGTGTGCCAGCACTAATGTCTCCTCTGTGTTCCGTCAGAGAACACAGAGGAGACTGCCGATCCATAATATCTGTCCGGCTGTCCTCGTGTTCTTCTGAAGTGTTCTCTGTTGTGTCTGCAGCAGCAGCAGTTCTGGTTCTGAAGAACAGAAGAACACAAGAAGAACACTTGGACAGCCGCTGCTGCAGATAGGGTGGATCAGCTGTCTCCTCTATGTTCTCCTCCTATCTAAACATGTATGGGGGGCTTAAGACAATCTGTTAATACTGCTTACCAGAGTGATCTGCCAATTATATAAACTTGTAGCTGCTGGTTCCAACAGGCAATGGATGAAAGATTGAGACAATATAATACAAGCTGATTCCTGGCAATGTACACAGTGGCACAAGAAGCAAGTAAGTGTGCTTATAAAATAAACTACTTCCCAGTTTTAAAGAAATTTAGCAGTAAATAATCAAAATCTGCCAATGAACATGAAACATATAAATGCAACAGCAGAACATTGTGTAATGTATTGTAATGAAGATTTATTTACTGGCTAAGTCAGATCACATCTACATGGTGATTTCTAAGATTTCATTAGTTAAAGACATAAAACAGCCTGTCTATGAGAGGAGGAACAGTGGGAAGTCCACATAAATTACTATAGCTCAATTGGGTGCAGACAGTTTACGCAGTGTTTATTACCAGTAAAAAGGAAGGTTTTCTAATTAGATTAAAAGGTTCTGAAAACAACAGTGGCTCTGTAATTTAGGCCTATTGCGAGAATAATACACTGTAAGAAGCTGCATTGATTAAAAGTAAACTGATAAGTTATTTGTGCTAGTTCATTGTTTATTGACGGAACTCCCGCTGCCGAGCTGCAATTTACCGCATAAGATCAATGAAAGGATTTGGCTAATTTTCTCCATGACCATGAGATTTATAACTATGCAAAGGGCAGTGGAGACTCGGCTGGAAATACCAGCCATGATCCATTTGGAGTAATAATCATCAAGGATGCAGAGATGCATAAATCAGCAAGGAGGTACGTTAAAGAGGGCATCCCTGTTGTAAAATGTGATATTAAAAGTGCCAATTCCCCAGAGAGCATTCACAGTCTGTGACAATGTACGCTGTTAGGAAAAAAAAGTGAAGTCAATAGAAAAATAAAAGCCAGAGTGCTTTGATTCAAGGACAGCAGTCAATCAGTGTCTCCGGCAATTGATTTAAGGGTGTAAAGTTGGAGCCTGTGATACATATATTTTGGTTTCCTGTGGTGATGAGTGCCATTTCCAACAGCGCTGAGCAAGCGGAATTTCAGGGCTGCATTGCCAAGGGTTTTTTTTTCGGGCGGCAGGTTATAAAAGGCAGGGGGTCGTTCCCCATTGCCTGTGAATGATTGTTTTTCCTGTGTGTATTAGAAGAAACATACAAGAGGGTAAATTAATGATATTTCAATCTGTTTTTGTCCTACTGTGCCCTTCAGACCACATTGAAGTCTACAGCTGCTTGTAATCCCAGACTCCCTGTATTGTTTATCACTGTGTCTGTAGTCAGTTAGGAGTCTCAATATTATCTCCATACTCCCCTGACTCGATTAAAAATAGCTATGATATTAACCAATTTCACAGCTTACACAGACTTGCGGCACTAAGCAGATATTAACTCCATTTATTCAGTCACCCCTGCATGTGCACATACACACATAGAACAATATGAAAAGGTGAGTTTTTAAGTCTTACAGCTTCATCTCTTCAGTGCCTACAGATAAAAGAGACATATCTGAACAATTGTCACATTTCACCAATCTGATGTATTAATTTGCAAAGTCTAAAATGATGCACATCTGCCATGGGGAATAAAGGGGATACCCTACATTTACATTAACAACTCATATCCATACATTAAGACCAGGTGCCAAGAATAACAATCCAGTTTTTAGAGCAGGAAAACCAGAAAAAAAATTTAAATGTTCAAATCAGTTGGAAAAAAAATCCCCTGCAGTACCCAATTTCAGCCACACAAATGATGTCACTAGAGAGCACGCTTCAGGCAATCGTAATTTTCCTCACACACGGGGAAGAGAAGGGGGGCTAATGTGGATTCTGCAGTCATGTTCATCTTCTTGTCAGCATGTTCATCTTCTTGCCAGACATACATGGAAGCTGCTGGCTGGCAGATTCCATGTATGTCTCTCTGCTGTACTGCCTCTATTAGCAGGGATCTGGTGGTAGAAACAGTACAGTACAGATGAGGGATCTCATTGTGGCCGCATCTCTCATCTGACAGCTCGGGAGAGCGGCTGCGGGGGTCGCGCATTCAAACCATAAGATGCAGACACTTTTCCCCCCGATTTGTGGGGTGAAAAGTGCATCTTACACTCAGAAAAATACGGTACATAGGCAAATTACTAATGGTCTCTAACTGTCTCTAACTGTCCCACAGAGCTTACAATCAAATGTCCCTACTATAGTCATAAATCATATGTCACTAACGTAGGAGAATCTTTTTGGGGAAAGCCAATTAACCTATCAGCATGTCTTTGGAGTATGGGAAGAAACCCACAGACACAGGGATAACATGCAAATTCCTTGGAGATAGTTCCCATGCCAGGATTCAAACCTAGGACTGCAAACCACCTGAGCCACCATGATATTTAAATGGATTTGTTGCCATCATGCCAAGATAAAAAAAAATCCCTTAAAAAAAAAAAGAAAAAGATTGTGGATGCTCTTGAGTCTAGCAAGTGATGTAAACTTAAATTTCCACTATTAAGAACATTAAAGTTATATAGATGTCAAATGACTGCTAACTGACCCAAGATTGTCCATCACAGCATATTTAGAATTTTTTTTAATGCTTGATAATAAAAGAAGGTACAGAAATCAAAAGTGCCATAAGTGCATATTTAGTCCAGTCCAATGTTTTATTAAAGAGTAAATACAAATGAAGGAATAGTGAACACGATGGGGGGACTCAGCAGTTCCCCTTTCTCAGGGCTTTGCACAGCAGTAATAGTGTCTCAAAAATAAAAGAACGGCTGGACTGTTTGATGCTTAAGTGTGCATCTTGGATTTCTAGTTTGTTCTATAGAATTTTTTTAGCTGATACCATATCTGTCCTATATTATTATACATGCTGCAAATCCAAGATCCAAGAGTTCCAGCAAGGGAATAAAGAATAAAACTTGCCTTTTCCCAAGCATTTTAAAAGTTATACCAAAAAACATACAGTAATATTGAGATCTAGTTGTAAATGGTTTTGACACTGCCACTTAGTTTTTATTATGCTAATAGAAGTCAACTGTATGGGAAGTGTGCAAGAAAAAACATTGTGTTTCAAACAGAATATTTCTTTAAGACTACAGTATGCAATTGGACATAGAGGCAGTCCCCATAATGTGTTGGCTATTCCTTAATTTGTATTTACTCATTACTCAATAAAACCTTGGACTGGACTCAATAGAAATTGTGGATTGGCACTTTTAAATTATGTACTGTATATACTCGAGTATAAGCCAAATTTTTCAGCCCAAAAAAATGGGCAGAAAGTGCTCCCCTCGGCTTATACTCGAGTCAGCTGAGGGAGTCCACTCACCTCAGCTGAATTGCCATGCTGAATCCTTTAGACAGGCTGCTCCCGGTAGATTCTGCGATCTCTCTCTGCTGTCAGCTGTAAGCTCTGTGCTTCTGTGTGCTTCAGAATCAGCTGATGAATAATAATAAACTCCACACTGCCATCTAGTGGCCAGTTACTAGTACAGATATAACTCCATAGCCTAAAATAAGAATTGCCCAGTACAACCCATCCTGTAATAATAATAATCCTGTGTTCTCTTACATTTATTGATGATGTGGCACTAAGATTAATCCTATTTGATGCATTCTAGGGGCAATGGTGCTTTCTCTATATTTTCTCATTTAGAAAACTCCACTATCTGACTGCATTTGCCACCCTCGGCTTATACCCGAGTCAATAAGTTTTTCCAGTTTTTGTAGATAAAATTAGGTACCTCTGCTTATATTCGGGTCGGCTTATCCTCGAGTATATACGGTACGTTCTTTTATCGTCAAGCATTAACACCATGTCCTAAATATGGTGTACTGGCCAATATTGGGTCTTGCTGCAGCATTGTGCCATGTAGACTACTGAATCAAAGATCAAGTAACTTGTCCACAATAACACTAGACATATTTGATAAAGGTGGCCTTTTAGGAGAAAATACCCTGCACCAATTTAAAAGTATAGAGATAGAAAAAATATTCAGCTTTTTCACGATCTAAGACACAGCGATTCACAAATATTCAGGATCACCGTGGGCCTGCCAGAGATAGGTATCACCATGTGTTTTCAGAGGAATTAATGCATACTTTCAGAAAGACATGCCAAGAGAGGAGATTGAGTACACAGCAGAGTCTATGCTTTAATAAAAATTGCAAACAGGTAGACAAAAAAATATTGCAGAAGAAACATATTGCCAAAGAGACTTTGAATGTTTGCTGCAAAACAAATCTTGCAATAAAACAAGGCTTGCAATATTTTATTACTACTAGTGTTAAGCTTGAATATTCAAATTGCAAATATATTTGATGAATATCGGCTATTCGAAGATTCCCAAATTTCATGAATATGGTGGTGGATATTCGCAATTTAGAATATTCAAGAAATTATGCATGGGAAGCTTTTGGCCATGCATTGCGATTTTATATTTGCAATGCAAAAAGAAATACCATTCATTTTTAAGGTAATCATAATGCCATTATAATTGCGAATATATTTTGCCAATGTATGGCCATACACTTGAATTGGTAATATTTGTGAATATCGAATCAAATATTAGTAGAATTATTCGCAAATATTGCAAATTTGAATATTACCTATGCCGCTCATCACTAATTACTACATACCCAACACAGGCTTAGCATCATTTGGCATTTGTGCTTTCAGTGAATTAACCTAAGAAATATCAAAGCGGTTTTAAACTCAAATGTAAAAAACATACATTAAACAGACACAATACTCACCTGTCAGCAGTTCAAATGCTGGAAAACTGCTACACAAAAAACCCCACCTTATACTCACCTCTTCTCTCCTTGCAGCTCTGAAGCCAGCATCTTAGCTCATGGAGACCTGCAGCTACTTCCGCCCTCACTGCCCTCCCCCCTCTCCTCCCCTCTCCACTCCACTTTTTTTTTTACAATTAAGGATTTCAGCAGTATCGGCTGAGCTGCAGCTGATAGTGTTGAGTGACCTCCCAGGTGGTAGGTCCTCTTTAAGGAAGACACTCTGATCCAATGGCCAAATCTGAGTGTGTGACAATATTTCTAGGATCTCTATGACCAATGACGGGGTCATGGGGGCTGCCCATGCATATGAATATATTATCCAACAAGCATAGACGTTCTCTGTGTTATCAATGATGCTGGGGATGTGTGGGAGGGGGGTTGGGAAAAATGGGTGTGAAACTTACTTACTTCTGTAATTCTGTTAAAATTGTTTGTACCACGTAATGCCCACTAATTTAATGATACAACAAGGAGGGTTAAATTGTATTTAAGAAATGATTGGCACAGATGTCTCTTGTGTTCATGTGTTATAGTATGACGCTTTGCTTTTTCCAGAGGTTTGTTTCCCTTCGAAAAGGTTTATTGATATATTTGATCAGATCAATTAGAGTGTCTGCTTTTCACTGCAAACATCCTGGAGGGGTAGTGACACCCAAAAATGTGGGAGATTACTTCCTATACCTTAGTTGGGGAGTAAGCCCAGACTATGTAAATTGACTTTCAATGTTAGTGGAAGATCCACTTTCAAGCAATCTTTGTTGAGCTGAAAATCATTAGACTTTAGTATTCATTAAGGATTATAAGTGAGTATCATTGACTCCTATAGTGAGTTTTCTCAAGCTCTCAATATATTGATGTCTCTGTATGAAGCAGAATAGTGGTGATGTAGTAAAAAGCAGATGTAAATAAACTGTGTAGAACGTTAAATTTGCTATTCCTGGATTTAGCATATTAAAAGTAATTCAGCCAAGTCGGAGTAAAAATGATCATGCGTTGTGGCTTGGTACCAAATTATGACAGCGAGAACTTTTATTTTGATTTATGAATGCATAGAGGCCTTGCATAACCCATTAGGAGAACATCATTTTGCTTAATTAAATTCAAATCTTCGTTTCACAAGGGCAGAGGTATGAAAGAAAGTTTTCTTCTGGAAAAGCACTCTGGTGTGTATGGTGCATCACAGTCATTTCATATATGCTGCCTCAGTGTTTTTACTGACTGATAAAATGTATTAATGTAAGTGGTGCTTAAAAATGAGCTTGTGATGATAAAAAAGATATTGGCACACAATCTGATTTGAACAGCTGGATCACGCCTCGCTTTCCACTTAATGGTTTGTAAAAATGAATTTTTAAGCATATATTTGTTTCCTTTTGTTCGGTTCTTAACTCACATCTAATTTTGATTTTTGCAACTAAAATGAAGTTAAGAATGCATACAGTTATATCAGAAGAATTACTTGCTAATATTAAACTCCATATAATGCCTAACAATGAACTTCTCTTAGTTGCTTTCTTTTGATTTGTTAAGTGTACAACGGATAGCACCTCTTTTTATTAAGTGCAAAATACTCTGCTTATACGGTTATAAACTATTTTGCTGTTCACCAAAAACTACAAAACATGTAATGCCTAACAGTGAGGCCTGAATCATTGTGGGTTGCGCTAACCGAAGCAACAGACGCCTGAAAAATGATCAAGGAATATGAACAAAAACAGTTGAACAAGAGCTTGTACTAGGTGGTGGCAGATCATGAGCAATTGCTATTACAATTCTTTGGCGGTTCAGTAACCCTCAAAGAACCATGTCTCATTCATATTTATGAAGGTGAGGTAGTCCACACTGTTGTGACCTAGGAGAGATTTTTTATCTGTCACAATACCTCCTGCTGTACTAAACGTCCTTTTAGACAGGACATATTAGGATGGACAACCCAAAGGCTCTATGGCATAGTATGCCAGCTCTGGCAACAGGTGAAGCTTCCTCACCCAGAAGTCAAGGGGTTCCTCACTCCTCAGAGTGTCTGCATCCAGTAGGATTCTGGCACAGCACAGGACTGAAGAAGGATTGCATACTTGACCACCACCATTGTACCCCATTCTTTGACATGCATGAGGATTACTGCCACCTCTGTCATCTTTGCCAGCAGGCGGAAAAGATGAATACAGCATCTCTTTAAGCTTGTGAAATACTGCATTTTCATTGCATTCTGTGATATAGCATTTATATATAGCATTTTTGACAATTTATGTTTGTAGCAAGGGTCTAACAAAGTCACTCTTGTTCATGTTATTTATACAGAGATTTATTTTCAAACAGGAGAGCATGAATGTCCCCATTTAAAAAATATTGGAGGCAGAAGTCCCCAGCTCCTGGTCAGAAGGATCTGCGAGGGCCAGATTGTCAACAGTTTCCTCTCCCCAGCCACATATAAAAATACTGGGGGTGAAATGGCCACACCATATCCTGGACTGACTAAGGACTGAAATCCAGGGTACTGTGTAAATCATTGCACAATAGTGTTATGTCCTTCTACCCAACTGACGCTTACCACGTTTGTGTGGGGTCAGCCACTTATTTGCCTGTGACTGCAAAGCTCATAGCAGTGCAGGTCCAGTCTGACTTCTTGATCCCAGAGTCCTTTTTGAGATTCTGAGGAGCTCGAGGGGCACAGAGCAAGAGGAAGGCACAGCAGAGGAAGACACTAAAGAAGATGGATGGAGAAGAGAAGGCTGGCTTCCTACAGGGCTTTGTGATGGGAGCTCAGGTACCTTTGCAAAGCAGTTGTACCTACATGGGTGTGGCCCTGATAGTAGCAGAGTGTGTGGCAGAAACACAAACAAATTCCACACTGCAGAGCCCTGTGATGGCAATCTGGTAGAAGTGGTGGGGCGCGTTGGCTGGCAGACCACGGATGACTTAACATTTTTATGACTGTCTTCTGTCCCCTGCGAGCTCTCCTGCTTTGTACCCTTCTCCTCCCTCTCTGACTCTTCATCTCTCCCTCTGAACTGTCCTCCTGTAAGAACCCATCAGCAGCAGGGACCTCACACCTTGTACTGATCTATGTATGGAATTGCTGTTGTTCTCAGTTGCTGCCACTTTGTTGTCACTAATATAACTAAAAGCTGACTGTGGAATATATAGCAGCAAGGAAATTTATTTATTTACCACACAGGAAATATCCTGTGGCCATTGATGTGATTGGAACACCTAAATGTTACTATCTAAAAGGATGTTCTACAATATCTCTGTGGTCATACAGTTTCAAGGGATCATTTACTATATATTCTAGTGCCAAATGCCAGAGCATGTTCTGGTGACAGGTATTGGATCATTTTTAGTAGACCATCCTACCATCCTAGAACCAAGAATGTTTTCTGTTGTGAAGAGAGTTTTGGTATAAGGGTTTCTTCATGATATGAACTATTTCTTTTTCATAGTGTCTGTCATGCTTCCCTCCAGAGCAAGCACTGACAATACAAAATCTGTGTCCCTGTGTGCTTGCAATGCTCTTGAAGAAAGCATCATTCAGACATAACTTTGCATGAACTATGCCAGTTTCAGAGTTTATTACACTTTTTCATGAAAAGTATATTTTTTCCTTTGAATCTATAAAACGTTCTAATAGTAAGTGATATCTACTTACTGAAATATTACTTTACAGAAGTGCCGAAGTTCATATAATGGTTTTGAGCAATTAAATGGTCATTCAGATTAAATATGTGCTATTACCACAGCAATATCTTTAAGTATCTTCTCTTGCATTACAAAGACATTTATTATGAAATGCTTACAGTTTGGCAGGCTTTTAAAAGGTGATGAGCAGGTGTGTGTCACTTACTGCCATCTGTTGCTAAGTAGCAGTTCTGCTTAAGAACAGAATAAATAGTTTATTGAAATATATTTTCAAAAGTCTTAACCTAGTATGTGATATATATAATTTATTTCTACCACTTTATTTATTTATTTATTTCCATCTGAACAATCAGTTCTATGCAATCCGCAATATAACTTAATACAACAATAACATTATTTTTCTATGAAGAAGAATACGGCTCTGGGGTATCAGGGTGGGGGGATCACTTAAAATTACATAGGGGGTTTAGAGGGGGGAATCAAAATGGCACATGACACTCAGAGGGGGGGGGGTTACCATTTTGTTAACCCCTTCTGATCCTCCTGTGTCATTTTGATTGCCCCCTCTTATCCCCCCCCCCCTTCCAGAGTAACAATACCATATCTTCATGAGTGCCTTATTTTCGGGTGAATACCTTATATTTTAGCGTGAGGCAAAAATGTAAGGGTGCCCTATTCTCGGAGGATGTCTTATTTTCGGGGAAACAGGGAAGTAAAATAATAAGCGTTACATTAAATGCATGTCCTTTACCTGATACTGAATGACATATAGCCAGTTCCACAAAGGCAAGTAATGTCTGAGATATATATTTCTCCAACTCTATAGCATTTCTGTTACTAAAGGCTCTAGAGAGACGATGAAGAGAAATAGAAATGTATGATTCCAAACTAGCCTAAGAAAGAATGGGTTGATTCCTGGTTACTACTCTTCCTTACATGTCTTACCAAGAGGGTTTGCAAATGCTTAAGGCCCCCATACACTTTACAATCTTACCATACAATTTCTATACAATCCACTTTTGTTCTGCCAAAACCAAATATGAGGATCTTTCGAAACCTTCCAATCACTATGGATTCTATCAGGGAGGACCCGGCACTACATCGTTGTTGGTAGATCTAAAGGAAACTGTATGGAGGGATCTAAATGTGTATGGGGGACTTTATAAACATTTCCCTTTAGAGCAGTGGAAGCCAGGTTGGAAAAAAAAAGGACAACGGATCAATGAAAAAATAAACAAAGAGATCTGTAGCCATAACAGGGACAAATGTTGCTATGTGATGTTATGTTATGTAATTATTATCAATGCACAATTATGTTGGAAAATGTATCTGGAAACATCAAGGTTGCATGAAAATACCTGCAGGTTCCACATGAATAGCCCATTCAGAAAAGTACGTATACTAATCCATAATTTCCATCCTGAGGTTACCCCTCAACAACTCACCTCGCTCTGCAGGGTTTTACTTACCAAGGTCTTTCTTTACCTGGTTTGTTAACATTGTCCATGGCTGCATCCCATCATTTCTGCTGCTGTAGTGAAGTAAATTACAATAGACCTTTACATTTTTAAGGGAACTGTAGTTTCAGGAGAGAGGTAATATAGGTCTGTGGTGAAGACAGAGAATATAGTAGGTGTGGGTAGAGATGGGCGAACATCGGCCCGGAGTGTCCGCGAACAGGGCGGGTTGAACTTCTAAAGAAGTCCGCCATCCGCCCTGTTCGCGGACACATTCAAATTCCCCGCCTCTAGGCGGGGAATTTGAATCGGAAAAACCGGATGTGACGTCAGTGACGTCACATCTGGTCCTTGGACCGCAACCTGGAACGCATAGTTCCTGTTTACGGGCGCAGGATGTGACGTCACTGACGTCACTTCCTGCTCCAAGCCGGATTTTTCACTACAGGACCGGCTGCATGCCCGGTCTTGTAGTGAAAAGATTCTTCCTCCGGCACGATCTCGCAGGTTCTGATCCTGCTGGAGGAAGAATTTAGATCTTCTTCTGGCCGGCGAACAGTACGGGTCGAACACCCGTACTGTCCGCTGGCGAGAGGATCGGCGAACATGCCGAGTTCGCGGCCGAACTGTTCTCCGGCGAACAGTTCGGTCCATCCCTAGGTGTGGGCAAACTAAAGCCCGGGGGCTGGATCTGGCCTGTTTAGCTTTCCTTTTCTGGCCCTTTGTCATTTTATTGAAAAGATGCTCTCCTCTACTTGTTTTCTGCAATGAGTGCACATAATGCCTAGAGGTGTCTAAATGTTGCCTTTGGGAAGATGACGTGGTGTGATCATGGGATGACACTGTGGACACATCTTCATGGGGACAATAGACAGCCTCTAGGAATTATATCAAGAATATATATCAACATATATATACCAATATATACCAAGAATTATATCTGCTTTATTACCCATTTTTTAGGTGCAAGAAATTTAAAAAGATAACAACGTCCCTGTCAAGCCTATCACACATCACATCTATCATTAGTGATGCCGGCGATGCATGGAATTGGCCGGTAGTCCATTACAGGCTCTTGGTCTTGCCCCTTTATCAAATTTAAGAATCCAATGTGGCCCACAAGTCAAAAAGTTTGCACACCCCTGGAATAGAACTTATAGAAAAACATTAATGATGATAAAAAGGTCAACAAAAATATTATTGCTGACATATCTTAAACTAAATAAGTGCTGCATCATTATACATTTCAAACTTCACTATATTTGTCGATACTAGATTGATCCTGGATTATTTCTTTCCATTATTTAGGGAAAAGGTAGAATCAATAATCAAAACGTGTCTTCCTCAATATCGTCTTTGCAGCCCTACCCCCTAGTCCAATCAACATTTTGCATCACATGGTAAAGCCTGTGGTGGCAGTATCATGCTTTGGGTTGCTTTTCTTTAGCTGAAAATGGAGCTTTAGTCAATTGTTAGTCTCTTTTAATCCACAAACTTTAGGTATCTGCTAAATAGCTAAATGTGAAGAAGAGCAAATCCAGGTTTATATCCAAATCCTTAAAAAGCTGGCTTTATCAGAAGCCAAGAAATGACACCTACCAAAGAAGGCTGGATGCTCCAAATTGAATCAAAATGAACTTTAACAAAATGTTAGTGTTACAGTGTCAATTGTTTAGTTAAATAACCAATATGTTTCACACAAAAATGTAACAAAGCCATGTTAACTTGTAACTAAGGACTCCTTCAAGGGACCACCTGACATTGGTATCCATAGGGTGTCTGGTTATGTTCATATTATTGTATTTATATTTTGGTGAGAGTATTGTATCACCGAGGGAGAGATCAAACTGTTGAGGGTAAGATGGAATCTGTGTTTAGTATATTGTTTGATACCGATTTATTGATTGTGACTTGTTTGTGATTGTGGACAACAGATTGTGGTTTCCCTTGGTAAGCAAATTAACCAGCAACCGCATACTCCAGTTGAAACCTGTTCCTTCCTGATGAGGACCATACCTGAAAAAGTGGGGGGTCAGATGACCAGACCTCTCCCCAACTGTGTTATGACTGGGGATTTTGACTTGTACAATGTTATACCAAGATTGAGCACTCTGTTGGACCTAGGTCCCTATTACTCATCTTTTCAGAGGATTGTGTTATATTGTGTGTGATATCTCAGTGTCCTCACTATTCTATCATCCACTTGAAAGTCCCTGGAGGCTAGCTACCTTAGTCTTCTGGCACTCACCATAGTATTTTGTCTATGTGTAAAAGGTTTTAGAATGACATAGTAGGGACAGTCTACAAGTTTACGAATCTGCAAGATGATGTAAAAAGAGTAAAATAGAAAAGCAAAAAAATATATTCTGTTTAACTTCTTAATTTCAAGTAAAAACTGAAAATAAATATACATAAACTCTATTCATTTCATTTAAGAACATTTTGTACAGTAGTAATGAAATGTAGCTGTACACTATTACATTTAATGAAGTTTTGTGTGACTGCGCTATTTGCTGAATGATGTAGAACACTGTGACATGGTTGGCAACAGTGTAGCTGTACACCTGGCTTCATTCTGCATAGTCTAAAGCTAATTGTCACTGGGAATGATTGTGATTGTTTCTGGCAAATGAGTGCTGTACAGACCACGCTTCTTCCATTCAATCGAGAAGGGAGCTGGCTGGAGAAGAAGGCAGCACCCAAAAGGGAAACAGAGGTCATTGGGCAAGTCATTCTTCTAGGAAACTGTCCTTCCAAATCACTAAACAATCTGCGCAGACAGCTGTACAGACTTTACATAAAAGAGAGACTGATATAGTTGTCAATTATTATGTAGCAACAGTACACAGATTAAATCTGGAACAATACAATGGCAATAACATATTCAGACAACCCTCCCTGCAGCAGTCCATGTTAATTTTTTGTTATGGTGCAGCCTAATAATCCAATCGCTTAAATTCTCTTTGATCTATACTCTTGATCTATTATGTGGACAAAAATAAGTCCAAATAAAATTTGGTATTAAATCAACATAAACTTTCCGAGCAACCCTTTGGCTAATCTCGCCTCCAACACTCCAAGTCCCAACCAAAAGGGGATATTTTTCTGAGTGCTTTATTCTTTACTCAGTACTTCATGACAAAGTGAAATCATACTTTTAGTTAATATTTTAAATGACTTTAATAATCTAAAAAAATCATGGTAGCATATGTATTCAGAATCTTTGCTTAGTAATGCCTTGAGTCTTTTTGGGTATAATACAAGAACATTTTATACCTGATTTGGGCAATTTTGTCTTTTTGTTTAATCCTCTCAAGCTTTGTTAGGATTTATATAGGGATCATCAGCGGATAACCATTTTTAAGTCACACCAGGTATTTGTTAAGGTCCCCATACACGGGTCCGATTCCCATGGGATTCCGGGACGATCGATTCCGGGCGCGTGCACGCTAATCGATCGTCCCGGAATCGCGTGAAGCCCACCTTGCCCGATCGATCACGTCCGATCGATCGGGGGCCCAGAATCGGATCCGACAGAGAACCAACATGTTGGTCTTTCTGATCCGATTCAGCGCACATCAGGGGGAGTTGCCATGTGTGAATTGATCGATCGGGCACGGAATCGTCCAGGAATCGGTGGCCCAAGGTGGTAGGGACAGGCTTAATTGGGCGATTGATCGGACAATCCGATTCGCTGCGGCATCGCGGAATTGATCGGATGGGTGATCGATCGGCCATGGAATCGGAACATGTATGGCTAGCTTTAGGGTTCAAGTAAAGGATTGACTGGGCTACTTTAGAACATTCATGTTGTCACACGTTACTCTGTTGTCTGTGCTGTCTGTTTTGGTTTAAATTCTTGTTAGAAGGTGGACGTTCTACCCATTCTGAGGTCAAGAACAGGTTTTCAATAAGGATATCTCTTTAATTAGCTTTGTTCAGTTTTTTTTTTACAACCCTGACCAGTCTCACAGTCCCTTCTCCTATAAAACTCCCCCATGGCATGGCGCAGCCACCAACATGCTTCACTGTTGGTATAGTATTAGACAAGTTATTAGCAGTTTATTTCAGACATGATGTTTAGAACTGAGATCAACTCATTAAATTCTCTCTGCCATAAAGCCATTACAGTTGTCTTTGAAACATCAGTATATGATCCTATAAAAATACAGTTTACATCTCTTTTTAGTTATATTTAGTAAATAAGCCCCATGGTCTTAAAGCTAAAATCATAAGGCAAATTACAAAAAAAAAAGACTTGTGGAAAAAAGACACTAAACAGCATTTACACATAATATAAATCAAAATTGGTTGTGATGTGGCCAACATCTCAAAAGCAAAAGCCAAAAATGATAGGATAAAACCTCTTACAGAACATTTCTCCTTTTTCTATAAAGGGGCATGGGGACTTTTGAGGCCAGGGCTCATAGATCAGATAGTTTATTAAAATGAACATATTTAATAGTCGCAGTATGGTTACATTAGATCATCACATACTCAGATGCGCATAAACTGTCACATATATAATCTCTTGTACAGGTCAAGATTAAGATTAAACATCCAATAACACATACATTCAATCCCTTGTGTATTTTTAACTACAAATATATTAGTTCTAATCTAATCTAATAGTAATATAAGTATATTCCTATGTTATAGTAGCGCATATAATAATGTTAATGCTGAAGTCCAATACCCTGCAGCTCACTTTCTGTTTGACATTCGGACCATCAAATGTGACCCTTAAAACAAACTTCATCTTTAATTTCTTAAGCCACACTAGACTTAGCAGTCTTAACTGATTATATTAAAGTGTTGCATCTCAAAATGAAAATACAGATAAATATCTTTGGCAGCAGAAACTTAAAAAAAAAAGTCTGCTCTGTTGTCTCTGCTGCTACAACTTCTTACTTATTTAGGGAATACATTACAAGTTTGAGATAATGCAGCTAGGCCATCTGTGTCATTTTGGATAATAAAAGAGTCACAGGTTTATTTGCTTAACATGGCCAGATCACTTTCAAGGGAATATTCAAATAAAGCATGCTTATGATGTGGAAATTTCATAACCGTCATTCCGTTTATTAAAGTCATTTTCCAAGCAAAAATCCTTTCCTTTAATATCAAACAGGCGTATTTGAATTTTAGAAATGTACATTTCTCTATTTCCTATTTATTATTTAGTTTTTATCATATATTTTTTTTTTTTGCTATTCATAATACGCTTTACTAAATGCCCCTAACCCTTCTCCTTTCCCACTGCAATAGATGTATCACTCATCCAAGTAACTCCAATTTATTTATTGACTATGATGTAAGTACACCGATATGGCAAGTCTATAGAGAGGTATACAATGTATTTGTCATTGAGTGATCATAATGCAAAAAAAAAACCATGAAAATTACTTACGTGTTATAGTCTGTTCCTAGAAATTTTGTTTAACCGAGTGACCTCTGTAACATTTGAAGTTGTATCACCTTTTTATCCTGTTAGCAAGTTTTTCAGCTTAGCTTTTTGCCAAAGTAAATTTGAATTCATATACTTAAAACCTCTATCTGAAAAGGAAGACAAATACACTTTTAACTGCCGAAGATTGGTTTACAAGAGTTAGGGGGGTTTCCACTGCATTCTGTGATCCGTCGGGACCCCTCTGTTAAACACAGTGCTTGGCAGGGATCCCGACAGATCACATACACCTAAGCTGGCAGGCGGATGCTCTGGTCAGACATCCGCCGATGCAGGGGTTAGCGTACTCCACTACGTTAACCCCTGCATCTGCGGAACACCTCAGCCCCGTGAAAACACAGCATCCCCACAGCCGAGCAGGTAAAGTGTATGTGCTCTGTCGGGACCTCCCACCAATTTAATGAAAAATGCAGGAAAAATAATTTAAAAATGCATACAGCAGCGCTTTTATAAAAACGCATGCGGAAACCCTGCGTTTTTAAAAACGCAACGCATACAGTGTGAATGGTAACATTGGTTGTCTATGTAAAAAAGCGTGCAGTAAAAAAACGCGTGTGGTAAAAAAATGCACAGCGATAGTATGAATCAGTTGTTATTTTGTATCATGTCACATAAAATTTTTAAAGAAGAATGATTCCAGCGTGGGTTCCATGATGCTGTGTCCACTGTTTGTATTAGGACAAATAGTAGTTAGGATAAAAAAATTCAGATAAGTGGGATTTGGAGATAGGGGGCTGCTGAAGTGTTAAGGAAACACCTGAAGAAACTTTATGGTTTTTGGTTTTTACCATGAGAAACCTGTGAGCTGTACAACTAAAACATAAACAAAACCCAATTAAGAAATCTAGACGCATACAATATATCAGGCATTTCAAAAATACTTTTTATTGGAAGCCAACTACTTGATAACATATAGTTATAAAGTACATATGGCAATTTTGTAACAATATTCCTTTTCCTGTAATTTTTGAGTGCAGACACACAGTTTTGTGATTCATTTGTAGATTGTTCATAGGAATGATGGGTAGTATTGGTGGTTTCAGCCTAGAAAGGCTTAGCTGTAAGAAAAAAACCACATTGTTTTAAATCTGGGTACATAGTAAATAGCATTGTACAATCACGTTTTTTTTTTCAAGGCACTGCATTTAGTTTCTACCTTTATTATTATTATCATTTATTTATATAGCGCCAACATATTACGCAGCGTGCACAATACATTAGATGGCGATACAAACACAGGCTAGACAACGACACAGGTACCCAGGTTTATGCACCACAGCAGGAAGTTAAGAGGGCCCCTAGCCCGGACCGGGCTTACACACTCTAACAGGTTGGGCGAAACATGCAGTATACCAATGAGGATGGGGGGGGGGGGGGGACTGGCAATGGTTGTGTATGTAGGAGGGGAGCTAGAGCGCAGGAGGCACGGCGCAATGGACTGAGGGCCCCTTCTTTTTCAACAAGAGCATGCCAAGGTTGGAGGCGCCAAGTCTCAATGGGCACGGGAGAGGTTACAGAGAGAGTTCCAGAGAGTAGGCGCGGCCTAGAGAAGTCTTGAAGCTTGAGTGCGATGAGGTTATTAGTTGGGGATGTCATTAGCAGGTCATGGGAGAGGGGGCGGTTAGGGGTGTATTTGTGTACCAGGTTGGAGATGTATGGAGGACAGGAGGTGAGGAGTGATTTAAAAGCAAGACACCGAACGTTGAATTTGATTCTCTGGACAACTGGAAGCCAGTAAAGAGACTTGCAAATGAGCAGCAGTGTTTAACTTAAACACATCTATTGAAATAGACACCTCAAACGGTTATCAGTTATCAGTAACAAAAAAAATGTAAATAGTAAAAATTATTAATAGTAAAAAAAAGCCCAATATATTATTATTATTTCCTAATATTTTAAAAACAAGATACAATTACAAAGCAAATTTGGTACAAATAAATTTTCAGTTGAATATTGAATACAGGGTTTTGTCTTCTTCGACAGAATACCACAAACCACATACTAACCATGGTGAGTCATGAGATCTCCTGAAATTATTATGTGATTTTATAATATGTGAAAATATATATCATATAGAAAGGGAATTAGGTAACATGTGCATTCTAACCTCTAAGCCAAACCTAAATCATATTTACTATCCATTTATACCCAACTTTGATATATTTGCTGTTTTTATTTCTGAGTCTGAAGTAGTTAAAAACAATTATAACAAAACTTCTACAATGAAGGTGCTTTGGCCCTTTATGCAGCTCTCCCTATGGGGATTGTGCCAAATAGAATGTAACAAAGAAAAAATATGATATATGAGTTAAGCAACTTTCCTCTCTTAAAAACTGAAACATAAAAATGAGCACATTGTCAACAATGGCCAAGAGAAAACATATTTATCTTACTGTATACAACAAATATGCTCTGTATATATGATAAAAAAAAAGAATTGCCTATAATCTGGGATCCTTAGAATGTATGGCTGTTCAAGGACCTAATAACTAAGACTGCTCAAGGAAACTTAAAAATAAAAACTTTACAGTGTGTATACATTTAAAATATAATGTGCAATGTCAATTAAGCACACATCATAAAATACAGTAGGATGTTTTATCTGTGGTATTTTTACATGAAAGATCATGCTATTCTAGATACCAGCTTCTACCAGACACTGTTCATGCAAAATGACTGTGGCAAACCACACTATAAATATACAATAAATTTAGAATGTATGTGCTTGCACTTCTCAGTTAAATTGTTTGGATGGATTGAGCCCTTTAACAAGAAAACAAATATAATCACATAAGAATCATATGAGATCTAGCCATTTACAATCCATCCAACCTTGTCTTAAATTATAAATGTATGAAACTTAAGATTCAGCAAACTATTTGTCCCAAGTTCTGGTTTTCTACTAGCTGCACTCTCTAGATTGTCCCCTTATTTTATACTCAAGAAACATTCTAAAGCTGGGCATACAGGTCACGATTTTTATTAAAATTTTAGTGTGATCGTTTATCAAAATCGATCATGCGATTTAATAAAAATTGAAGCATGCCAAAAGTGATCGATTTTGTCAAAAATCGGACAGAAAAACGATCGTGCACGGATCCGTTCTGATGGATAATTTTAATAAAAAGCACATGAATCGAGTGCTGTTAGTTGTCTCATGCGATCAATTTAAGCGATCCATCTATGATTCTTGTGGAAATTACCTTTGTTTGTGTGCTGTTGGTCACTGGCCAGTTCTTCAGCTAACACCACCCATTAATGTGTGCATTTGAGACTTTCAGGATAGAATCGCCCAGAAATTGAATGCATGGTATGTTGCAGTTTACGATCGTTTTCGCAAATTAAAATTGATTCCGGAATCGGATAGGCGATCGGATTAAAAAACAATCGCAGAAAGAAAAATGTGAGTGTCTGCCCACGCTTAAAGCTGTTATGCTGACATGCCGGGGGAAGGTGGCCTGGTAAGCAGGAGTCCACCCCCCACCCCCGGGCGGGGAGCGAAGATGGAGCACCCATGAGGACAGCGGGCAATCGGAAGCGGAGGCCAATTAAGTGTTGGCCGGATCGTCGCAGACCACCTTGGGCCCACGTATTACACTGTACGCTTCCGGGCGATCACGGACGGCCCACGCGGCAACTCCCCCTGGGGGGTGCTCATCGGAGCAAAAGACCAACATGGTTTGGGGCCTGTCCGATCCAGCGGGGCCCCCGAACTGATCTACCGTGATCGGAGGACATACGCGTTGGGCTGCACGCGATTACGCGGACAACGGTCGGTGCACGCGCCCCCGGAATCGATCGTCCTGGGAATCTTGGAAACGGACCCGTGTATGGGGGCCTTAACACTTCCTCAAGCAATCTTTGTTCAGTCCTCCCAGTTCCCCGATATACGTGCCAAAACCAGAGCACAGTGAATGGAGATGTGTAAAAACTGCATGTCATTACACATAATACTGCACATCAATGGAGATCACAAATGAAACACGCAGTTAATGCATGTAAAAATCACACAGCATGGGCCCACATTTCTAAAAAAAAGCTTGTTTTCTCAACTTTTTCTTATAATAAAAGTTGCATAATTGTAGATTTTCTAATCAAATAAACTTATACCAAGGAGACTGTTCATGAAACAGTATACATAATGTTTAAATACCACAATGTGTATTAAATGCATAAAACTGTCTTTCCTTTCTGTGTGTGCGAAAAACCTGCCAACTATTTCTCAACATCTGTGATAAATTCCCTTGTCCATATTTTGTAATAGACAAGAGAGGCTTCGTTGGATACAAACCAACAGTTCTGATATGGTTCTGTCAATTCCACAGATGTCCAACAGTTACATTTAAAATCAGCAATGGAGTTGCAAAATAAAATGTTATGTTTTAGAAACTTATTTCCTTACAGGTGGTTTAATAAATGCTGCAAGTTGTCAATCTGTGGGGGAAAGTAAAGCAGCAGATACTTACTTTTATATTAATAACAATTATATTTTATTGTGTGCAGCAGATTAAAATGACTATATACTTTCTTTATAAAAGTCTGCTTTGGTCACAAGAGCCATTTGTTAGAAATATTAAATGCAATAAAAATAATTAATTGTGTTGTTGTGTGCTAAATATGAGAACAACTAAATTCCACTGAGGAAATTTCACATGGGCAGTATGGAACTTAGTCTTAATGAACCAATTCACATGGGCAGTAAGGAACCACCCGTCTTAATAAACCAATGAACTGCAGCCACAAATGAGATTCAATGTGCTGTACCACAACAACAGCTTCAATTTAATTGGATTTCAATTAGGTAGGTTGATGCTGGCTGCCGGAACAAAAGAGGCAATAGCTAGACATACTTATTTTAAAATTTAGATAACAATTAACTGGTTGACCTTAGTTTTATTTTAAAAAGTTAATTACCCATTGACATGTCATCGAGCAAAGGGGCGATGTGATTGTCAGCAATTACTTAAGGATCTCATAGGGACATATGCAAATCTAAATAAGCAATTCAGTAAACCAAGTCCTAACTTTGATGGACTGATCCCTTATGGTAAACATATATTATGTAATTACTGTTCATTGACATCCATTCATACTGTACGCGACATGTACTTACATGCATTTACTTTTTTGTGTCCCAAACTTTTACTTTAAATTCACATTGCCTTATATAAAGGAATGAAAGCAAAGCAATAGACAACCGAACCTCCGCTGGAGTTCTGATATAGTTTTGTCAGTTGTACGGATATCCAGCAGTTACATTTTACAAGCAGCAATGGAGTTACTAAATAAAATTTTATATTTCAAAGAGTTTGTTCTTTACAGGTGGTCTGATAAATATCACATCTAAGTTGCGAAGCTTCTACCATGTGTACACTAATCAATCACATTTACCTCCATGAACTGCAACTAAACAATAAATAAAATCATATCTGACATATCTTACAGGAAACTATGCTAGAAAACTAAATCTCCAGTGTATATATTAGTAAAGTAATACAATTTTATGATTTTTCTGGGTTTTTTTGTGGCATAGTCAAGCCTTCTACAATCCATCACGTATCCCAAAAAGCTTTACTTCTGGAAAATGGATGGAGCCATGCAAATCATCCTTTTCATACCATCAGCGGAATGCACATCCAGAACCGCTGGTGTACAGTGCAAATATAGCCTTATGGTACAGAACCATTCATTCCAAACTGCACACAGCTGTTTCAGGCTCATTGGCCACCATTAGGGCAGTGCATGGAAACCATGGCTCTATGGTGTGGGGCTTGTGAGCCGAACAACCCTGAAGATACCCATTCAAGGACAAAAGGAAATTGCTTGATGACACTTTGTAAAATAATATTATACAGCAAACATAGTCAACATTAAACATTGATTACTTACCAATGATTTGAAACAGTATTATACACTTAGAGAAAATGGCTGTTTATCTGCAATGTCTTTCCGCGAAGGGCTTTCCACTTGATTCAGCAAAGGGTTCGGCAGAGTGGCATTGAAAGTTCCTTTTAGCACTGTGTCTTTAAATACTGGGCTTAGCTGTAAAAACAGGAAATGATTTTTTTATTATGTATTCAGTAATGATCATGTTACAATAATCACAACTAAATAGATATTTATATTATGAATTTATATTGTGCTGTAAAGTCCATTATCGGCCAATTTCCCCAATGGCTTAAACTGTAATGTTATACTTTTTTTTGCAAAACAAGGTTGAGATAAACAAGCTGTTTTTGTGTTGGTGAACCAAAACCAGAGCACTAAGAAAAATGTATGCAAAAAAAAACTACTGAAGTATGATGAGTAACAAAATATACACCGTAGGCCAGTCACCATGGAATATATAAAGGTAAAGGTTTGTTGTCCAAAAATGAGAGCTTTGAAAGTTGCGAATTCACCTCCATGTTGTTATATCATCCCACCCTTTGTGGGTTATCTGTATAAATGCATCTTTCCTATATATTCTTTATACCCATCTGAAAATGAAGTTGCATGGGTAGGCTACACAATATTTCACCATTACTAAACAAGACCAGATACAAGTAACTAAATACTACTAGCCATGACATGCACTACATAGAAATAAAAAAAAGATCAATTGGTCAATTGAGTCTGCCCTAATACCAATTGAATGACAAGCATGAATGTGATGCTTTACAGACAATAGTATTACAAATGTAATATTTTGTTTCACCATGAATATTCCTTTAGACTAGGCCAATATCATTAAACCTATGGACCATGCACATATGAAGGATTGCTAGGGTGCCTTATACCATACATAAGCATTTGTAGAGAACTTTCAATAAATAAAATAAAATAAAAAAATAAACTAAAAATGACTGTCATGATCAATAATCATGTTACCAATATTAGCCCTTAAATATTATACAAAATTAAAGATCAAATTCTGTATTTGAACATGGGCTACATTTGCATGTTGCATTGAGGAGTCCAGTATCATCAAACCCACAACACCAAGCAAACAATTTGAAAAGGCATGTAATTGTTCTGAAACCTGAAGTAACCCATTATTGTTGTGATAATCAGATGTTGTCATATTTTTATGTTTTCTTGCTAAACCCTTTATATTTCACTCATCAACCAAGTATTTTTTAAGGTGGTAAACCATGCGTCTCACTGTTGGCACTTTCTCTCTCTTTTTGGTGACCATTGTCATTTGGACAAAAAGTAATGGACAAGTAAAAACATACTAAAGTTATTAGCAAAAGGATAATAGAGGTAAAATCTCCCAATGGAAACATCTGTTCTATAGGCAGATGTGTAAAATGGTATTTGACTTATATAGATACAAGAATCAATGACAGTAGGTTGGATAGTATAACTGTTATGTTACTTTCACAAAGGACAGCTAAAGGGTGAACTGAACAGGCAAGGCCTGTGAGTCTGTGCGGACAGTTGAGCCCCGCCTGGGGATCACCTTCCACTAGTGCCAGGTCAGTGTGGCAACACTGAACAACTACTTGCATGTCTGTCACCTGGGTAGGTGCAGTCTCTCCCTGCAGGACACTGGCAAAGTCCACACATGCGGTCTGGCAGGATTCACAGGATTCACAGACTTAGTGAGAAGGTCCACTCTACTGGAATGCAGACACCTGGATAGTGTTTCTGGATCACTTTACAGCTGTATGCTTTTAGACTTAACGGCTGCCCGCACACCAGTATGAACAGTTGATAGAACCAAGCCTGACTACAGGTCTCTGGCCCAGTTACTCCTGTCTCATCAGGTTAGTCCTCTCTGAGCTGGATTCCAGCAGGCAGAGCATGGTTTATATACTGGCAGCTGCCAGGTGGATCATTGGGCACTCAATTAAAGGGAAAAGTGCCTACTGTATTACACAACAGATTTTTCCGTGATTCTTCCTATTTCAGGGACACAAAGGGAAACAAAAAGCAAAAACAAAGTTAACATTTAACAATGTCCAAGACTAAACATTTGGCCTATGCATACATTTTACCCCTTATGTTCTGATGGAGGAAAAACATGTCATAATCTTGTTTTAAGAAAATTCCACAGTGCTTTGCAATAGTATAATTATATCAGACCAAACATTTTTCCATGTGTGTCTATCCCTATATCTATGACTATAAAATAGCAGGCTTCTAGCTGTCACAACACTTGAAGTGTCCTCTGTATCCTCAACAGAATTCAAACTGATTAGTGCAAATTATCCATGTCCTGCTGTATAAGGATCATTTTTCTCCCACTTGGCTCAATTTTGGAATGACAGTCCTGGTCATTTTTTTCAAGAAAGAAACTGTCTTAGAAAATCAGATTTAAATATGAGTCAAATGGATCAAGATATGGGCTTCAATGTATTGATTTTTTTTACTTTTAGCTCTCTCGTTATATGGAATGACTTTCCTTGGATTGCCGAGTCCTACGTGAAGGGGAACTGGAAGAGTATAAACAGAGAGGTGCTGTCCTTGTTGACTTCATTCACACGCTAGCTTAAGGCCTGTCATACGTATTTCTGCTTTCGTTCTTAGTGAGTCATTGATGCAAAATGGATGTTCTAAAACATCGCTTGATGTAAAAAATATTAAGGGACTTGCTAAACAGTATAGAACGATAGGGATGACAGTCCTGGAGCTTTAATCTTTAAAAAAACAAGTCACCAGTAGCACTTTAATTATGTATATCCTAACAGATCCCCTTTAAGTAATAATTTTTTTAAAAGTCATCCATACCCTGCAGACACAACTTTCATTGCAACTAAACACCACACTTCATGCAGACTGATGTTTTTATCTGAATAAATATGAGGAAAATTTGCCATTAGACACAATGTTTTGAAAACCTCTGCTCTTGGCTGTGATTTGGCATTGATATTCATTTCCCTGCAGTCTCTGTATCAGTGTGAGCTGTCACAGATAAGATAATCACATATGTAAGAGATAGTAACGGTAATGATTCACCTTTAACATGAAGGTTGCGATCTCCATTCCCTAGGCTAGATAAAAGAGTGTTTATATTAAAGTATATAAAAAACAACTTGACAACTGGCACGTCTATTAAAGAGATTGCTTATGCAACTAAAGGCTTGAAAGATGTTCCTCCGCACTAAGTGCAGCTGTGACTAAGCTAAATCTTAGCTAGGAATAAACATTACAACCGAACAATGGAAACACACATCAGACAAACAAGGATCTGGGAACAGCACATTCGCTAATTGGAAATTAGAATTCCAGTAATAAAAAGAGACTAAAGACAAAGAGGAAAGATTCGTTGTCACTTGATATGTGCATAATGATACCGGAATTTGTGAAAGGCAATAAGATGCGAGTAATTCACACTACCTTGTATAATAAATGGCACTCTTGTAACTAGTAGTTAGTGTATATTGTTTCCTAAGACAAAAACTGGAAAAGAGTTGGTTAACAGGACAATCTTTGAAATTTGGTAGTGCATGAAATGTGTCAAAAATTTTAAATACAAGCCTGATTAAAGGTCACGTCTGAAAGAATAGAATGTTGAGAAATTCTATTACATGTTAATTTTACAATGTTATTTTGAAGGAAATTGGAAAAGTAACTATTATGCTGGGCATACACGGGTCGATTACGGTGCGACAGAGGAGCCACCAAGCACAGTGTGATGATGTCATTCCACTGCGCTTGAGCTTCCTCAATATCGAGGTGCAGCACTGCTGCATCATATATGTTGCCCAATACTTTGGATGGTGACCCTCGGGCCCTATTCAAAGTAATACAAGTCAAACAGGGTTTACCAACATGTTGGTTCCCTGTTCGACCAAGCGGAATCAGTTGATCCCGCTCGAAGAAAGGCTGGGTGGCTCTATCTTTTTATAGATTCGAGCACAATCGACCAGCTTGCCGGGCTATTAAAACAAAGTGGTGGGTGAATAGGCCTGTGAGGACCAACACAGAACATTAACGACTGAGCGTTGATTATCTCACCAACACATGGACATAATTTTCCTACTAACATCGGACAAGGGGCATCACTTGTCCTACTAAACACACAGAGACAACTTTCTTACTAACAACTGAAATGGTTAAACAATTAATTAAGGACATGTATAACTGACAGTGGGACACTTTTAATTTCCACTATCCACTGGTGGATATTAGTTCTACTAACTACTACTACTACTAACCATTTTATTGTTTTCACAGACCACCAATGCCAGGGCGTTGGGGGCTCCTACTGATCACTAATGATGTGACTCCTAATGGTCAAAGTCTAGCCCCCCAGTTTGGACCATTAGTCTGAAAGCAAACTGGGACTTTGTTTTAAATTTTAAGGGACCCCTCTTCTAGATTTTTAAGCTTTCCAGATTCCAGATTTCCAGATTCTTTCCACAAGTAAAGTTAAATTATTAGAAACCTAATTCCTGTAGATGATAATATCATGTTATTTATATAAATAGATTGGGGCCTTTGGTGTATACTATATTTTGGATACCTAGATGGAAACAGCATATAATTCTAAGCAGTTAACATGGTGTTAATAGAAAATCTTATTTTTTGTTATTTTAGCTTACTATAGGACTATGTTCATTTATTTATATTTGTCATTACCTTGTTAACATTAAAATGTGCTTAAGTCAACAGAGAATAAACAAACTTCTGTGAACTTTCATGACAAGCTATTTTACCTTCAAAGGATGCGGCTCTTTCATGTGCTGGCGTTTGACTTTCTATATGGTTGACAAGTAAGAATTCAAAGTGTTTCTCATAAATATGTAAATAAAGAGAGCATCACTTCGCCTTGTATTACATATGTATTTACAGAAAGTATCTAATAAGTTTTAATAAGTTTCAAACTTTGAAATATAAATTAATCATCTAAGTAGAGTTCTGTCAAGCCCACAACTGGGATAAAGTATAAAGAGATTATGGCAGTCTACATACAGTTCCTTTGCTTATGTTGGTTTTGTGGCTAACAACACCAGTTTGCTTAATCTGACCTTGGAATGTGTGTAATATTTTGTCATGTTTTGTCTACTATAACTCTAGGTAATATGCTTGCCTTAGGTTAGAACAATCCTCCTTTTGTATAACAATTGTACAAGTTATGTTCTGTTCACAAAGATGCCTTAAGAAATGTAAGGTAAAATTTTATTTATTTAATTCAACCTTTAAGACATTTCTAGCCGTTCGATACTGTGTATGTGTACAGAGGATTTCTTCTATAATTGGTGAGGTTACAGCAAAGGTTTTCAAAAGGAATTGTATTTACAGAGAACATCCTGAGCATACTCTGATACTAACATGACTATAGCTTGTAATATAATTTTCTACATTTATATTATGGAGGGATAATTTTCTTCTACTTTAGTAACATACTTATTATTATATTCTCATACTTATTTGTTTTTAAAATTGCTTTGAGAGTCACAATATTACCTTTTGAAACAAAGCTAATATTCCTTGAATACTATAGAGCATCAGCACACTGGAGAATGCTTTAATGCTCTTGCAGAAAAGTTTAAATTAACTTTGCATTAACCCCCATAGCAGTCTGCCCATTCCGCACTTTTAAAAAAATGCAGTCCTGATGATCAAGACAGATTATATTTTAATCTGCCTTGATTCCCTGCCCATGCTCCCTCCCCCATTCACATGAATGTGAGGAGCCAAAGTGCCTATGCCTACATTTGCATGCAGGTCAATGGAATGTGGCCCTCCACCACCTTGGCCTCATCTGGGTGAAACCTGGAAGAATCAGCGAGATCAACGACATGGATGATTCCCGCAGGTTCACTGGGGACAGATAAGCAGCCCCGATTGTAACTGCATAATAGGACAGAACGTAAGCATGGTTTGATAGATGTAAGTGTTCTGACTAGACTAAAATTCCCGGAGATGTAGCAAAGGGTTGTGGGAACATTTACAAATAAGTGCTGTTCTAGCACATGTAGTTTTTGCACAAATAAAGTTCAAAGTTAATTTTGACTCTTTGACCCTTGGCTTAACTGATTCAACTGTGTCCATGCTGCTCCTTTGTGTTGGCATCCTTCAGGCTCATCAAATACAAATTCAGCCATCTCTAGTTCTGACCAGCAGAGAGATGACCTTATTTTACTGTCTCATGATGGTGGAGTGAGGACACCACTATTTTTTGATTGATTTAATAGATCAATGATTCAACACTGCTTTTTTTGACTAAAATCATACACAGTTTCTAATTTTATATGTAAAGCCTGTAGACCCACTTGCCTTTGGTACCAAATGCAACGTCAATGGTAGAAAGGATTTTTTGTTCTTAATTGTTTGGGAGGAACAAAACTTCATATCCAAAACATTATCAAGGTGTTGAATAGCTGACCTTATAATAAAAATAAACTAGGTGATAATACAGATATAGAGCAAACTCAAGTAGTACTGCCAACATCCTAGGTACTATCCTTATCAATCCCAAGTACCTCTACTGTGGTCCTCCTCAGCCATAGAAATGAATAGAAGGCACATCTACCTGCTGAAAGTAACTGTAAGATCAATTCAGGCATTTTAAGATATAACTTCTCAAGCACTTGTATGTCCTTCAAGTCTTGAAAATACTTTATAATTAAATTGGTAAGTACAGCTTGTATCTAGAGGAGGTTATCATTGTGTGAAAGCACTCACAATAAGACATTCAGTGAAAAGAGCTCTAACATGAATACACTGACAAGTCAATGAGATTATTTCAAATAAAATAATCCATCATATTGGGTTTTTGGTTAATAATTCTGTTAATAAGTGCTGATAGCTAAAGCTTTGGTTTAAGCAATAAGAGTAATGATAAACTCTATGCATGATTCTACGTGAGACACTTAATCAGTTTATAAATAATTAAGGTTATTAAGCTGCTATTAAAGTAATTACATCCTTGAAAAGCTACTACATGTTACAGTAACAGCTGCATCCATCGTGCTGAAGTTTAGAAGTTTAATTGCACATTTTTATTACTTTCACACTTTTTCACATTTAGAATTATAATTGTATTTAACATTACACAAGAAAAAATGATGTTAATTCATTTTGACTTAGTTAAGATAAAAATAATATGAGTATGTACAGAATCCTAATGAATGCAGAGTATGAGTGAGCCTACATATAAAACTTCATTAAAGTGACAGCATAGGGTCACCTATATACAAATAACATCTGCTAGAAGAGTTGTATTTACCTTTACCTCAGCACTTTATTGAAATTGTACCACACTTTATGGAGTGTGCAATGACTGTTCTGTGGTTTAGTCTGCACGTCTATACAATACAACATAAAGTGTGGGCAAGTAGCAGGAACTACAGTATGTAGTAGGGAAAAGGGCCCTCGACCCAACTAAAGGCAAAACCTTGCAGCAGCAAGGAGGCAGCGTTTAAAAAGATTTCCACATGTAATCATAAGTAACTAGGGGCTGAAAGGCATCAGTGTTTGGTTATACAAGAAGTGCATTCAGAAAAGAGTCACCATAGGGGCACCACAACGCTCAGTTATAGGTCTTGTTCAGTTCTTTTATTTATATAATGGAAAGTTTGGGGGGCAAAATCTGGGGGGGGTATGCAGCATGGAATGATCTGCCCTACTTACATGTTTGTGTGTATATGTAAGTAGAGAAGACCTGATGGACCCCTTGGTCATTTTATGCAGTCAAGTTTCTATGATCTATTATACCCTCCTCCTACCTCCCTGGCTGATAACTTTGATTTGTAAGACAGCTCTGATTTATCTCATTTAGCCAATCAGCATGGACACTACTAACTACATTTTCCTCATGATCGACCCAGTATTTTTATGATCTTACCTTCAAAGAATAGAGTTCAATCTCCACCTGCCTTGGTGCCATGCTAAAATAGATAAATGAGAGCAGCTTGTGTTCTATAGGAGCAAAGCTGTCATGCAGGGAGGGAGGAGAAGAGGCATGGTTGGTTTTATGAACTGCTAAACAACCTGCTGACAGAAAGTCAACGGCTATAGAAAAAATATGTGGAAATAAAATGAAAGATTGAAGTTCTCATTTAAATTAATGTTCCTCTATCTATACATTTGTTTTTAAGTGTGGGCACAAACTTTTTAGTTTTTGGGATGATTTTGCACCCGCCACACCAAAATAATGTGCCTATGGTATTTAGCTATCGTTATATTCTGTTTGTTGCTTCAGTCTTATAAAATACAATAAAAGGTTGGCTTTTCTCAATAGCCCCCTCCATTTCTATTTATCTGTAGTATTTCATTTTCTGACAGGTCTTCTTCCCTAAGTTCCTTATCACTCAAAAATGCTGTTAGAAAGAAGTGGCTTTTCCTGAGTATGGGAAGTAATTATGGTTCCATTACAGGGGACACAGCTAATTTTGCCGGACAATAAATGAGGGGTTGAAAAAGAGAATTGCTATGTACCTGTTGAAAGGAGCACTTTTTGTTCACAGAAACCAATTACTGCAGAAGAAATTACAACTTTAGGAAAGACTCTGCATTTTTATGAAACGGTGGGAATATTGGCCTGTTTTTTCTTACCTGTCAATAGCAAAAAACTGTCTGACTAAAACACAGTGAACAATGGATAAAAGGAAGCCAAATCAAATGTAAAGGTTTTCTAAATGTATACCATTTTTGCCACTACAATTTGTTACAATCACTATCTTCTTATGATGATCCATACTATACAATTATAGAGAGAATTAAATGCTTTTTTGTAATCTTTTTTTTTTTTGCATAAATTAAGGTCAAAGTCAAGGTGAAATGTTAATGGTAAGTACAAATTTCTACTTATTTTGAACTTAATTTATGCAAAAACTACCCTACATCTCACAAATCCACTAGTTTTTTAAGTAAAATTGGATCCCTCGGTTTATATTCATATTTGCTCATACTCAAGTATATATGGTACCTTAGTTGGTTCCTAATTCTCAACTACTGGCAGGTTGCAGTGACTGCAGACATGGAAGAGAAACCATTTTTATGAGAAGAGGTCCATGTGTGTGCTGCTTGGAGGGTTACTCGCTAGTTCTTTCTTTTTTAAATTGTAGAGAAGCATACTGTATGCACAAGCACTTTCTCAATAGATTGCACAGCAAAAGCACATTTTGTGTGCTATCCTGGATGGACAAAAAAGACCATTGATTCTCCTGACGAAGCCCATACACGTGTTGAGAAAAATCAATTATGGACACTTGACCACTCACAGGTTAGAAATGCTTGCCACTCTAAACCTTGTTATACTTCTTAATTATTTGGTCTATTCCTTTTAATGAATGAAATTAAATCTTGCTTTTTTAATCTACTCCTGTTGAATCAGACCCTATTTTTTTCCTTGCTGGGAAAGTCATTGAGGCTGGCCACCTATGGCTGTAAATTGGGATGTTGGCATGAGCTTATCATAACCCTGGGCTTTGACATTTTTTATCGTCTGTTGTTAGCTCACAGTATGTATAGGCCTACATTTGATTTGTGTGCTATATTATGCAAAGGTCAACAGTCTATGAGATTCTACTATATATAAATGTAGAGTGGTATCAGAAAAGAAAGTATTGCCAATGGGTCAGTATGTGTTACGTTTCTTTGCATAGTTTATCCCCGAACATTCCCATAGGCCAGGGGTTGTCCTAGCTTCTTAATATTTACTTTAAAAAAATGAGGAAGGAACAAAGCATTATAAAAAAAAGAACAGGAAGAAACCATTAATTAATTCCACACTATTATTCATGTTTTTTTAAAACCTATTGAAAAACATTAAATACCCTGTTTAATAAACTTTAGATTAACATCATGTCAATTGTTTATATTATACTTGAGCTGAGCTGCAATTGGCAGTTTGTTGGTGAGATGTCCAACACACTGCACTTGTGTTTGATAGTCTGTCCTTCCTCTAAAGCGGTGGTTCTCCAACTGGGGAGCGGGCCTCCCAGGAAGGGGTGCAGAGGTTTTCCTAGGGGGCGCAGGGAGGGACAAGCAGTAATCCAACCATGGAGCTGCAGACAGTAAATAGAGTGCACGCAATGTGCATGCCTCTGTGTATGTGAATGATTGATGTCTCTGCATAGGTGTAGTGTGTGTGTCTCTCTATTTGAATCATGACTGTATTTGCACTGGTGTAGTGTGTGTGTCTCTATGTGAATGATGAATATTTCTGTATGATCGGTGTGAGTATATATGATTCATGTCCCTGCTTGATTGGACCAAACCAAATAACGTTGTATGAGTTGTATTTTAAATAAAGTTTGAGGGCCATTTTACACTAGCCGTGTTTGTGTTGCAGTATTGTGTACTAGTACTAGTGTAAAATGGCCTTCAATCTAAAACTGTTTAGTTTAAATTGGGGGGAGTGATAATGTTCCTATCTAGAAAAGGGGGGCCCTACCAGGAAAGATTGGGAACCACTGATCTAAAGCATTCAGAATATATATTTGATGCACTCAGTGGGTTATACAACCAAATTTACTTGTGATCCATATATACTTACATTACGAATCTAATATTCCTGATCAGAAAACTAAAAAACTTATTTTATATATATTTGAATCTAGATTGAGATTCAATTCAGATCTGGTCATATGGTTATATGGCCATTATTGGGATCCAAACTGTGTTCCCAGGTTTCCATTACTAACAATTTTTTATTAGTTTTTCCCCATATAAGTGGGATATTGGTTAATAAAATACATAATGCAGATTCCCCTTTGTGCTGATGTCCACACAATGCACAAAGAGAACAAGAGAATGTTTTAAAGCTGCCCTACATTTCTCCGCAGGAAAGCTGCCACAGACAGGTGACCTTCATGTGTACAGACGCAATGATTACTCTTGTTATTTCACAAACATTGCAATACTCGTGTCTTTATTATTTTACTGGGTGTACCACTAGGAAGTCTTTACATGCAATGTTATATAAGCAGAACTGTGGGTGGTATGAGTCTATTCATTTTACTGAATACCTGTAAGGCAGTATGCCTTCTGCTGTGAAAAGGGTAAGCTGAATATATTTCTGAATGCTAATCTTCATTCAAATATCCTGCTAGTGAAAAGGTCACAATGAATGATTAATGTATTATGGTGTAACTATATACCACAAGAAAAGCTTTTTGAGCTACTTGTCATCTACTTGCAGAATGACCACACCACAAATTAAAGGTACTATATTTCTTTTGCAAATAGAAACTTAAAGAATGTCATGCATTTTCATCCCACTGACCATTAAATGAATGCCCTTTACAAAATCAATTTTACTTAAACATTTCAAATTAAATGTATTTTTAAATAAATACGATGATGCGTATTAAAGATAAAAAAATAAAAACAACTTACAAGATACAGAGTACCATTATGTATTTAGGTGTCAGCATTGATTTAGTAATTGTTTTTGGCAAACACTATTGTTTAATAGAGATGGTCGAATTTTTCAAATAGCTTACTTTGTGAGCTGATTGCAAAACCTCATTTATGCAAAAACTATTTGTGGTAGAGAAATACTTTTTTTGTAGTATACCCCCCAACCCTTCTCTACATCTCTACATCTGGTGATGATACCATGTTCAGGGGATTTGCAATTAAAATATTCAACGTATGTTCCTTTCGTATGTCTAAATACGCATTTTATTATATATAAAGCCAGACTCTCCATCCCTAAAAATATTAGTACATAGGAAGGGTTAGTTCCCTTTAGATTTCCAAACAAAAACCAAGGGGATACCCTCTACCCTAGGGATATTTGTTGGAGCTTCTGGAAAAGATCAAGAATATCAACATGTACTACTAAAATCAAATTTTTTATTTATACATGATCCATACAATTTACTCACACATAACATGATTATATTAGTTCATAAAATCACTAAACAGTTATTAGGCATAAAGGTACATATAGTGCTGTACATGATGTAGACAATTATACTGGTATACAACGCATTTCCCCCTTTACCATCATAGGCTTCATCAGGACATTCTTACAGTGCAGTTCCAGACCGGGTTTCATTGTAGCGGGTAGGCAGGAACACCTGCGGACAGTCTAACTGTGTTCGTATTGTTCTATATCCTCCTAGAGTGATCCACCAAACAATACAAGCCTCCTTTATAATAGAGGCCCTATAGCACAAACAGGGACGTTTCAGAGACACCCTCCTTATCTTCCAAGCGTTTAGTCACACTTTAAAGTTAGAGCCAAAATTTTCCGGCCAGATCCGTTCACTTAGTCACCAAGTCAGCAGTCGGTAGTCAGTCATGGTCCGTTTTTTTCTTCTTTTGTTTGTACTGTTTTTTGGGAGACGTCAGCATCTTGCAATTAACTTGAAATCGTCAAAGTGGTCGAATTTAAAACAAATTCGACCATCTCTATTGTTTAATTTATAAATGTTAAATGAATGTGATGCTTTCTGGTAACATTCCACTGTCTTTAGTTGTTGAAGCTAATGGAACTTTAAGCATACAGTTCCAGGGCCAAGGACATCATTGAGATGATGCTCATAATTTATTACCCAGCTTTTAAACCCAATAGGTCCACCCACAATGGGCTACCTGCACGAACCACAAAAGTGGCTAGAAACAAGACCACTTAACATGCACAAGGATAGAGGGTACCATTGCCAGAAGATGAAAATTATAACACAGGAAATATATAATAAATTAAGCTCCTAAAAGTAAAACATCAGAGCAGAAGTTCGACTAAGGACAGGGGACAAACATGTAATCGATCTAAAAACTGATAACTGTAATAGATAACATAAGGCACAAAGAACAGACAACCAAAGGAAGGCCTTAGCCTAAGCTCTGTTTAGTGTTAACATGTTTAAAGGCGCCTGGGCTATTTGAAAGTGCATTTGCTACATTAAACACAGTGATTTGGTATTGTTTTTGCAACATTTTACCCTATACATATGTCTGTCTGCTGTGCCCTCATTAAAAGGACACATCTGTGTGTAGCGCACTATTAAATAGAATTAGACATATTGTGGAAGTTCATGTGGTTTCAAACGCAGGGATTTTATTGCAGTGGAGATCAGGCCTTGGTGTAAGCAACTAGGACTGAAGAATGAAAGGACTCCTGTATGTGAAAGAAGCAGGCGACGGTGATCTGTACATTGAGGGCAGGTGTACACTAATGACATCTTGTGGCTGAACTTGATATTGAAGATTGAGATTAAAGTTTGAACACAATAAATAGCTGTACAAACAACTTCACTTTAGTAGTTTGTATACATTACTGTAAACGTTTTTAATGTTAAATGTTTACAATTTATGAAACTTGGAAACATTGCATGGAAACATTGGTAACTATGAAAGGTTGCAGTTAGAGTTGTCAAATTGGGAATGCAAATTACTAATCCAAAAAATATATAATTTGGACTTTTAAGGGTGTTGGAGATCTGGGCGTTCAACGTCATAGAAGGCATATGTAAGGGTAAAATCTGACATGAGAAAAGCACTGTTTGACTACTGAGGTGTAAGATCTGGGGGTTCAAACAGTGTAGTACAGTGGATGGAGACATCTAATTGAAGGCTCAATCAAGAACAGGGAGGTCCCTCTGCAGCAGAATCTGCCGTGCAGGAACCCTCAGACCTGGGTGCGGTGAAGGTGGTAGTGGTAGGGGGCCACAAAAAATTACCTTGTATGGGACAACAAAATTTCTGATGGTGGCCCTGGACATGAGACAATGACAATAGCATACAAATAGAGTACAAACAGAAAGTCCAGGGCAGTGTGTGGAGGATTCCCATAGGACTTTTTGTTTGTTTTTGAAAGTACTTTACATAATACTTTTATGTGATCACTTAGACTATAGTCAAGAAAACTTCCTCTTCCATGGTTGCTTTTTACTTGTTATCTCAACTATGTTCTTGTTCCATGTGTAGTTTTACCTTTATTAAATGAAACAGCAAGCATATGTATGGAAAGGGAAATCAATTCATGCCAGTCTTTATGAATCATAACAATAGCACCTGCATTCTGTTTTCCTTTTCAAATGCATGTCTTGGTCATTCCAATATTACCTTTTGTGCTTGTGCCAGCATGGTCATATAGTTTCTTTTCTTTCATAAGAAGTCAATCCATATCATGCTATGCCTTTCTTGCAATCATAAGGTAACATAAGAAGACCCTTAGGTTCTCATGTTTCTTCATAGTGGATTGCCATCCATATAATGAAAATTATAAGGTGAAGTAGACATGACAAGTGGATAAATTGAACTTGGGTTACAATATCATATAGACATCTGGACTTCATTAAACAATATACTGTACAGGCACATTTATGATATATTTTGATTATGCAAACTTTCTCAATCATCCACCTTGATTTTTTCCCATTGAGCAATCGAATCAACCCTTCTAACAAATCCAGCTATCCATTCTTATCCATACTTACACGTATTATGGCAAAACTGTAAGTTAAGGGTATTTAGGACTAAGAAGTCTGATCTCAATGCTACAATATTTGTAAGCTGAACTGAAATAGCAGACACACAATTTTATTAGCAGAACTCACATTCCCAAGTATTGTGGTAGAGTCTGACGTTGTACAGTCAGCTTTAATTTATAGATGTTTTCCATTCTAAGTGACTCACTATAAAATTTAAAAAAAGACGTTGAAGACATTTATGGTTACCAGAAGGACAACTGATGCTTTTCGAAAATGCACAGAAGCTTGGTAGCATCACACACTGGAATACATCAATTAAAAATACATGTTATTTGTTTGGAACTGTGAAGCTCTTATAAATGTTGTTAAGCAGCTAAATTGATTTTATTTAGCTGCATTAATTAAACAGATTACTTTGAGAAGAACATACTTTTTATTTCCAAATGCATTATAAAACATAATGCTCCCTCAAGTGCCGTGATAATGTATTTACTCATCATTCAGATTTGTCTACATTTAATTTAAAGAAAACATAAATATTTACAAAGTAAAGCTCTTGATGATAAATAAACTATGCATAAACCAATTGCAGAAAAACGTATTTGCCAAATGATTTCATAAGAACAAAGGCATTTATTGTATTCTATTAAAGTAGAACTATGGTCAAACTATATAATCACATACACCACAGGTGTAAAACTCAAACACACAATGGGCCAAAATGAAAACTTGGAGAAAGTCGCGGGACAACCTTGATATTTACTGAAATAATGTCTACAATTGAGGAGGTTTTGTCTTCTCATCAGATGCAATCATGAACATTTTCATATGGAAACAAACTCAGAGGCCAAAATAATGTATTACATTTGTACTTACCTCTAAGCTGTCAATGGTTCAATGTAGCTGCAAAATCCTAAAATAATATGAACCTGCTCTGGTCTGTGGAAGTCGGTCGCCCGCAATTACAGGGGTGCCCACCTTGAGGTTTCGACCCAAAAAGCTGGCAGGTCGGATCACATGGCGATCCATCCTGCTGGTTCTTTTTGTGGCAGGATCCTGTTGTAGGCAGTTACTGTGGATGGGGAGTTTCCTCCCCCTCCAAGTTCATTGGCTACAATCTGACAGGAATCGCCTGTGTTAGTGGAGCACACAGGATTCCTGTCAGTTCTGTAGCTGACTCCTCACAGCATGGTGACGTCACCACGCTGTAAAGAGTCTGCTACAAGCTGGCCATGGATTGAGACGTCTATGGCCGGCTTAAGACATTTGTGGCAGATCCAAATGTTAATGGCAAACAGATCATTAGATACAAACATGACAACATGATAGTTTTCTGTATTTGGAGTGAGATAAACAGAAGGGTGGGAATCAATATGGCAATGGGGAAGAGAGAAGAGGAGAAAGACATTTGAGAAGATACTATTACAGGTAAGGATTTTTCTATCTTTTATTCAGTGATCCGGCAAATAACCGGAATCTGGAGCAAGCAAAGAGTAATACTGTGACACATTTAATGTCAAATATCAATTAAAAGGCACTTTCATAAAATTTTTTAGCCCCCAGGCTGAAGTTTGACACACATGATGTGTCTACCCATACCTGCAAAACTTTAATTTGGTTTTATTTGGCGACATTACTTTTCCTTCTGTATTAAAATATCTACAGCATTGACACCTTTACTGCTGCTTTACATATCAATGTTGTTGTTAGTTTGTCAATAAATAGCCTGACTTAAACCATTAGCTCTTTAAATTGACAGTATATTGCCTAACATGTCTGTAACTGACCATTCACAAAAGCATTATCATTCAGGAGAATCCCAGTTGTAAATTTCCTTAAAATCAGTGATGGTGGTGGAGTGATGATATCTTCTTTAGTACCATCTGCAGTAATTATATGTATCAATACATTTGGGGGTGGAGGGTGTTCTTGAACATGCTCTTCGATTGTAAACCCAACAGGGCAGGGTCCTCTACTTCTTGCTTGTATAGTGAGTTTTTATGTTGGTTGGTCATCCCCAATTTTTTTTGTATAAAACTGTACAATTTGTTGTTGAGTGTTATAAACAAAAAATACTAATACTTAGCTTTGAATGGGACACTAATGAGTTTTCATTACAAGTTTGCTACAAGTAGTAAAATCACCTAAAATATGATAGTTAAGCTTCAAACTATATGTGCCAAATGTAAAAGATATTTTGCTGTGTCTGCCTTTTTTATACAGAATATGTTATCAGGTAATATTTGGTGCTGTCTGGATTAAAAGTAGTCACATTTGAACTCAGCGGGATACATTTTCAAAGCTTGTAGGGCACACAGACACAAATCCTCTTACTTTTTAAACTGGATTTCATATTTTTATTTTTTGCCATGGCCTGCTTTGAAAATGTATTAAGCTCAGCAACAGCATGCTTGAAATGCAGGCAGATATTTTTCAGATGTAAGATGCAGGATTGCTGATGTGTTTTAACATTTAAGACTTGTATTTTAGGAGTTTTTTGTTTTTGTTTGTGTTTAGACCATTTTAATGCATTTTCTATATTGAAAGCTGAACTGCACACAGTAGATCATAGTATTTAGGTCTCCAAAATATCAAGAATATATACAAAGTACAAGGTTTAATATCTTTTTCTCATGTTCCATACAAGGAAGTTGAAGGAGTTGCCCTTTTTCCGGAAAAAAAATATATTTCTGTATGGTTAAAACTGCATGAAGACACTTTTATTAAAGATTAAAAAAATGTGCTTCCCAAAAATGAATTCAGGATTTCTGAATCAGGGCAAACCCTTGTTTAAGTTTATCAAAATATGACACTTTGACTGATTTATTAAAGGTGCTTAACATGTTTTTAAAATACATTGTTAGCAAATCATGATCTTATTGTGTACAGCTAGTGTAAGAAATTAATCTAATAAATCATAATTTTCTGTGTTTTTTAAGATATTACATGGTATAGTAATGTATGTATTATGATCTTTAATCTATGAGATATATTAACATTGTAT
>CM070032.1:154175399-154185965 GCA_036250615.1 Ptychadena robeensis
AGAGTGGTGAAACTCGGGGTGTAAGTAGTAGTAGGTAAGCATTACTGACCCTGAAAGTTTAATCATTTTACTATAAATGGTTTTCCTGCTATGAATGTTCAAAGTTACAGCAGTCTACAACAGAAACAGTGTGTGTTCTCTGTGGAGAGCGTCCTGTAGCCATGGTAACACTGCTCACTCGTTCTTACAATGTAACAATGTATCTCTATAGCCATCGCGCAGCTTCAGGCAGCACGGATTCAGTAACCGGCTGCCATAGATGGTCCCCTGTACCCCCCTGCCTGCGGCACCCGGCGTATAAGACGACCCCCAACTTTGGGCAGGATTTTAAGGTACTGAAAAGTCTTCTTATACGCCGGCATATACGGTATTCTTTTCTGCATGAAGATGCCAGCAGCCAACACTTATGACCATCCCTTATCAGGCACTTAATGGGACTTATATAAAATAAAAAGTATTAATAGTTCCGTATTAATAGGTACCTGAATTTGCATGCAATTTACATGATTCCAAAGATTTACATGATGCAGCGCAATTTAAATCAAAGGGCTCCATCCTTCTGCTTTACATCAAACTCATTCCTCCCTGTCACCTAGTGTCATCCCCCTTCTTCTGCTTCACTTCCGTCTCCATCTCTCCTGTCTCCTACAGTGTCATCCCCATCCTCCAGCTTCACTCCTGTCTCCTATGCAAACTGCAACACACACGTGCAGCACATGGATCTCTGGAAGGACCAGAACTGTCCACCCATACCAAACCCTTTGGGATTGGTAAAAATGTCTGCAGGGGAGGGGCACCTTAGGACTGTCAAACTGAATGGGTGGAAGTGGCTTTAGGTCGCCAGTACTTAAGATGGTGCCTTAGGGAATGAGGAAGTGAAGATTGTAAGTAAAAAATTATTTCTGTGTTGCAGTTTTCACAGATGTGAACTGCTGAACAGGTGAGTATTATGTCAATGTAGTGTATGGGGGGGGGGGTTGAGTTTACAACCGTTTTAAGTTTAAAAAAGCTTTCTACATAAGAAACACTGTTTATATTCCTATTCCCTTGCAGCACCACTAAAGGGGACATCAATAAGATGAATTCATGTTTTCTATGGGAAGATCACTCTGATCTGTCAAAGTTAGACAAGAGATTCAATCATGGAGCTTTTTACTTCTTTATTACCGAAACAGAATGATTCTTTTGACAAAACTGCCATCATTAAAAGTGACTATCTGTTCATTGTTCTGAGATTTGACAGTATTCACAGTAGACAGTCATTATCTTGAAACTTTCCGAGTTTGTTAATTATGCTCTGTCACTGAAATAGGTATGTAAAAAATATTTGAGTATTTACATGTTCTTTGTCACCTTTTAACTTTAAGTGTCTAGCGTTAAAGTCCCAGTAATTACTGTTATAGTACTTTAGCAGAGTTATGTCAGCTTACAGATACCAGTAATGCATTGACATGTCAAAACACTACTGAATGACACAGTTCGAATCAGACTTAAAAGCTGTTAATGGTAGACCATCTCCACAGAGCTACTTTTCGAGCAGGAATTATGCTATAAAACAATTTGATGTATAGTACTCGAAAGGTTCCTTCTGTTATTAATTTTATTTTTAGCAAATGAATAGGAGGCATTTAAACAATGGGGAAAAGGGCTATAAATATAAAGAGCTGCTGAGCACAGTAAATCATTCAAGAACATTGACCTGGTTAGGTCACATGATTCTAGTCATATGCTGACTGATACAGAGTACACCAGAAAAAAAATTACAATTACTATGCATAAAGGTATTCTTAAGGGCTTGTTTCCACTAGAAGCGGAAGCCCGCGGCGCGGCTCCCCCATTCATCTCAATGGCGCTTTGTCCCCTGTCCGCGGAAACGGCGGCGCCGTCCGCCTAAAAACTCGGTCGACCGAGTTTTTTCAGGCGGCCCGTCCGCGCGATTCCGCGGCCCGCCCACACTGACCGCGGCCATAGGGATGAATGGCCGCCGCTAAGAACCGCATGAACTGATGCGGGTTTCTTAGTGCGGCGGCGGTCCTTAGCGGCGGCAGCCGCACCGCAGGCTTCCGCATAAGTGGAAACTCAGCCTAATGCAGTAATGAGTAGTGTTTTTCTCACGTTTTGTATGTATTACATTCAGGTATTTATTTTTAAATATTGTCCTTTTTGTCATCCTAACACAACCTATTACGTAAGGGATGTTGTATACCTTTGCCACATTTAACAGAATTCAAAAAGTGGAAAAAATATATAAAATAAATAAATTTGGTTCTTCATTCATTAAAAAGATATCTTTGCTTCATCAGGGATGCTTAAATGAGTGTATCAGTAGTAAAGTTAGTTTAAAGATAAAAAGGTTAGGCCAATATCATGTTATTGGATCCTGTAAAATGCGGTTATTTCATAGGGAGCCCTCTGGTGCCTATCCCATGTCCGGCAGCTCCATCGTCCCATTCAGGCCTGCAGTCACAGTAGTCATACCAGCCATTAATGATATTGGCCTTACCTTTTTAACTTTAAACGCTTACTGTACTACTGATATACTCAAGCAGAGATCCGTGAAACATGCTGGAATTTTGCTTCAGTGACTCCTTTTTCTACCGTTATACCATCTAAAATGTTTTGGAATAATTAAATTATCATTATGTACTCCTCAGTTTTGATGAACAGCTCGCTATATGACATCTAATCATGTTTTTCATAAATTTTAAATTCATTATATTTGACATATTTCATTTTTTTTACATATTTATGGGACAAAATGGAATGGTCTAGGTAAGCCCTTGACCATTTTGATTTTACATCCATCACTCCAGTGTTTTTTTAAGCACCTATGTCAGTGGTAAGCAACCAAGTTGAATGACTAAAGGGTCACACATAAAATTTTGCCCAGTCCCTCATTCCCTTAACTGGGCAAAAATGACATAGAAATAGGTGACTGGGCAAAAATTACGTTGGTGGGATTTAATGGGAGCATAGGTAATCACCTGCTTGCTGTTCCTCTGCCCACGCGTACCAGCCCAGGATCTTGCAGCAGGTGGAGAGGTGAGAGGCGCCTTCTGTGCTGCTGATTGGTTGTCACATTGGCCAATCAGTTCAGACAGGGTCCCGCAGCTCTCCTCTGCTGCAAGAACGTCCCGGGCAAGGAAGCGCCGTTCCGGGATCGGCAGGCAGAGGAGAAAAGATGCCATGGCCAGTAAGGGCACAGGCCACAAGTGGATGACCACTTCTATATTAACCGGATAGCTTAGAAAGGCCCTCATAGTATACCATTTTGCCACAACTAACGTTCCTGTATGTTGACCTGACCATGAAGTAAGTGGTAACCATACTATCTGTCATAACTCTTAGCAAGAACTGTGGTAAATGTCTGGGAAAACAATACGCTAAGCTTGAGACAGTAATATCTATTCTTAGGGTCATAAACTCCATTGCTCTAGCATTTCTTACTTTTTAGTAGTACAATTTATTCATGAATTTGTGTCCTTATCCTTATAAGTACAGAAAGTACAAATCAATTACCATCAGTTTTTATTTCTTACATGCTCTGCGCCCCCCCCCCCCCCCCCCCCCCCCCCCCCCCCCCATGAATCAAGCCAGGGATGGGACTGTCTGTATATCCACACAGATGAATGGCGTCCCTCCACCTCCCATATCCCCTCAGTGATATCAAGGAAGTGGAACCAGTGAGAAGCCTGTGGGTCACTGATGCTGCAGGTCAGGGCTAAAACAGGTAAACATTTCCCAGTGTGGTTCGGGGTTACTAAATTGGTTATTAGGAACTACCCCTAACCACACTCGTGAATGTTGCTAGGGAGGTTAAAAGTTGTTCAAATAAATGACTAACTTTACTAATAGAGTCTTGTAACAGCCGTAGTTCTGATAAAGCATGGAGCAATATCAAATGCCTGCCTTGGAATCTAGCCAAGCAGTAATGACCATGGTATTAAAAATCTACTGTGAATTTGCTTTGCAAATAAGCAGGGCGGGAATTCAGTTAACATAAGGACAAGAACCCAAGGACACTGTAAATTAAGAAATTCTACATGAGAATTAAACATCAGAAAAGGGTACAAAAATGTGTAAGTCTTTGATTTTGTCTTAATTGCCAAGACCTAATGTGTATAAATTGAGTCAAGCATCCCACTTAACTAAAGCAGACTGGAGAGCTGGGTTTGCTAAAGCGTACTCCAAATCACTTTTTCCCAGTTCCCAGCATGCTTATACAGTCTCTTGTGAATAAAATTGAAATGTAATTTATGCAAATGAAAAAATCTACAGCTTAGCCAAATCAAAGCAAACATAATGTTTGAAAAATGTATGTATTTATATTTCTAAAAATGTCAGCCTAATTGTTTTGATATGACCATTTTCTAACATTTACTTTTTTTTTTAAAAGTCAACAGGGTAGATTATTTTGATCTGAAACTGTGATAGAAAGTAATGATGTTCATTATTACTCAGTTAAAGTTTTCATGACCAAAATGGAAAGTGTAGTGCCAAATCAACCAATAGAAATTCAAGTTGGTCTGGTGTGGTCTGGAAACTGAATGCTGCCCACATGTTATGGGATATTGCACCTTGTGCGATAATATATGCTTTTTTTTCCAGAGAAAAAAAATGGAAGGATAATTGTATCATAGCTGTTCTGCTTTCACAAAAGTTGAGAAATAGTTTTAAAGCTACACCCTGCTGTTCACATGACACTGAAAAGTGAGGGGGGGGGGGCTTGGGAGGGTGGTACCATTGACCTCCCTGTTAAGGAGGCAATGTAGTTTTTTTCACATCCCCAGCATCAGGTGAAGGGAATCTCCCTTAGCGCATTTCAAAGTATGTAATAAAATAAATAAAAAGAACCCAGGAGGTAAAAAATATTTTGGTATTACCACTAAGTATGATCAGAATGATTTCTATAATTTTCCAACCAGTGATTTAGCTATTGTATACTATATGTATACTAACACTGTACTATATAGTGTTGGGTTTTGCTTTTTGTAATAAATATGCAACATTTCTTTTTTTTTTAAAAACACGCTCATCTTTATTTAAAGGTTGTTTTTGTGAATTTAAGTTATTTTTTTCATTTGCCATATAAATAGGCCAAATTGTATCGAAAAGTAGCTCCTGAAATCCCCAGGAACTATTTAACGTGTTGCTCCTTCAAAAGCTACGAATTACCTTCTAATACTGACTCTAATGTATTTTGTTCAAATGGAATAATTTTCTCGCTGAGGTAGTGAAAATTCTCTTTGCATGTATGTTGTTGCATTGCATTACTGTCCACTTTGGTGATTATCTAAATGCATAATATTAGGTGATTTGCCACGTCTACATTATTTTATTTGAAATGTTAAAAAGACTTATTATTTACGTTGTATTTGTTATCACATGCATCCATCTTCCTATATCTTACAATGTGTATTAGAAGCTGCAATTATTCTGAGCATGCTTCATTTTGTGGCTGTAGGTTATCCAGCTTCATCTAATACTTTTATCCCCAACCTTACTGTCTCTTGCCTGCCCCTTTCATTCATTGGATTTCAATTATTTTTCTATGTAGGCTTTAATACAATTGTCGGTTTTGGAAGAAGCTATTTAATGTGTGTTTAAAATGTTGCTCATCAAGCTACATGAAAATACCCTCTCCTTGCCTAAAGATATTTAAAAACTCATGTTCTATTACTGATAATATTGAGTAAATTAATGTGAATCCTTATATTTTTTATTGCACAGTTTTTCTGATATGACAAAAAATTGGTCAAGATGCAAAATTCTTCTACCATGAAGGTCAATAGGGTTTGCACTGACCGTTGAGTTCAAAGAACTCAAAAATTTTTTGCCAAACGTGGTGCAAATGCAACTTGGTGCTCAATAATCATGTTAACATTTAGGAATCCATCTGCCCAATGTACATGTAGAAGCTTGTACAGTATGGTTTTTAATATTCATAATTATTTATTAGAGATATGGGGAATCCATATGTACACAACTTTATATCATGGAAAAAAGTACATAGTAGTGTAGTGACCAGAGTTACACCACATATGTATATATTTGTACATTGTATATACTGCCCTGTGTCACCATGTTTTCTGTAAAAATGTGTATATCACTTAAAATCTTCCTTGCATTCCTCTATAGCAGGTGCAGGGATGACTAATGGCTTCTAGCTTCCCGCTCTTTTTCTGGCCATACAATGTTACTTTAGATTTCTGCCTGAAGATAATTTACTGCCCTCCTCCAAACAGAGGGTATAAATATTCCTCCCTAGGCCCTCCTTAGCCAGAGTTGGGTTAGCTCCTGAACCACCTACAGCCAGTGCCGTGCAACCTGATTTGGAGGAATCTCCTATCCTTTTCCTGGGTTCTCCCGCAGGCCGTCCCCTAGTAGTGCCCGGGACCAAGGACCCCCATCTGTGGTGACCGAAAGGGTTTGTCCCATGGACCAGGACTGCCTTCCCTCGAACGTGCCCGAGCAGATGGTTCCGGCTACTGGTTGGTGCTAAAGTTAGGTAGTGATGGCCCGAACTGTTCGCCGGCGAACTATCCGCGGCGAACATTGCATGTTCGCGTTCGCGCATTTTCGCGAACATATGGCGAGTTCGACCCGCCCCCTATCTTTTTGCATTGAAGAAACTTTGACCCTGTGAGTCACAGTCAGCTGACATAATCCAGCCAATCAGCACTCCCCACCTCACGGATCCCACCCCCTATAGCATAGCAAGGAGAGGACGCCATTTCACATGTTGCTGAGAAGGAGAGAGTTAGAACAGAGAGTTGCTGCTGCTGCATAGTGAACCATTAGCTAGGCAGTGTTCTGTGTCATCTACAGTCTACTCTTCTACAGTGCTTCTTAGTCTGCTGTCAGGACAGAGTCCTGAAAAGACCACAAAAGCCCTATTTTTTTGCTACCCTGTTGCCTGCTGGCTGGCATGCCAGTCTGCTGCCAGTGATTCTGCAGCCACATATTACACAGTGCCTACTGCCAGTGCTCATATCTGGTGGCACTTAGGTACCCCAGGGGATTTTTTCACCCTATTGTAGGGTATTAGTACCTATTGCACGGCATTCCATCCCTTACAGCCTTGTGCCAACTGTGTGTGCGCCCACACTGCCCAGTGCCCACCCGAACCCCGGAATTTGATGTTCGTGAACGGCGACGCGAACCTCCGCAAACTGTCCACGAACCCGGCGAACCCCATAGACTTCAATGGGCAGGCGAACATTAAAAAACAAAGGGACCCTTTTTGCCACAAATAGTGTTGGAAAAGTTATTTCAAGGGGACTAAACACCTGGACAATGACATGACCGAGGGGGATCCATGGCAAAACTCCCAAGAAATTTTTTTTTCACGCAATAAATCCACACGAAGGATTTCTACAATGTATAGTCATTTGGGATTTGAACATAAGAGGGAGCTGGAGAGCACTAACAACATGGTTGGTAAATTCCTGTGTATTCCACCTGAAACAACCTGTGAAGATCTGCTTCCTCTCACGTTCCTACAGCTTAAAAGGATGAATTTAATTTATGGAGGACACGTGGAGATGGACAGTGTGGAGGACACTGGGGGAGATGGTCAGTATGGCGGAACTGGTGGGTGTAATGGTCAGTGTGAGGACACTGGTGAGATGGAAGGGAGAACACTGTGGTGAGGTCAGTGTGAAGGACACTGGGGGAAGGCAGTGTGGAGGACACTGGGGAGGATGGTCAGTATGGCGGACACTGGTGGTGATTAGTCATGTGGAGGACACACTGGTGGGATGTCAGTGTGGAGGAACACGGGAGATGGATATTCCCCACTGGATGAATGGATGGATAATCAGTAAAGACTGAATTACACAGAACAACACTGCCCTACTAATGGTTCCTATAGCAGACAGCAGAAGCTCGCTTTCCTAACTCTCTCCATTCCTTCAAGCAAATGTGTAAACTGGCGTCGCTGATCGGATAGGTTATAGGGGTGTGAGGGCCCTGGAGGTCGGGGGTGCTACCATGGACATGATTATGTCGATGACTGTGACTCACAGGGGTCAAAGTTTCTGCAATGTTAAAAGCGGGGTAAACGAACTCGCCATATGTTCCGAACATGGGACGAACAGTGTCGCGAATGGTTCTCCCCGGCGAACAATTTGGGCCATCAACTACCCACAAGTCAAAAAGTTTGCCCACCCTTTACTAGACACTATACTAAATTAGGTTGTATGTAGCCCATGAAAACATACTAGTTCTGTGGCTTGCAAACAATAGCTTTAGAGCTTTAGGGGCCCAAAATTATAACAACCTTTTAAAGCCTGGTTGATGTAATACTTACAGTGCTTGTAGACAAGATAATGATAATGATACAACTGTAAGCGCCATGCAAACTATACAGGTAAGATTATTAACAGCGCTGTGGCGGAATGTTCCCATAAAATACTAATCAATGGATAAACTTTTTTTTTAGAAAAGAATGTGTTCAATCCAGCACGTTATGCTCATTAGTACAATCAAATAAGCTAATTACAACCACACAGTTACAAGGCATTCCTCAGGTTGTTTCACTGGAACAACATTATCCAAATTGTGTACTATTTTGAGAGGTTAACCTTAGATTGGATATTGTGATTATAATAACCTCAGGGTTTATCGTTGCCAAATATTACATTAACAATGTTTCTCTACTCCACAGCTATTAGATTTGCTTATATAGTAGCAAATTCCAGATTATTACGGTAGTGCCGTGGAGGGCAAATCCTGTTGCTCGAAGACCAGATTCTTTGGAATGTTCAAACACACTGTATTAGGCCAGGGAGCACAGGAGAACAATGTGCCCACATCCCAGTTAGAGAGGGGCAGGTACAGTCCACGGATAAGGCAATAGAATAAGATGGGCAGGTGAGGTGGAGTAGGAGAATCCAGACATCTCCTAACTTAAGTGATGGCGCGAACCCGAACCAGCGCAAAAGTTTGCGAACCCGGCAAACCGGCAACCCGCCATTGACTCATCAATGGGAGGCGAGTGTTAAAAAAAAAAAGGGACCTTTCTGGCCACAATATGTTGGGAAAGTTTGTTTCAAGGGGTAAACAAACACCTGGTCAATGACATGACAGAGGAGGAACTACCATGGCAAAAAAACTCCAAAGATTTTTTTTAACACAATAAATCCCACCAAGGAATTCACAATGACGAGGCCAAGGGAAAATAAAAGTGAAGGCATGATTGCACCCTTAGACAGCGTGTTTGATTGACCTAATCTCCTTTGTATACCACCTGCCACAAACGGACTCATCTGCACAAAACACCAAAACTCCCCGTTTATCACACCGCAAAACACATGAAACGTAGTGGACCCATTAAACAATAATTCTGCAGTGTTGTCACAAAATATATTTGACCTACTAACTTAAAAAGATCAAACTTATATGAAATCCCAAAAAATAAAGTTTTTCATACGACACAACTTATCAACCGATCGCTTTGTCTGATCACATGAAGACATCGCCTTCTCATACTAGGTGTGCCAACAGGCAAAACACTCATTAGAGGTGATCGTCATTGTGATACGCAAGCCCCTTCACCACGACAAGGTAGCGATCACGAAGGGGAGGGCACATGTATGTGCCTTTTTAATGCAGACACCAGCCAAGGCCAGGAAAAACTTAGGCAACGTGCACTTGCCATAAAAATTTGTCAGTACCATGACAGAAAAAATTAGGTATGGGTAGCAGCCGCTGTTGTACACGGCAACAAAATAGATTTTTCCAGGCAGGAATGGAAAAAGAAAAAACAGGCGGCTTGAACCCTATGTTGGTGGCGGAATTCATGAAAGTCGTATGCGTATGCAGCGGGGAACATTTTTAGGCACAGGCATGTAATCAGGCCTTTTGCATAGGCAAACGTATCCCCCACTGTCAGTCACCCGAATCCCATGCACTGTCATATTTCAAGGAAGGTGAGGTAATCCACACTTTTTTGACCGAGGCGACTTCGCTTACTCTGTCACTATGGCCGCACTGCAGCACGAAGACCTTCTGACAGGACACATAGAAGCAGGACAGGCCAGAAGTTCAAGAGCAAACTGGGAGTAGCTCTGGCCACAGGTCAAGTCTGCACACCAGTAGTCAAGGGGTTCATCACTTCTCACGTGTCCATATCCCAGTTTAGGCGAGGTAGTCCTGCGATCTGCTCGGTCGAGTCGTTCTTCAGAGTGGATCCCGAAGCGCTGTGGCGATGCGTAGGACTTAAAAGCTCTGCATGTCCTCACAACAGCAGTCTGTGAAGCGCCCTGTCCTTGATCGTGGTAGCAGAGGATTATGTCACCTCTTACCCTATAGAGCCACGTTGTGATGTGACATCGCCCTTTAAAAAAAGCGTTGTAGAGCAAATTTTGTAGCTTAAGCTTCAACTGCTGCATTTCAACCTCCCCAGACCTCCAAAACGGTAAAATTCCACTACTTTCTGCTTATATCGGGGGTCTAGTAGTGTGGCCACCCAGTACAGATCGTTCTCCTTCATCCTTTTGATACGAGGATCACTCAACAGAGCACGACAGCATAAAAGACCCCATTTGCACAGGATGGATTCCC
>CM070032.1:154212159-154224977 GCA_036250615.1 Ptychadena robeensis
AAAAAAGTCGAAATTTCTACTTAAAAATTCGCAATGCGAATTTTTCGACCATCTCTAATGCCTAGGTCCTTGATTGTATACATCTGTGTCCATGGAAGTGATTGGAACACACAAAATAAATTATTTCAATGTATTACAATATAGTGTATCTAGATAGAGTTGTACATATTTAGTTATGTGACATGAATATCCATGCTCTCTCATACCAGGAAGTTCATTGCTATTATTTAGAAGAAATTTAAAGAACGGAAAGTTTCATATGCATTGCTTACAGTTAATCTGCTTACATTTTATCTTCATTGGTTCTGCCTTTCCCCCTAGTAAACACATCAATGACATTTCTAAATAAATCAGTCAGGTTGGTCATAGATGGTGAGGGTTCTGGCAGGGTGCTGTACATAGTTTCATGAAAACAAAAAGTTGTAGTATTGCCCACATGTAATGTTGAGCTTCCATAACTTAATGGAATAAATATTTAAGATGTGTGGGCCAAGGACTGCACTAATCCAGAATCATTTGCTTGATGTTGCCCCAATAAACCTATATTGTGAAACACTGTACACAGTGAACCTATCTGTGCAAAGAATCATTTTTACTTTCCGATTTGAATTCCAATTAAATTGCAGTGAGGATAATAAATCTGAGACCTGGCTTTGCTGTCTGGCAGGAAAGGTGAATATGCAGAATGGTTTTGCAATATTGCAAACTCTTTGGCAGGTAAAACAGGTGTCACATATCTATTTAAACAGTTTATTTGGCAGCATGCCTGAAGTTCTGTGTTAATCAGTTTTCTAATCTAGAGCAATTATGCAACATATTACCAATAGAATACACTGTAAAATAACACATTAACAATACACTCTACTCACAAACAAAATGTTATTCCTAGACAATGGCCATGCACTAGCTTTGAAAATGTACATGTTTACTGCTTATAATTGGCGAATACATATTTGAAATGATAAGAAATTATAAACTAGTGTACTGCAGTGAACAAATGTGTGGGTGTTGTGTTGCGAGATTTGACTGCATATTGAAAAGTTGTGAAGATGTAAACAAGAAAATGTCATAGAAGTGTAAGTTTTTAATAAGACACAATCTCTTGTAAAATGATCCCAAGAAAAATATTGTATAGTCATAATCTTTAATTATCACTGCAATTGTCATCATTAAAAAGAATTCAAGACAACAAAATTACAGATTAGCATACAATTTAACATATCATGGGAATAGCAGGCCTTTTGTAATTTTCCACTTTTAAGCATAAAAATAAATGCATGATGGCAAGAAAAGAACACATGGTCAATGGAGTCTGACATGTTTTTCCTTCCTTTTGTATAATGTTTAGTTATTGCTATTGTATATAAGTCTAGACCTATATTTATTCCAAGCACAATTGCTTGGAAGAAGAGTAGGTCTAGTAGTCAATGGAAGGAAACTTTTGTCTATGTGTATGTCTGTCTATGTTAGGGCACTCATGAGTTTAGATTTTGTCAAGCCAAATAATCCACCGCTAAAGTCATAGTTGAGTTAACTAGTCGTTGATGACATCATCACACAGAGGAACACAAGTGTCCAACAATGCTTTGATAAGTTCTCTGTAATTGATAGTCAACATGAGAATAAAAAAAAACAAAGGTAATGCCCTGAATTTTGTGGTAAATTTAAGTGCAAAAAAGAATTTGGGAACAGCTAAAACCACGGCAGCAATGACACACAGAATACGCACATTGTCATTATAAAATAAATATAACTGTAAAGCTAATAAATAAGCTCTAAAATTGACAACTCAGTACCATGTGTCAGTGTAACAAAGGTCGCATTGTACATACAAGTGCGCATACAGAGAGAGGAAAAACACACAACTTCTCTCAAGGAGCCATTGACTTGTGTCATCATTGACTTTTGCGTTTAAACCCTAGTCTATGTCCTAGTTCACGCCTAAACTGTGTAATTGTTATACCTTTTTAAAGAAAAAATCTAGAAAAAATTGTTGCACAACACAGGTCAATGTTTTTCCACTGAAAAAAATCATTAGCAAACAGTTATTTAACTATGATTCATGGGAATATGTTTTACTTAGAACATCAACAGATCCATATCCCACCAATATTGGTAACAAGAAACTTTTGCTTAATGTAACGCTATGACTCTTACTGGGCCCATGACTTGAATGGTAAATTGTGCACCACCCCCCCCCCAAAAAAAAATATCATGAAGAACAAACTAAGGCCCCCCATACACCTTCAGATTTCTCTGTCAGATTTCCTTTAGATCTCCTTTTGTTTTACCAAACCATGTAATATGAAGGACCATCAAGTCTACTTGTGTTCAATCACAGAGGACCATATACTACATAGTTGTTGGTAGATCAAAAGGATATCTGAAAGAGAGATCTAAAGGTGTATGGCCAGCTTTAGTGCCTATAGATAATATGTAATGTAATATGGTATATGTCATTGCAGTTGATTGCAGAAGATTATATTACATATTATCTATAGGCCCTGTAATTATTACATGAAAAAACTTTCTGTTTTTTTGTATTATTTTGTACAATTCACATATGTGTTCCATTCCTTAAAGTACTGTGTCCATCTAATTTTTCTCTTCTGAAGAAGCCCTTTTCAGGGCGAAACAGGTTGAGACAGGGACACCACTACTACAGGACTGGAGAGATCCCCCTTTTCATTCCTTTGACTCTGTAGGGGGAAGGATTGGTATCTTTTAAACCCTGGTCGTATAAGATTTAATGGGTGGTGGGTGCATATATTTTACATATTGTGAATGTAAATGTATTGTATATGTCTGATGAACTGTGAACTTTTTCTAATATATTTATATATATATATATATATATATATATATATAATTAAAACCTTGTAAGAGATTTAGTATCCTGCTTTATTGGTGTGCCTAAAACCCCCTTTTTCTATGTCACTGCCATAAAAGTGTTTTTGAATGATGTAAATAATAAATTGACACTTGTGCCAAATTACCATGGGCAGTGTCCAAGTTTCCATGCAATTTGTTTCACAGTGGAATGGCTCAGAATAGCTATAACCTTTAAATTAGAATATAAATGGGGTAATAATCTTGTGTTTACTGTTTTCCACAGTTGGTATAATCACTAGTGAATCTTACGTGAATTTGTCATCAGTAATCACTTCATCAAGACGTTTTGATCAGAGGTCAAATAACTGGCCTATATTTTTTATTGTAAAAGGAAAAAGAAAACAGAGAAAACCCACGAAACTCAGATATATCTTAAATGTAGGAAGGATCTCTGACTGGAATTTAAATTTCAAACCCCAAAGCTGTAAGATCATAGATCTAATTAGAGAACCACTATCCTGTCACTTTCAAAACCTAAAAAACATTTCTAGCATTAAACGTCCTTGTTAAATTCACTTTTATAGTTCAACAGGCTTAATTAATCAAGCGGTACAAAGAGAATTCTCTTTGGTTGCTATGGGGCTTGCCATACTGAACATACTTGTATAAATTATCATGACATTCTTTAAGTTGTTCTTACAATCATTTTTCCTTTTGTAAATGTTGTTGTATTTTTAAATTACAAGTTCTTGTCAAAATCTAAGACAACAGCTTAGAACAAGTTTATCTTGATGTTATAGCTTTGACCTTATAGTCATGATGTCTCAAATCCCTTATGTCATGACTTGGCATAATTTTTAATTTGCGTTTTCTAATAAAGGTTATAATCCTTCACCGGAATAAGTAGAAAAATGCTTCAAGTCAAATATATCCATTGAGAAAATGTTTTAATTATATGATACTTTGCTCAGCTTCACAGCCCGGAAATTAGCTTTCATTTTATTTTATTTTTCACTTCATTGTTTTTTATTTCATCGGTTTGCTATTCCTAGTTTGATTACTCCATTTACTCATATATACTTTAAAGACTTTGAGTGAAACAGCCTAAAATTACAACTCATTTAAATAAATCTGCACCTCGTAAAATGAGTCAAGTGGTGCCGCACAGTAAGCTTTAAGTGGAATTGAAGTGTAACAACATGAAAACTCTTTTGTTATGGTTGAATTCAAATGATTATGGTAGTAAATTATGTTGGCATGTATTTTACAGAACCGCATACCTAGGGGCAGTATTCGCCCAAAACACATTTGCATTAAACATAGTGAAAGTGTCTCTTGAGATGGTTCTGATAGGAATGATATATGATTATCGATGAACTCCTTTTCAACTCTTTGAAAAGATTCATGTCTGTACATTTTATCACTTTAAACTTAAGCAGCACTGCCTAACTAATTAAGAGCCCTTCAACACCATGCACACTGCAGTGCTGTTATTTGCTGAAAATGTCAACCCTCCTGTTTTGGCCGGGAAAGTCACGTTTTTATGTGGCTTTCCAAGCCAAATCCCAATTTCAATAAATTGCAGATTTTTCCTGAATTCTTGAAATCGTGTTAATTTAGCAGGGAGAGAAATGTCCTACCTCGCACATTATTAGCACAAGCAGGTGGAACCTTAGCAGGGAGAGAAACGCCCTTTCCCAGCTAAATCAGCCGAGAGTTAAGCAGTGATGTCACTTCCTGTACTTGGAAGCGGACGCGGAAGAACCACGATCCGCATACCAAAAGTTATGTCACTGAAGTCACTTCCTGTATGTCCCCCTTGTTTTTTTATTTTAAGTTCATAGCTATTGCAAAATGTAGGTGCTATGGAAACAATACTGCCAAAAACCCAGTATTTTGCATTGCTAGCCCTCATTAAAGTGTGGAAGAGATGCTTTCCCTGCGTCTGCATGCAGCAGGGCATTTACGATAATGCATGCCATTGCACGTTATCGCATACGGAGGCCAATGTAAAAGGTACACAGGTTTGCCATCTCCCTGATGTAAAAATCTTCCCTCGGTTGGCTTCAGTTTACTGTCTCCCACCATGTGACAGTGGTTATTTCTGGTAATTAGGACACTGTTCAGGTCTTACAGGGAGATCACATGCTCCTTCATAGCTAGCAGACCTTCTTCCTTGTAGCAGTGGAGTAAAGGTTCTGATAGAGCAATCAGGCACACGCTCGTTAGATATAATTGGCTGATATATAAGGTATAACTTCCTACAGGCAACTTAAAACAGAAAACAGAGTGCACATTACAATTATCTAACATGGTGGCAAGGGAAAGAGAGGAAGATTAGAATTCACCAAATCTTTCAGAAAACAATTATTGAAACCATAAAAGAGTAATACATGGATCATGGTTCCTAAAGGGATAGAGTTAGTTCTTTAGTTAGTCCAAGCAAGCAGACTTGCAGGCAAAGTCAGATGCACAATGAGAGCAATTTAATCACATGACAACATAGACTGCCTGTAACAATATAAATACATGTTCAGAAAATATGAAAGAGGTCTCTATTCGAATCTCCAACAATTAGGAGGACTAGTAGGGTGAAAGATATGACCTTTTTTGGAGATAAAATAGCCATGATATAAAATCTTGAACTGTACCAATTTGTATCTAGAGGAGATCAGAGAACCAAGGGAGACCTTCCTTACATCATTCCAGGTGTTCATATCAGGTTATCAGACCTCCATTTGGCCTCAAGACAGGGTACATTTATGATGTCTTGAGGCCAAATAGAGGCCAATTGACGCATATATTATGATAAATTGTTAAGTGTGCATGTGGGCTTCAACAGAGGACTGGATCTACAAGGATGGACCAGGATGAGGAAGCAAACGGACCACAGTAAAATAAATTTACATAGGAGTTACATAGGTGGTATAATTGTTGAAAGTCCTAGAAGAAATGTAGATGTTGCATAGAGCATGTAGCATTCATGAGAGAGTGTTAAGTAGTTGTTTTACAACAGATCCCTTTCCAGGATCTAGCTGCCATGCAGTAATGGTTGTAAACATACTATTTATAAAAGGCTAAGGTTCCTTAGGACCCCGAAAGGGTAAGAACTGAAAAGCTTTTAAGGAGCCTAGCATGGCAGGTTCCAAAAGTTGTAGAGGTCATAGGAACTGACCTGCATGGTAATACTTAACAAAATCTGAGACTCATCAAGTTATCATGGGGCAAAACTTAACCCATTGTATGCTGCCAGGATATTTGGGTTGACCGGATGGGTTTTGACTCACATATTAAATGTTAGAAGTAGACTAACAGTAAAACTATATGACCAAAATTATTCTACAGTGATTTCTCAGTTTTAATTTTTTTTTATAAATTTGCCAAACCCCCAAGTAAACATTTTCACATTTTCATTATGGGGTGTTTGTAGAATTCTGAGGAGAAAAAATAATTGAATCCATTTTGGAATAAGGCTGTAACATAACAAAATGTGGAAAAAGTGATGCGCTGTGAATACTTTCCGGATGAACTGTAGTTTTATCATTTTAATACAAGGGAACTTGACTTTCCTTCCCTATTCTTTGACATGGTGTTTACTTTTAAAAGTTATAAGTAGCTAAATAATAAAATTTTACAGTTAAATATATTTAGTTAATGGTAAAAAACTAGGCTACAAGTTGTATTTATGGTAAATGTAGATATGAATTTATCAAACACAAGTATATACGTTATTAGGCACACCATGCTAGTACCGAGTTAGACCCCCTTTTGCCTTCAGAACTGCCTTAATCCTTCATGGCATACATTCAACAAGGTAATGGAAACATTCTTCAGAGACATTGGTCCATATTGACATGATAGCATTAAGCAGTTGCTGCAGTGCTCTATTAGATTGAGATCTGGTGACTGTGGAGGCCATTTGAGTACAGTGAACTCATTGTCATGTTCAAGAAACCGGTCTGAGATGATTCAAGCTTTATGACAACAATACTCATGTATGCTGTGGCGTGATAATCAATTACTACTAAGGAGCCCAAAAGTGTGCCCCACACCATTACACCATCACCACCAACCTGAACCATTAATAAAAGACAGGATGGATCCTTGCTTTCATGTTGTTAACACTAAATTCTGACCCTACCATCCAAATGTCGCAGCAGAAATTGAGACTCATCAGACCAGGTAACATTTTTTCAATACTCTATTGTCCAATTTCAGTGAGCCTGTGCAAATTGTAGCCTTAAGCTAGCCATACACGTGTAGGATTCCATGGCCAATTGATCACTCATCCAATTGATTGATGTTGGTTCCATCAGATTGATTCAGGGCCGATCGGGCAGTTCTTTGTCGGATTCAATTCTGAGCCCCCGATCAATTGGACGTGATCAATTGGACAAGGTGGTGTGCAGCGAACGGATACTCTTAATTGGCAGATTGATCGCAGCTCCCATTCCCGCTGAGATCGCCGGAATCAATTGGATGAGTGATCAATTGGCCATGGAATCCTACACGTGTATGGGGGCCTTTAGTTTCTTGTGCTTAGCTGACAGGAGTGGCACCCGGTGTGGCCTCTTGCTGCTGTAGCCCATGTCGTACCTCAAGGTTAGACATGTTGTGCATTCAGAGATGCTTTTGACCTACTGTTGCCTTTCTATCAGCTCGAACCACTCTGGCCATTCTCCACGGCCCTCTGGCATCGACAAGGCATTTGCACCCACAGAACTGCCGCTCACTGGATGTTTTTCCTTTTTTGGATCATTCTCTGTAAATCCTAGAGATGGACAATTCCAGAAGATCAGCAGTTTCGGAAATACTCAGACCAGCCTGACTGGCACCAACAACCATGCCCCGTTCAAAGTTACTTAAATCACCTTTCTTCCCCATTTTTAAGCTCATTTTGAACTGCAGCGGTTCGTCTTGACTATGTCAACATGCCATAATGCATTTAGTTGCCACTATGTGATTGGCTGATCAGTAATTAACGAGCAGTTGGACAGGTGTGCCTAATGAAGGGGACAGTGTATATATATATATACTGGTTATCACACTGAGACAGATTTTCTAGATTTTCCTTGTAATTAGGTGTCTGTAAACAGCATTTTTATGTTAATTTATTAACATAATATCTCTGCACTAGCACTGGTGTGTGATGACTTAATCACACACGATCGATCTGCCGAAGAATTGGCAGCAAAGCAACACGTCTATGGCCAGCTTTACACAAAATATTGGGCAATTTAGATATTTTATTTCTCAGTTTTTCCATGCAAGATTATTTTGAAAATGGAGTATTTCTCCTGTTGCCTTTTCACAGCTCATTTGAACATTTCCATTTAATATCATATCGTTTTTCAACCACTTTGAGATCTGCACTAAATCCATGAGGCAACCTGGGATTGAGCACAATGAACACAATTTTAAAAATGTTATTAAATGCTGCATCAACCCTGTTTCGCTGGTTAGGAAGTTGTACCACCAAGCACCATGTGTCCTTACTCATTTATACATTTTAGCGAATATCAAAAGGCATCGTCGCCTGTTTAAAAGATGAAAGGCAATTTTATAACTTTCAAAAGCCTGCAAAAGAAAAGCATTTTGTTTTCCCCTCTGCCTTTGGCAATGTTTGACTGTAATCGGTACTTGCCAGGTCTTGATTGATGTGCAGAGATGCCCCTAACAGCTTCAACCCAGAGTGATTTATTAGTAGCATAGTCTGTACAGAACAAGGTTTGTGGCATCTGTACGGTAGCTGTGTGTTTTTCTATGTAAGTAGTTTTGTATAATGTTCTGAACTATTGTTGATTTGTTCTAGCAGTCCCTAGCCTGAGCAATTTAGCACATCAGCACATGAAATGCTGTATTAATTAACTATTGAATGTGAACAGATCTTTTATGTTAATTTTGTTAATCTGATATCACAAAAGTTGCCATTTCTCGAAGGAAGTTATAGTTTTTCGGCTCCATTTTTCCCCCTTACACAGATCATTACACTATAGATGAAATAATTCACTATACTGAAATGTACATATTTTTGCATGAGATAGTTTATGCAGTTCCCCTAAATATGTTGAACTGTTTTAATTATTTATCTGTTTTATTACTTTTTATCTATTGTGTGATGAAAAACACAATTCTAACGTTTTTAATTAGGCATTCTATGCAAATTATACAACAAAAATTTGCTTATAACACAACAAATGCAAATATTTTATTTAGCATTACACAGGTGCTCATCTCCCCTGTTTGTATTGTTTAGTGAGTGCTGGAGGGAAGTCTAATGTATCATTCATACCTACAAAACTACTTTTATCCTTCACCTTGACAATAGACAGCAAATGCCTTTAAATTGGCAAAAGTGTTCTTAATCTCTCCAACCTGTCTAAAGAACAGTACATTTAAAGCCCTATACAATAGTTAATACCAATGTAGACTATATTTCATACTGAAACACTCATATGAGCACCTTAACAGTCCTGTCCAACATAGTGTTGTGAGGTGCAGGACCAGTTTTAGCATTAGGGGTCCCTAAGCAAATTTAATGCACAGAGCCCCCTGATGCTTATCTCTCGCCAGTATGGTGGTTTGGCCTTAGTTGAGGGGTGTTATGGTTCTCTTGGTCAAATGAGTTGTTGCATGCCCAGCCGGAAAAACGACCCTGGTGAGGTGAATGTATGTACTACCATAACTACCAAAGTCCACCATTACAATACACCCAATCTTAACCCATTAACCTTTAGCCTTGAGACATGCCACATTGGGTCTCTCCAATCTTTGTAACCTTGTGTATGTCCCAAAAAACAGAATTGTATCAAGGCAGAAAAACTTGTTGTCTCCAGGCAGCCAATAAAGGGTATTACTTCAAACCTTCTTTATGATAAAAGTAGGAAATCCTAGTTTGTTTATTGGTCACAATGGTTGCATTATCTCATTACCTTGTAAAATTGCTAGGTTTTACAATGCTTACTGTTTATACTTATGGAGTTGAACAGTCATTTCAAATAAGTGTTTATACTGCTATATGGTGCTTCAAATACTTAACAAACACTGGAGAGCTGGCTAGTTATAAATAACATGGCATGGTGTGGGATGGGGTGACCACTAGAAAAACGTTATCACTGGAAATATTAATGAGATGCAAAGAAAAATTACATTTGGCTCGACTGCAGACTGCATGTGATGTGGATGCAAAAATGGAATTAGCTACATCTCGTTGATCACCCCTGTTCTTCACTGGAGAAACAGTAGTGGCTAGGACAGGTATTCCAAATGATTGGCTTCTTCTTTTCCCTGACAGAAGAATTATCAAACTCCGGCCTGGGGGGCAAACATGGCCTACAGTGCATTTTTGTGATACACAAAATAGTTTTTTTACATTTTAATTAAGAAATATATGCCCCAAATGTCACTTTTACTTGACATTTGTTGTCACATGTGTTATAGTTTTACATTTTGCTTGTTCATTGTTCAATTGGAAATGTGTTTTTTTTTACTTTGAATTGTATTGGATACAGTTTTCCCTGTATCTAATACCATGCCCTTTGGCACTCTCTGCCTTTCTGAGAAAGGGTTAACTTCAAGGTTAACATCTGGGGATCACACTGGGAACAGTCTTCTGCATAGACGACTGTTCTGGTGTGATTTATATTTGAATTTCCCGCCGCCGCCCCCCCCCATCATGTCACTCGCAGTAGCAGTGCAGAATGGTAACTCTGGGCTGCCTGGGCTATGATCTTCGCCGGACGGCTCCATCTTGTATATTGCAGGACTGACAAGTCAGAGCTGGACGAAATGGAGCCGTCAGGAATGGCAGGGAGGTTAAAACATAACAAAAACATATGAAAAATGCGTCAAGAACTTGTGCACGTTCATGGACATGGTAGCGCTTAGTGCTAGTTTCCTTACTGTGCCCTTTTTTTTCGGATGCGTATTGCATGTGTCACGCCCTTGGTTTAAATGGGGATCTTGGCCACATTCTGCTCTGGTTTAGGCTACCTTAATTGCAAATGCTGCAATAACACGCCCTAAACCACTGTGGCCAAGTGTAATGTATACACTAACATGTCCAGAATGCCCAATGGAGACTAGGCCTCACACATCCGTAATGTGAAATAGAGACAACGAGAGATATGTGAGTATTTGAGAGTGAAGCTTTGTCTACAAAGTGGTTAACATAACACTGTACATTAAACCGAAGTAATCTAATAGGGAAGGAAAATCTCAGATTTAAAGGTAAATAATGCAGCAAAAAGTTGGTTATTTTATCTTTGAATGCACTATTAGTATTTATCTTGTTTTTTTTGGCTGGAGTTCTGCTATAGTGTATGTACTTAAGAAGAGGCAATAAGTGTAAGTGCAACAAAATATCATTAGTACACTGGGTAGTAACCTCCATTAGCCTTTCCATGTGTTATCTCTGCATTATCTATTAAATGTTCCCTTTTAAAACCCTTAGTTTGTCATAGTTTTCTCTTTTCCCTTTCTGTCACATCTTCTTAATCTAATCTCAAGATACAGTGGGATCACTAGGCTGCCAACATCTTTACACACCAGTGATTTGATTGATTGTTGCTACTTCTGTAGAGTTTTGAGTTCTTTTTTTTTTGCTAGGAGGGAAATATGTGCCAGTTTACAGCAATGGAGCAATCCTGCCATCCTTTGATTTTCAGAAGTGTGTCTATAAATCTCTAATGATTGAAGATTAGCATGTGAAAACCAAAGAGATCAACAAAATCTTTAAAGTGAAGTAATTAAACTAAGAAGCTGAGCCTCAGCAAACATTCACACAAAGATAAACAGAGCAAAAGCAGAATAAGGCAAAAACTGCAGGAAACCGAAATCTGATGATGTTACATCTGACAAGTGTTTTACATCGAAAAAGTTACATGTTTCAGAAATGTCTTGCAGATGAAATGGAAATAAATATCACCATTCTTTACTGTAGATTTTATATCACAGAGTACTTGTAAAATCAAATTCTAAAATGCATGGTCTACCTAGGTCACATAGGGACACTGGTTTATTAACGCCTAATGTCCAAACCTCCTAGACGTAAAAAGGAGGTTGGATTAAACCACTCACTTACATGGACCATGGACTGTTACAAAACAGTCCAATCCTTACCCCAATAAAGAAGTCTCCATAGCTAATTCATTCGGGGGGTTGTCCCTCTTCCTACACTATATACCCTCCTGGGTAATCAGGGCCGTCCATCAGGTGGGGACAGGAGACACTCCCATCCTGGTCCTGACCATCTAAACGGAGCCAGGCAGTGCTCAATCCTGTGTTCCTCCTCCCCCTGACAGCAGCCTCCACGTATCTACATACTAGCCAGAGCCACATACTAGCTACAAACAACTTCAATTTTAGTAGTCTACACTACTGTAAACATTTTTATTTTTAAATGTATGCAATTTATGTCCCTTGGATAACTGCAGGGAAACATTAATATCTATCAAAGGTTACAGTTAGGGGTGTGAAATTGGTAACATAAGTTACCAATCCAATTAAAAAGATTGGACTTTTAAGGGTGTTGGAGATCTGGGGATTACCTTTCTCCTTTTTTCGGACTATAAGATGCAGCGGACCAAAAGACGCACCTAGTTTTTAGGGCAGGAAAACCAGAAAAAAAAGATTTAAGTTTTCACATTAATTGGGTTAATGCAATGAATTCAATGAATGCAATATTCAATTCAGTCAGCAGGTGTCACTAGCAGCAGTACACTCATCTCTACACTGATCTGCAGGTAGGGGGGGGGGCATGCTGTCTCCTACTCTTCTCTCCTCTCAGTCTCTGCCGATCAGCTGTTACCGCTGTTACTGCTGTTACTGTGTCCGTGGGAGCTGCAGAGTGATTGCAGTTCCCATGGACAGGAGAACTATAAATGTCAGTTCAGCTATAACTCTCTCTTCATTGCCTTTGCCAGTTCAGGGCTCTGAGCTCTGCTGGCATAGGCAAATACAGAGTACAGATGGGAAAGCCGGACATC
>CM070032.1:154251317-154268902 GCA_036250615.1 Ptychadena robeensis
ATTGGACAAACTTACAAAATCAGTGAGGGGTCAAATAATTATTTCCTCCACTGTAACTGTATACCTGTGAAGTATTTTGCTATTGCTCGACTGAAGAATACTACTTAATATTTGAAGCTGTCTCGAGTACATCTGTACTTACTTCTTAATAAAATACAGCAGTTTTTAGAAATATTTGGATAATAATTTCATTAATATTAATTAAAGTCCTTATGAGTATAATGGTATGGAGTCTATAAATCAATTTCATGTTTGACATTTGCTCTACATATTTAACATGTCCTTTTGAAATGTATGTCATAATCATTTCTAGATATTATCTATTACAGCTGATGAGATAAAACAAACTGTACCGAAACACTATTGATATACTTTAATTACATCACAGCATTGTTCTAAATGTAACAAGATGTTATTGTGAAATGAAGATGCATTTAATGGCAGGAGAAAATAGAGAGGGAAATACACCATTCCGATATGCCATGGATGAACATTTCCAGCTCACCTAAAACACATCAGATATCTCATGTAAGTAACTAGAGCCATTACCACCAAGATTTGTTCTGTCACACTGAAATGATTGTTTTTTAAAAAACATTCAGTTTTTTGCATATTGACACCGAATGCTGCCAATCTAGTGAAATGTTTTTCTCCAGATATGACATTTCCCAATTTAAATGCAAACAGCATAGGAAGAGCCAGGGAGATATTTCTAGGGAAAAGGGGCCAAACTATAAAATTCACACCGAAGCAAAGATCATAGTGAAGAATGACTATTATATGCCTTGATATATCATTTTATTAGGTGCATCTGGCTAACAGTGATTAGCTCTTTCATTTGGCCTAAGAACAGCCTTCATTTATTGGAGCAATGGCTTACCGAGTGTTGGAAGCTCAACACAGAAATAATGGTCTTAGCCCACTGAAATGTGACCAGGAGTCACTGTAAATTAGTTGCTGGGGAATCTATAAGCTAAACGGTTTATTCTGTTCAGTGAAACAGATGCAGGAATGGATTGGAATAGAATAAGCATGGATTATAAAGATGTATTCACTGTTGTGTACTTTACTGCAAGCTTGCTCTAGCCTTATGGCAAAAAAGTCATCATGCCTTGGAAGCCTATGCATATGCAATTTTCCTGCTGTCATGAATGTACATCCTGAATTATTAATGCTATTCTACATCATTCACATATACCTGATTTTAAAATGTAATGATGAGGTTCCCAGGCCGTTGGGCAAACCTCTCACTGCAAGCTTTACGTTTTAATCAGAATAATCAGTCCCCTTTTACAAAGAAATGTCTTGCAGATATCAGCTTTGACAGTGTGGAACTTTACTGTTGTACAATGTCTGCCCAAGGCAGAGACAAATCGCACATGCAAAGCCCAATGTCAGCTTTATACTGCTATGTTCCTGCAATGGTATCTTTTCTATGGTGAAACCCTATAGTCATTCGGTTTAAAGTGTTATTAGAACACAACAGACTTAGCATTTGAAATCTAGACCAAACACACAGTTTGGGTAATCCAACCATGAATAAACATTTTAATATGTGTATATGTTGTGTTCTATGTGTACATGTGTATGTTGAATGCACTTGGCATTGACATATATTTTCAGCTAGACTAATTAAGCCACAATTTATGATTATGAAGTGTTATTAGTGCTGTTTCTCCCACTATGCAGAGTATGGGGCCCCTATAGTTGAGGGATTGCATGCATATTTGATGCTCACGTGACCCCCCCAACAAACTTTTCAGTAGCACTCCCCCCACATGCTAGAAATGGCCCTGAGTGTTATCTATTATAAAAATATGTTTACAAGGGCATATTGTAATGAATGACCATTTATTTCTCACAAATATTAACTACTGTACCTATTTGTACAAGTATATGGTAAAAATTACACCACAGCCATGTACCATTTCTACAGTACCCTCCACATCCACTTGTTTTGCTGTGGTACACTAAATACTTTGTAATTTCTTCCTTTATGTGGAAGCAATACACTATTACCTTGAAATTAAAGTTGGCCTCGATTTAGATGTGTTTGCCAAATTTCGCAAAATGTTAAATTGACAACATGTTCATTGGCTTCACAATTCAGGGTATGTTTCCACATCCGTTGGGACCCCCTACGATAAGCGCAGTGCTTGGCAGGAGGTCCCGACGGAGAACATACGCTTTAGCTGCTTGGCGGATGCTGTGTTTTTACGCTAAAGTGTATGTGATCTGTCGGGATACCCTCCAAGCACTGGGCTTAATGTAGGGACCCGATGGATCATAAAGCCCTGTGGAAACCCCCCTAACTCTCAAACTGACCCTATGTTATATCCATGGACAACCAAATGGAGAACATGAAATGTCATGTCTGCCAAGAGGTTGCCGTTCAGTTTTAAAAGAATTTCTTTTGAAATAGAAGTAACTGTCTCTAATTACAATAAGTGGTGGGGTAAACTGTGAAAACATGAAGCAGGCAGCTCTAGCTCTGCTACTCCCACTGATATAAACAATGCAATACAAAATAAAAATCTAAAAAAAAAGTAATAAATAGTTGTGCACAACTGTCAGCAGCGATCACACAGTAGAAGTGATGTCAGTGGCCAGTCAATATGAAAGGGGGGTGTCACCTCGCTGCCACCCATGACATTCGGGAACAACAGTCCAGCCAGCCCTCCCAGGCCTTCCACATGAAACACTGTGCTCCAGAGGGAGAGTTGGACTTCACACACCAAAGCTACACACCTGGTCTCAGCTCCTCCAACCCCTCTCTGACATCAGAGCTTTTTCAGTCAGCCTTCCTGTCTGGCTGAAAACCAACACCAAGTCCTGGACTGTACCCCGGGTGGAGTGGGAAGGCCCACCCAGTTCCTTCCCTCCCACTCAAGTCCGAGACCCAAAAAAACGAAACAAATAGCAACCGTAGTTGCCCATATTTTCCCGGACTCCTTACCCGGAATACAGCTGGGACCACAGCCCATAATATGGGGAGATATACTTCCCATCCAGGATTCACCCTTGGGAACCTCTACAATATATATTTCTATCTGGCAGAGGTACTGATACAGAGAAGGTGTTGAGATTTTACCATATTATATAATTGTATTTGTTGCCAAAATTTTTACTTTCGAAACCACTAACTTTTGTGCTACCCAAGGTTTTCTATTTTGAACATTAGAACAAGGGGGGGGCCGAAGGTAACTGCGTGCTCAAGAGGTTAGGTCGCCCATCCCCTTTAATAGTAATGGGGAAAAAGGGGTAATACCCTCGGTGGGGACTTTTATTGGTAGACCGACCGACCGACATTTAAAATTGGAAAGCAGATGACAAGAAATACCCCTAAACAGACGGCAGGGGTATTTCTTGTCATCTGCTTTCCAATTTTAAATGTATATGTCTATATTTTTATTTTTTTTATGTTGAAAATAAAATGTTGTAAACCATTCACGCTGTTGGTGTAAAAACAATTACGAGGTCGGTCTGCCAATAAAAGTCCCCGCCGAGGGTATTACCCCTTTTTCCCCATTATTTTGAACATTATAAATTACAAAATTTAAAATATACAATTGTCTTGATCTCCGTTTAAATTTTTCCTGAGTCAAAGGGAAGCACAAATGATGTCTGAACACCATACTGAAAAAAACTTAGTATAGTATAACAGATCTGCATTTTTGAGTAAAGCTAGCCATACACGTGTCGGATTCCATGTCCAATCGATTCATCATCCGATCGATTCCGGCGATTCTGCCGGGAATCGCAGGTGTGATCAATCGGCCAATTAAGAGTATCCATCGCAGCATACCACCTTGTCCGAGCGGATTCCGGCATGATTCTGTGTGCGATTCCACCTCACAAATGGCAACTCCCCCTGATCCAGGCAGTATCGGATGAGAAAAACCAACATGTTGGTTCTCCGTCGGATCCGATTCTGAGCCCCTGAACGATCGGACCTGATCGATCGGACAAGGTGGGCTGCATGCGATTCCGGCACGATCGTTTCGCGTGCACGCGCCCGGAATCGATCGTGCCGGAATCCGGTGCGAATCCGACACGTGTATGGGGGCCTTTACATTTCAGAGTTCTATGAGAGTATTGCAGAGTGCTTATGTTTTGCGTTGGCCTGAGCGTTCTCCCACAGAAGAAGACCGCTATACTGAACAAAAGAAAGCTGTTACATCATAGGAAAAGTCGCACGCACTCTACAGATGCAATAGAAAGTAAAGTGATTTCTGAAATCTCAAATGCCTATATTAGCATAATTATCCATAACCTGCTAGTGAATTTTTATTAGGTGGGAATGACATTTATAATCACTGCAGCCTCTGCACAAAGGTTTATATTTTTTCTTTATCGATTGTGGGGGCTTGATGAATAGCCAATTATATAACTCAGGGTGAACTTTTAGAGAAAGTAAAACTAAACATTTAGAAGAAGTAATAAAAATTGCAAACATTTCTTAAATTGTTAATGATACAAAATTGAGATCATTGGTAAGAGGAATGCTTTACTTCCACTCCTGGCTTGCTTCTGAAAATAGTTGTTGCCTGGCTGCTTTGTTGACCTTGTGTTCATTTCTGCCTTTATTTTCTTCCATTTTGGTACTAGGCCAATGATCCAGAAAGTAATACTACTATTGATCCCTAAAAAAACAGTATTGTAAGCAGGCTAGCGATCCATGTATACTATGAGAGCTCTCATTATTTTGTATTGTTTTTGCAAAGTAAAAAAAGAAGCTAGCTATCTAAACTGTAAAAAAATATAAAAAAAAACACTGATAGAAAAACAAATTTATCAAAATTATTATTAGTATAGATTTAGACTAGAGTTTACTATGGGTAGGCTATATTTTTTTCCATAGGTTTTTATATCTATAAAAAAGCATTGAAGTAAGATAAAAGATCTCTCTAATGACCGTGTTTTTTCGGACTATAAGACGCACCAGACCATAAGACGCACCTAGTTTTAACAGCAGGAAAACCAGAAAAAATATTTAAAGTGTTCAAATTCAGCCACTAGACATCACAAGTAGCACTAGTATCACGGTACATCACGGAAGGGTAGAGGGCGGCCATTGGGGAACAACTGCAGACGTCTGTCCTGTCCTCCACAGCTGTGGCAGCTGCAGGGTGAGGGTGCAGATTCCAACACAGGCAGACATGGAAGACATGGGAGTTCATCTATGTCTCTCTTCTCTTCATTGCTTATATCAGCAGGGCTCTAGCTCAGATTGGGATGCGGCCATGAGTGCGGATCTCTTATCTGACAGCTCCTGCAGCTAATCTGCTTGCCAGGAGAAATGTCAGAGAGCCATGACACAACCCCCAGGAGCCGAGTGGGTTCGGGGGTCACACATTCGGCCCATAAGATGCCGGCACTTTTTCCCCCCAATATCTAGAGAGAAAAAAGTGTGTCTTATGGTCCAATAAATATGGTATTTAGTATGTACTCTAACAATAGTTTTTTTGTTCTTATTTGCTGTTTAGTGTTGGCAGTTGGCACTTCGAAAATTCACAAAGACCTGGAATATAGTGCTATATCTTCGTTATCTCTATTATCTCGATTCTGGGGAAGCACCATGCATTGCACACAAAATATCTGCATGTACATGAGCCGATATTCGCAAACAATTACTTCTGTTGTCATATGTGATCCACTGCAGCTGCAATTTCACATTCTGCCACTGATGTCGCCGTGACAACACACATTGCAATACATTGCTTTACAACTGATGATGCTCCAAAACTATAATGAAAGGAGATCTTGAATTAGCAAATTTAATTTGAATATTTAGAGAATAATTTAAAAAAATTGCGAATTCAAATATTGTCTATGCTGCTCATTACTAGTGCTGTTTGACAACAGAATGGACAGCTAGGTATCCATATTTAGCATTAGGCATGGTAGGCGTGTATTTTCTCCTATTGACAGAAACAAATCTAATTTAATAATGTGTCCCAAATGTCCCACTTTGTATCATTAAACAGCAAAAGGCCATCACAAAGGTTTTACACTGTAGTTTTGTATTTATGGTGGGTCTTCAAATAATTTTTCCCCAGCATGTGGTTACATTTCTATATATGTTCTTCTATACACAACTGACATTATAAGTCTGCCCTCTAAAGATGGACAATTCAGTGTATAATGGCAGAATAAAGTTTACTACTTTTTTTATTGCTAGTCTGTACCTGTGCATAACCCATGGAAACATAAATCAACTGAAGTATCGTAAGTGAAAATACAGATGGACAGTTACTTGATTGTTCTAAAGAGTTTGACTGCCAGTTTGTGACTCAACTCAATAATACATTGTTTCCCGGTGATGATTTACTTTGAAAGGAAACATACAATACAGGGAGTGCAGAATTATTAGGCAAGTGGTATTTTTGAGGAATAATTTTATTATTGAACAACAACCATGTTCTCAATGAACCCAAAAAACTCATTCATATCAAAGCTGAATATTTATGGAAGTCGTTTTTAGTTTGTTTTTAGTTTTAGCTATTTTAGGGGGATAGCTGTGTGTGGGACGATTACTGTGCATAATTCATTAGGCAACGTAACAAAAACAAAATTTATACCCGATTCATTATTTATTTTACCATTGAAACAATATACATCTCAACATTCACAAATATACATTTCGAATTCAAAACAAAAACAATCAGTGACCAAAGCCCTTTCTTGGCAAGGACACTCCAAAGCTGCCTCCAGAGTTCTTCAGTGTTTTGATCTGTTCACATCACAATTGCATGCAGCAGCAACCCAGCTCCAGACACTGTTCAAGAGGTATGTTTTTCCCTCCTTGTAAATCACAATTTTGATGATGGACCACAGGTTCTCAATGGGTTCAGATCAGGTGAACAAGGAGGCCATGTCATTTAGTTTTTCGTTCTTTTATACCCTTTCTTGCCACCACGCTGTGGAGTACTTGGACGCGTGTGATGAGCATTGTCCTGCATGAAAATCATGTTTTTCTTGAAGGATGCAGACTTCTTCCTGTTCCACTGCTGAAGAAGGTGTCTTCCAGGAACTGGCTTAGGACTGGGAGTTGACTTGACTCCATCCTCAACCCGAAAGACAAGCTCATCTTTAATGATACCAGCCCAACCAGTACTCTACCTCCACCTTGCTGCGTCTGAGTCGGACTGGAGCTCCATGCCCTTTACCAATCCAGCCACGTGGCCCATCCATCTGCCCCATCAAGACTCCCTCTCATTTCATCAGTCCCATAAACCTTAGAAAAATCAGTCTTGAGATATTTCTGGCCAAGTCTTGACATTTCACCTTGTGTGGTGGTCTCTTTCAAGCCTTTCTGTCTCTGAGTTTGCGCACACCTTGTGCTTTTGGTGGGCACTCCAGTGATGTTGCAGCTCTGAATATTGCCAAACTGGTGGCAGTGGCATCTTGGCAACTGCACGACTTTTCTCAGGTCATGGGCAGTTATTTTGCGCCTTTGTGTGTTCCACACGCTTCTTGCGCCCCTGTTTGACTATTTGAATGAAACGCTAAATTGTTCGATGATCACGCTTCAGAAGCTTTGCATTTTAAGAGTGCTGCACCTCTGCAAGATATCTCACTATTTTTGACTTTTCTAAGCCTGTCAAGTCCTTCTTTGACCCATTTTGCCAAAGGAAAGAGTTGCCTAATAATTAGCACACCTAATATATGGTGTTGATGTCATTAGACACTCCCTTCTCATTACAGAGATGCACATCACCTATATGCTTAAAGTGTAGTAGGCTTTCGAGCCTATACCTTGGAGTAAGACCAACATGCATAAGAGGATGATGTGGTCAAAATACTCATTTGCCTAATAATTCTGCACTCCCTTTATCCAAATTCATGGCATATTCTGTATATGCAAGTCATATGCAGAGCAGTGTAAAGCATGTATACTATATGCTAGAAAAAAAATCCAACCAGAGTAAACATGTAAACATTAATGCTAAAAAAGAAAATATTACATGCACTGAAGAACCTGTTCCTACATTTGTGCCAACACTGTATCTGGATATTAGCATAAAAGTTAAATGAAAATATATTATTAAAGACATTCATAATATACATTTTAGCCTATTGACTTCCAGCAGAGTTGACCGCGCTAACTATGTGTCTGTAATCATCCCGGTCATTCTATAGACGTAGCCTGTACGGGCCAGGTCCTCTACTCCCCTGTGTCCATAACCTTTTTCCTGTTGTATTATATTGTGTTGTTTCTCCACTCTCAATGTATGTGTACAGTGCTTGTGTAATATGTGGCGCTATAAATTATATAAAATACTATATCATCTAGTAAAGTTAATACACTTAAATGGACTTTTGTAATTTGTGAATTTCTGCTTGCTTTACTAATTTAACCGACATTACGGGGCCTTAGACGAATGTAGGATGACACCACAGAGGATGAGCTAACCGTTTGAACCTGGTCTTCCACCCAGAGCCCCCCTAATGGGAGATGGGCCATGTCCCAGGAGGGGCACCGGTGGTGTTTCCTCGCGGCAGGTAGGACAGTCTCCTCAAGTGGTCGGGCCCACTGTGTCGTTGGCGTGACGGGTGGATCTGTCCCCGATCTGGAAGCGGCATACTCTGAGAATGGTGCAAGTCCTAAACTGGTCACTAGGGTTGGAGAGGTCAGAATAGTCGTGGACATGCAATGGTCAGGGCCGGCAGCAATCAGGGAAATACCACCATTAACACGCATATTCGGGAGTCCGGAGGTCGGGTAATCGGTCGGAAAAGCCAAGGGTCTATCACGGGAAGTCAAAATAGATGGGGTAGGAATACGCATAGAGCTCAATAATCTCACAAACTGCAATTCAACAGCAACCTGCTAGGCTGCTTGTGCTGACCCTTTTATGGAACTTCCATTATTGAACACCCCTCCCCTCTGCAGAAGTGCTGCAGAAAGGAGGGGTATATTCCTTTAAAGTGCGCACAGGCTGTCGCACGCCCGTCTAGCAGCGCCGGCCCGCGCATGCGCAGTTGCGCCCAACGGACGGCGCCATGCTTCACGCTGACGGCTGCAAGCTCTCAGCAAACCTGGGTACCCATGGCGGGGTACCCCCGACATCTGCACGGTTAGTGACCTCCTGGGGGGAAGCTTGAACACCCGGACCCCACTAACACAACGGGGACCCCGAGGGTGCCGCATTCCCCCACAGTAGTATAAGAGGGCTGACAAGCCCCCCCCCCTCAAGGCGGGCTCCGAACGCCCGCAGGCACCGGGCTTCGAGGGTGCCGCGCATGAAAGCGGCAACCAACTCCGGAGCCCGCACCAGCCCCGCCGCTCCCAGGAGCATCCTCCAAAGATATCCCTCCACAACACCAAATCCTGGACCGGCCGCGGAACCAAGCGGAATCCAGACATCACGACCTCATACTCCAACAACCCTCCACCAACTCAGGGGAGGAGACACAGGGGCACGGAGGGACGAAACCACGCTCCACCGGCTTAACCATGGAGACGTGAAAACCGGGTGCACCTCCCCAAGATCAGGAAGCGGAGGCGAACCGCAGCAGAACCCACCAGCGGCCTCCACCCTAAAAGACCGAAAAACCTGGGACCCAATTTAACGCGAAGGACAGCGCAATCGCAATGTAGCCGTGGACAACCAGACACTGTCCCCCCACCACAAGAGGAGGGAACGGACGGCGACGCCGATCGGCCCTCACCTTCATCGCCTCCTGAGAGACCATCCAGCACCTACGGAGGCCAGCCAGGTTGGCCGCCAACAATCTAGCCCTATCTAGAGCCCCGGCACCAGGGGAAGATGGCAGGACGGCGCCACTGCCGGATATAACCAAAATTACAAAAACGGACTAACCTTTCGATAAGTTTACCGCATTGTTAAAGGCGAATTCAGCCAACGGAAGCAGCGACACCAGTTGTTTTAGACTCACAGTTACCACCGAAGATACTGCTCGAGCGTCTGGTTTGTACGTTCCACCTGTCCGTTGGTCTGCGGATGATACCCTGAAGAGAAAAACCGCTCCATCCCCAGACCCACAAAACTCCCTCCAAAACCTAAAGTGAATTGGGACCCACGATCGATATAGACGAGGGGGAACTCCATGTAATCTAACCCTCCCGTACAAATGCTTCGGCAGTCCTCTAATGCTGAGGGAAGGACCGAAAGGGATAAATGGGCCATCTTTGATAGGCGGTCACTATACATGACACAGTACCATTGAGGGGGGGAAGATCTTATGAAATCCATGGCACGCTGCCAGTAGGCCGTGGAAGGGTAGGGCTGTAGTAGCCATAGGGGGAGCATCCTCGAAGACTTAGCCCTATAAAGTCGAACATTGGAATGTACTACTGCCAAAATCCTTGCTCAGTCGGCCACAGAAGGTTGTGCAGCATTGTTTCGTCGCTCAAACCCAAATGCGCGCTAATGGGAGTCAGACTGACTCCAGATGGGAAGGATGTCCTGGGAACGAAAAGTTTATCCCCCTTCCACACATAGAGGCCTTGACGAGTGGTGTCGCGGAAGAGGAAGAGTAGGACTTGCAAAACACGGATAGGTCAGGGAGTAACAGGAACGTTGCAGGGAGGATAGTGTTGCAGGTCTTTCTGGGGTGCCCGGGGGTGTATACGGGATAGTGCGTCGCTTTCCCATTTTTGACCGACCGGCCTGTAAGTAACTGTAATCTAAAATCTGAAAAGAAAGACGTCATCAGCTTGCAGATTTAATCCGCGGGCTTTTTTGATGTATCGAGAGTTTGTGGTCCGTTATAAAAAAGGGTTCCCCCCTCTAGAAGTGTCTGCCGTCCTGCCATGGCTTGTCATAGCCAGTACTCCCATCCCCATATAGGTCGTTCTGCTATGGATAGTTTCCTTGAGAAGAAAGGATACGGGTGCAGGAGTTCTTTGGGGCCACCTTTGGGATATATGGCTCCTTCCATCTTCGAGGCATCAACTTCTACACAAGGGTAAGGGGGTCTGGTGTTCAGGATTGGAGCAGAGGTGAACAAGGTTTTCACTGTCAAGGCGAGTAGTTCGGGGGACCATTTGATTTTATCTTTGTACTGTGTGAGTGCGTGAGGGGGGAGAAACAATCCTGGAAATCCTTGAATGAGCGCCTTAAAAATTTGCAACCCCAAGAATCTTTGGACGGCTTTTGGAGAGGGGATAGGCCACCTCTCACTGCTGTACTTTCTGATGTCCAGAAACTCCAATCAGGACTGATATCACCTAAGAACTGTTGATGTCGTTTCCCAATCGCACTTAAGAGGGTTTGCGAACAAGAGTGTGTGCGAGTCTTTCCAAGACGCCTCACATGGGTCCGATGAGAATGAATGCTGGGGAATAAATCAGGGTCGTCAAAGAGACGATCACGAACTGGTTAAGATGTCGCGGAAACGTCCTTGATAAACGCCTGAAAAAACCGCGGGGGCAATTACAAATCCAAAGGATCACTAGGTACTCAAATGCCCCGATGTAACGAAAGCCGTTTTCCATCATCCCCCGGTTTGAGCGGATAATGTAAGCTCCTTCAATCCAGTTTTGTAAAAACTTGGCGTTGTTAGCCGTTGGATCAAATCGGGCATTAGTGGAAGAGGATAACCGAATCTATGGTAATTTGATTCACTCTTGTATCCACAGAGGGCCTGATGTCTTACTTTTTCTCGACGAAGAAGAGTCCGCCGCTGCGGTGGATGTGGATGACGTATAATCCTTTTTTTAAATTTGTTCCAGCTACTCTTAAGTGTGGTGTGTCTGGTCGAAAGGGGATAAGTTCGACCGAAGGAACTGGCTCCAGGAGAAATCTATAGCGCAGTCGTAAGGACGAGCGGGGAAGGATGTTCATGATAGGACGACAATCCAGAAATCCTATAGAAAAAAGGGAAGTCTTTCACATTCGTCAGCAAGGGGATGTCGCGAGGAAGAAGTGGACTGAAACAGACCCCTTACAGTATCGGAGGGAAATCCACTCCCGCAGAACTCCAGTGTGATTTGGGGGTTATGGGTCCTAGCAAGGTATCCTAAATGATGGGGGGAAAAGAGGAGAGTTGATAGGGCAAAACAAAGATTTTCAGATGTCCGTTGGAGATAGGTGGAATGGCATGTCTCCTAAGGCCGGGTCAGAGTTAGGGGAGAGCATCAGCAAGGGAGATGGTAGAAGGGACACTCAGGGCCTAAACGCAAACGAGGAATGGCAAGGAAGTCTCCATTAGAGGTACATAGCGCCAGAGTCAATTAATCGGCAGGAACTCAGATGTCGGTTTCATGAATGTAGAACAAGGAGGATAGAGAGTGAGTAATCTTGGACGAGAACAGGAGGAGCTAGGAACGAAACTGAGATACGTTACTGTAGGTTTACGGGCATGAGCGGAGCATGTGACCGGCACCGCAGTAGATGCAAAGGCTTCGGTGAACGTCTGTTCGTTCCATCCGGTGTGAGGCTTGGTCTGGTACTCAATTGCATGGTTCGGGGGGAGGTGGAGCCTCCAAGCCAAGGGAGTCGAGAAGGTAGGACCAACCGAGGGAATGTCCTCGTCGGAACCTCTCGACCACCGGGGTCGTGAGGGTTCGCAGAGAAAGATGAGTGACGGTCCTCGACTTCGTCTCTCATACGCCGTGCAATTGGTACAGGAAATAGCTTGATAGGGATCGGGAACTCCATCGTGCAAGTCATCTTTAATAGTCTGAGACCCTGCCGTAAACAGACCTAGGGCAGGCTCGTTCCGGCCGTGTCAGCTGAATGACGCCTGAACTCCCTATGTACTCCTCCACGTTTTCTTCTCCCTTGTTTTATATTGGAGAGCTGTCTCAGCGGTCTCCCCATACAGGGGTCTCAATACATTCTCCTAGTTTTCACAAAAAAACCTGTGAAACAGAGTTCATACATGGGTCCTCCTCCTGCTCCATGAGCTGAAATGCCACGTCTGGGCTTCACCTTGTAGGAGGTGATGATAGTACCCACACTTGAGCGTTCGGTGGGGTGGTTAGGGGCAATAAAGAAGAAATGCAACTCACAGCTCGTGTTTAAATGTTCTGAATTGTCTGTGCCCCGAGAACTTTCAGGCATGGAGATCTTTGGTTCCCGTGTGATAGTGATCGGTGGTGCGCGCGGCCTTTGCCTTGGATTGTTCCACTAGAGCCGGGTGTTTTGTGCATGGACGCCATAGAAACACGTAGCTCTTCCATCTGTTTGCATAAATGTCAATCCTGGGTCACTTCCAGGGACACAGGAGGTGGCTGTTATTTTGTAACCGACCTACTGGGCCTTAGAAGAAGTTAGGATGACAACCACAATAGGAGGAATCAATCCGTTGAAACCTGGCTTCCACCCAGAGCCCCCCTAATGGGAGATGGGCCGATGTCCCAGGGGGGGCACCGGTGGTGTTTTCCGCGGCAGGTAGGTACAGGGCTCCTCAAGTTGTGGGCCCACGTGGTCGTTGGCGTGACCGGGTGGATCTGTCCCGCTGGAAGCGGCAATACTCTGAGAATGTCAATCCAGAACTGGGTCCACTAGGTTGGAGAGGTCGAATAGTCGGGACATGCAATGGGTCCAGGGCCGCAGCAATCGGAAAGAATAAACCATATAACACGCGTAGTCGGAGTCCGGAGGTCGGGTAATCGGGTCGGAAAACCAAGGGTCGATACACGGAAGTCAAAATAGATGGGGTAGGGAATACCATTAGCTCATAATCTCACAAACTGCAATTCAACAGCAACCGCTAGCTGCTGGCTGACCCTTTTATGGAACTTCCATTAATTGAACACCCCTCCCTCTGCAGGAAGTGCCTGCAGAAAGGAGGGGTATATTCCTTTAAAAGTGCGCACAGGCGTCGCACGCCCGTCTACAGCGCGGCCGCGCATGCGCAGTTGCGCCACACGGACGGCGCCATTGCTCTCACACGCTGACGGCGTGCAAGCTCCCACAAACCTGGGGTACCCCATGGCGGGGTACCCCCGACATCGGCAGGTTAGTGACCTCCGGGGGGAAGCTGAACACCCGGGACCCCACTAACCACACGGGGGACCCGCGGGTGCCGCATTCCCCCCAGTAGGTATAGAGGGCTGACAACTAATATCTAATGGACACATCTTCACAGGTGTTTAAGGGATGGGTCAGTTGATGAAAAAACACGCGAGTGTGGGCACATTAACATGCCCATACGGAATGCATTGGGTTAAAATGCCAGGGGATGCTAGGGAAATAAATATCGTTCCATAATGCAGCACCAGAAACACATGCCTAAGGCGGTCAATGCGACTTCTGCATTGATGTGAACAGGTTAACACTGGAGCATCCTACCTGTCTAGTGCAGTCTTAACCTAAGTATAATGGAGATGCTTCCTGTCTAGTGGAGTCTCAACCTAAGTATAATGGAGATGCTTCCTGTCTAGTGGAGTCTCAACCTAAGTATAATGGAGATGCTTCCTGTCTATTGGAGTCTCAGCCTAAGTATAATGGAGATGCTTCTATTTTGTCTTGCAGAGTTACCACAGAAATTGCTAAACATAAATTAATTTGCTCCCTTCTACAGAATTGTACTCTGTTTGCTTCACTAAGAACAGTATTGTATTGTTACAGGAAAAACAACAAGGCCTTGCAAGGCCACTACATCTAGCTGTTTGCTTAAACTGGTAATGGTGTTTTTATGCCCTTTTGGATATTTTGACCCTTTGGCAGTAATGCCCCTAAGACCTAGTAGCATAGTTTTCCTAAAAAGTGCGCCTTGTGCGATCGCAGAGGATTATTTTGTTCAACCTCCCTCCTTCCACTTTCACATCCCTGGCATCATCAACGACGCCGGGGATGTGCTGGGAAAAAAACAATCTTGATGACGTCAAAGAGGTGAACCCATAAAAGATTGGCAGTTCCGTCTATACTCTCTATCGCCACAAACTGGCCGGGGATAGGTAAGTGCATGGTCAGCAAACATACCCCGAGCTACAATCGGGGCAAAAGCTCAAGAGCTTAAACCACTTATGTGAACTTAACCAACTAGAAATCAGGGAATTTTACTATGCTCAAGTGAAATTGCTGTGATGAAAACAAATAAACTTTTGATATTTACTGCAAATCCCAATGGGAAATTGAACACCATCCCCCACTTTCTAAAACATTAAAACACATATTCTATATTATGTTTATATGTTCAATTGTAATTGGTCACTACTACTCTATGTTAATTTTAAGTGGAAACAAACACAGAACACCCAAAAGGTAAACTGGAAATAACAGCTATTAAACTAATATCTTGCCAACAAAACTTAAATTTTGTGTTATTTTTGGTAACATTCTTGACACTCCAGGTGCCCACACTTTTTTGACTTGCAAGCTACTAAAAAAAATCATGGGCAAAATGATCTAGCAACAGTAAAAGGCCCATTTAGTTAATCCAGGTGAGCTTCATTGGCTTCAGCTTGCAAATGCACCGTAGTTAACTCAGGTGAAAATTGCCCAGGGAACACCTGATGTTGTGTTCTCCAGGCAGCTGCTCTTTAGCTGATCTTCCAATGGTTCAACAGCAGATTGACCTGGGTGAATCTCAATGTGATGACTAAAACACAATGCATCTGCATTGCTAGATGAACACCTGTAAAAATACTTATAAGGTTTCAATTCCTCAGCAGATGTGTCCTAGGTGTTGGTTCATATTCGTAAATAGGGATGGACCGAACTGTTCGCCGGAGAACAGTTCGGCCGCGAACTCGGCATGTTCGCCGTTCGCCTCGCCGGCGGACAGTACGGGTGTTCGACCCGTCCTGTTCGCCGGCCAGAAGAAGATCTAAATTCTTCCTCCGGCAGGATCAGAACCTGCGAGATCGTGCCGGAGGAAGAATGTCTTCACTACAAGACCGGGCATGAAGCCGGTCTTGTAGTGAAGATTCCGGCTCAGAGTAGGAAGTGACGTCAGTGACGTCACATCCGGCTCCCGCAACCAGGAACGATGCGTTCCAGGATGCGTTCCATGGACCGGATGTGACGTCACTGACGTCACATCCGGTTTTTCCGATTCAAATTCCCCGCCTAGAGGCGGGGAATTTGAATGTGTCCGCGAACAGGGCGGACGGCGGACATCTTTAAAAGTTCGACCCGCCCTGTTCGCGGACACTCCGGGCTGGTGTTCGCCCATCTCTATTCGTAAAGCAGTAAACCACTGTTGTACTGCTTACATTGACCTCCTGTGTGAGCTTAAATCTAAATTAAGCAAATGTATCATTGTAAAAATATATTTTTCCAATAACTGTGTTAAGCATTCAGCTAAAATTCATATTTAAGTGAGTTCTACATTCTATGGTACCTCGTATGATCCGGGGCCAGGTGTAACAACTTTTGGGTCTTTAAAACGTTCTTCTTTTGGAACAGAAGATGGAGTTTGAATGACTGGTTTCATGACTGGATTATAGGCTCCAGGCCCTGAAGGCAAGAAAAGTAATTATATATTGATGAATTAATAAATAATGCACATTAGAGGTACAAGCTATTCATGAAAGGCAGTAGAATTAGATGTGTTAGTAATGTCCTTCTGAATGTTTGGTTGAAAGTAATGGCTTTTTCACACAGGTGAAGTGTGGTTCTCATAACTAATGAACATGCAAACAGCATTACAGGGAAAAATAAAAAATAGAGCAAATAAGGTAACAAAGCAGAATTAGCAATGAGCACATCAGATGGATTATAAAATTGGCGTTCATCTGTGTTAAAAGAAAGTGTTTATGATGGAGAGTGCCAAGAATTTCAAACACAATAGGGATCGTAATTTACATGTTAATCACTATACATCATCAATCACTGCTTACTGGAGTTTTAAATAAAAGGATTTAGTAGATTATTACTTAAGGCAGGTAGCAACAGATCATATTGACCAGAAGAAAATACAGGTTTTAGTTTCATACAATGTGAATGATCTAAATATTCTACTATTACTGTAAATGTAAAGTTGGCTTTGCTAAAAAAAAAAATCCATCTACGCCATGGATGTAGGAAAATCAATTTTTAAATATAAGCTGCCATTGCAATTGAATACTCAATCATCTTTTTGCATTTTTGTACATTTTTTTTTGCATTTCAACTCTTCAGCAGATACAATATTTTTCAGGTGGATTGAGAGATGATCTAATATCTATCAGAAGCATTCAACCTCACCTGGTCACCTGCTGTTAGGGGAGATAAGAGGCACCAGCAGTGTCTGCCAAAGCACTTATCTCCTTCCATATCCAAAACTCTACTGACATGGACAAGAACATTCAGCCAAGCAAAAAGTTTCCATTTATGATCCTCCTGGCCAATCACAATACCTGAATATGGTCAAGTTATACATGCCTATCTTTCTGTATGATTTGCTGCATTTTCAAGAATTGTTTTGTTTGTAAACGATTCCCTTGGAGTTTTCTTGTGTGATAACAAGACCTGTCCATGTACTGTATTAAGTATATACAGTTGTGTTCAAAATTATTCAACCCCCACTGAAATTGAGTGTTTTGGCCATTTTGACATTGATTTTGATAATTTCAGTCATCTTGTTTACAATTAAATCAAAAAGGCACTTGTAAGTCAGACATATATAACAAGCTAAGAAAGATGATGGGTAGTTGCGCACAACCTTTAGCAGTGATTACACAG
>CM070032.1:154269002-154280818 GCA_036250615.1 Ptychadena robeensis
GTGGAGAGGCAGACTGAGGTGAGCCAATTCCCCCATACTCTGGGGAGCCTGAGGGTGCCAACCGGGACCCCTGAGCCCCGGAGGCCTGACAGGTGGCTAATCCATGTGTGAAAATGATGTCTTCTGCTCCCTGAACCACTCTTTTACAATTTGAGTCTGATGAATCCTGGCATTGTCATCTTGGAATATGCCCGTGCCATCAGGTAAGAAAAAAATCATAACAAGTACTGATGTTTTTCAGAATTTTACCAATAAAAGTGTGTATTTTTGGAACTATACCCTGTTAAAGTTTTGAATATATATTTCCTTATTTAAAGTCCTAGGAATGAGGGTACTTGTTGTGTAATCAATTCTGATTGGGGCTGAAAATCAGAATGAAATACTGGTCAGATATAAAAGAATGTTCCTTACTTTGAAGGCTAGTAGGAAAAATCCCTCAATCTTCCTCATTACAGGTACAGCAAATGCTCATTAGCATCAATGGTAGCAATATCTCATTGCTCCAAGAACCATCAGGAACCTAAAGGAACCTTGTACTTCTACAGAACCTCGGTGAAGGAAAACTGATATACAGTACAAAAAGGAAAGGTCATTGGTTGGAATCTCATTGGCTTGTGGTAAGGGCACTTTTGTAACTGTATTTGTGTGTTTATCTAAAGACTGACACTTATTATAGGCCAATAAAGCTTAATTTATGGAATCAAACAGTTAACTAAACTAATAAAAAGCAGGAAAACTGACAATGCCAAAAAACAAACATGCTATTAATTCTGAACATTACATCCTATACAGTGTATGTGGAAAACATACAGTATACATCATAGGGTTGTAATGTAATTAAAACTAATTAGCAGACATGTATGGTTATACATTTTAATTAAACTAATATGTGTTACCATCATACTTTATTAGTTATGGTTAATTGCATTAAGTTCTCATGAGCACTAAGAAGAAAACATCTCTGAAATGCCTATTGTAGACATTCTACTTTTGATAGACATTTCAATTTTTTTTTGATGGTTTTGGCACGAAAGATAAAAATAAATACAAAGTGGAATAAATTTGGTTTGTATACTTTACTATTTACTATTCATTTAAAACTAGTCATTCATGTCTTAACGTTTGCTTAATCAAATTTTAATGTGCTTTGTGTTAACTGCCCATCCAATATTGAGCAATGGTCCTACCACACAGTGTAAACCATGCAAAATTAGTTCCTTAAATCCAATTACTTTCCAGTTATGAGAGATAAAAAGGGAACATTATGGTTTAATCAGAGATGTCAAAACACCATTGTTTGGGTAAAGCCCCCCCATACACCTTTAGATCACTTCATACCATTTCCATTAGATCTACCAACAACTTAGTAGGGCCGGGTCCTCCCTTATAAAATACATAGTGATTGAAAGGTTAAGAAATGTCCTCATATTACATGGTTTTGGTAGAACAAAAGTTGATTTTTACTTACATTTTTTACTGCACTTTATATTGATGTAGGTAAGGTCCCCAAAACCTCTTCCCTGCACTGCTACAGTAAAAATGTTGCTTATTATATGTACCTGGGATCATTTGTTACTTCTCTTACTAAAGCTTTCCATAGCCGCCCACCTGGGCGGTCCACAGATCGATCGGCCAAAGAACGGTCGATTGCATCACTTCCACAACCCCATCCTAGATAAATGCCAGCACGCAAAGAGACAGGCTGTGTGTGACAATGTCTATGGGTGGCTTAGGTCTTTTACCGCTCTAATGATGACAATGCTAATAGTTGCAATTCAATTTCCTGTATCTTTGCTTTGTGAAAAAGTTGGTGAAAATGTATAAAATATAATTAAACAGCATTGTTTTTAGTCAGTCAGATGACTTATAGATTGGCATTGTCAGGAAGAGTTGTACCACAACTACTGTACTATGTAGTGCTGCTAAGTAGGGTACCATTTTTCCCACATCAATACACAATCCACTTTCACAATCATTTTCAGAAGAAAATAAACACAATAAACTTTATGTTTCATTTGCCCAGTGACAACATTTTTTTCATTTACTACAGTTCATTGACTTCCATTTCACACAGCTATCTAATTGTTTATGTGAAGACTATCAAGTCATTTGTTTGGCATACATAAACTGATTTTAATAGTGTCTTGCTCATTTCTATTCACACTTAATCGCTGTATTGTAAAATAGAAAAAGGAGAGATGCACATTTGCATGTGAGAAAGAATCTGATGAGGGAATGCAGATAACAAATGTAATAAGCACCAATCCACACATCTCTGTTCTGTCTCAGTACCCCTTAATGTGCTAATCCCTTATCAGCTTTGTCTGTAGGATGAATGCATGCCACCTTCCTCTGCTGGGTTTGATCGATGGTTCATTGTAATTGCAAATGGGGAGGGCCAATTTGGTAGTAAACTTCCACTTGGGGATCTTCAAAACAACACACAAATTGTGTAAAACACAATCATTGTATCGTCATCCACCAGCATCCTCTGCTTTTGTAGCTGTTTATCCAGAGGATAAAGAAAACTCAGTCATTGCAGAATGAACTCAAGGGAACTAAACATGTATATAACCAAACTTGCAAATAGCAGATTAGCAAATATAGTAAATTTACTGTTACTTATAATGCCCACCCAGAGAAAACACCTCGGCAAATGGGGTCCTGACTGGGTGGGTTCCAGTGAACTTGTTGTAACGCCGGACGTAATGTCAGTTGTAGGGGCATAGGCAAAAGGTCCAGTTGGATGTAATGCTGGCCATTTGTCTGAAGAGTGACCACTCCCTTTGCATTTAGTACTGGTTGTAAAAAACAATGATTAAAGGCCCCCCACACACTTAGCGAGTGGGAGCCGACAGATAAGCGGTGGAGTGCAGCGTGATGTATATAGTAAGCTAACATGTGGATGGCAAGTAGACTCAACAGCACAAATATATGAATATTGGCCAATACACTATCTGAAAGTAGTTTAGTGTGCATCCTGAAAGTATTCACAGAGCATCACTTTTATCACATTTTGTTATGTTACAGCCTTATTCCAAAATGGATTAAAATCATTTTTCTACACACAACACCCCATAATGACAATATGAAAAAAGTTTGCTTTGGCCAATTCATAAAAATTTAAAAATCACATGAACATAAATATTCACAGCCTTTGCTCAATACTTTGTCTATGTGGGTAGCATTGGGTAGTATTTTTAATATATTTGCCTAAACCTCAAGTAAACTTTTTCACGTTGTCATTATGGGGTTTTGTGTGTACAATTCTGAAGAAAATAATTATTTCCAGCAGGACTTAGCACCTGCCCACACTGGTACCAAAACCTGGTTCAATGACACTGGGATTACTGTGCTTGATTGGCCAGCAAACTCAACTAACCTGAACCCGATAGAGAATCAGGGGCATTAACATGCAGGAAGGGGCAAAAAGATAAGAGACATTAGATAGAAGAATGCAGCATCCTGTTATCTTAAATAGTTGCTTATAGGTCCCCACTTTATCTAACATACTGTACATTTACATACTGTAAATACCTCCTGAGCATTTGACCCGAGTGTCGCTCTGGGCAAGTTTTCTTAGCCCACAAACTCACCCCCAGCTACATTTGGGGATACTCCCCTATCCCCAACAAGCTTGTGGCAATCGACTATCTCGACTATCTTTTCCGGGTCTGGGTGGGGGGTGGGCACTATGGACCTCCATTTCAAAGTCATCAGTTTTTGGGCACATCCCCAGCATCATCAATGACCTTAAATGATTATCTTTTGAAAATATGCACCATGACAAAACGCCCAGAGCGTTAAAGCTGCATTTTAAACACATATACAAATACAAAATGTTTAACTTAAAGATTTAAATGAATGTGTGCCCAGTATTATGACCCACTTAGGTCCCCCATACTGTATAGTCAGTGTTTTTGTATTCACAGTTTTGTTTAGGATATTTTGTCACCCAACTGCTCATTGGACAGTGAATTTGCATTTAATGATTCTTAATGTAAGTCTAAATTAAAGGAATGCAAAACGCACTTGTAGTAGGAAAATGCAAGTCGGACGGAGGTCAAAGGCCCCTGTCGATGAATTGAATTCCGGGCATTTCAGACTATAACTAAAGCCCCCCATATAGCTTTAGATCACTCCATACAATTTCCATAAAATCTTACAACAACTATGTAGTGCCAGGGCCTCCCTAATAGAATACATCGTGATTTAGAAAGGTCCTCGTATTACAAGTTGATTGTACAGAAATTATATGGTAAGATTGTAAGGTGTGTTGGGGGGGCTTAAACCATTCCAAAGGGTCAATGACACAGATGTTAACAATGACATGTGGGCACATGACATGATTCAGGTAGAGCCAAACTGGAAACTTAAAACAGTGGCTCTGCTTTGAATGCCACAGAAGTGTATGGATATGGAAGCTGAATGAAATCATGTAAACAGTTTATATGGATGATTTTCAATTGTGTATTCAGATCTGCTTACTTTGCAGTTTTTTGTTTTTTAAGACTATTGCTTTATTTATTCCAGTGCATATGTATCTTTTACAGCATCAATGCTGATGCTATATAGCCAAGCACTACATGTAGCCCGTGACCCCAGTGGCAGTGCTTTCTGAGAAGTATATATGTTCTGATACAACATTTGCACTCAGCAAGCTACCTGCGTTGTAAGGTCACGGTATATGTGTCCTTTTTTATGAATATTTCATTGCTGACGGGAACCTTTGTGATATGAATTGGCATCAAAGCCAATGAGACAAGCGGAGTGAGCCAAACTTCTGCATACATATCAGCTGCATTAGTCAAAGCTCTTTGTGCTTTAGTCATTGCAATACGTTTTATCCTCATGAGTGTTGCGAACAGATCAGCAATAAAGTCAATTTGAAAAATGTTAAAGTACATTAGGATGGCTCATATTATGCAAATATTAAGTGCTGCTTTCATCCTTTGCTTAATTCAGCACGAGGCTGTCAATATAAATTAGGCATTGCTTGTTTCAAGGCATCTCTTGGAAAAGACTGAGCTGCCATACTTTTCAGGGCTCGTGCACTCTATATTATATTATTTTGTATGCAATAGAAAGTTTGCTAGCCTGGGGTATAGACTGACGGAAATTTTGCAGTTATTGTAGAACTTGAATTATGCAAAAGTCTGTTTATTTACTAAAACGGCAGAGTTTTAATCACAGGTCAGTGAAGAATGAAACTTATAATTCCAAGTTAAACACCCCTGTCTGCTTCATGAAGGGTATGAAATGGGAAAATCACAAGCAGGCGCTTCCTATAATTATATATTTTACGCCCTTATGCTAGTTCACTCTCTATGAAATGTCAGCCAGTGCTACAGGGCAAAAATGGCAGAGACTGGAAGAGATGGATAATTTAAAAAGAGCACATGTGTTTCAGTGCAGAAGAACACAGTCCAATATGACTGTTAAGATAATATAACTATACTCCGGTATACATACTAGATCACAGCTGCATGACGATATCAGCACAAGCTATGATAATAGGGCATGCGATTTTCTATGGCTTAATCTCAGGAGACCAGCTGTGGGAACACCGATCTAACAGATAGTTTCATTAAAGATTTTCAGAAAAACTCAGAGCCAGTTTTATGCTAGGACATGCATAATAGGGAAGTACTTTACATATTTTCTTTTAGATTTATATTATCAGGTACGATCAATATTATCATTTACTAAATATCAACTTAATTAAAACAAAACGTAAGCAGATGTCTATAAGACCAATCAATTAATATGATTATATATTTACTAAAAGAAACCTAAAATGAGTTTTAAATGTAGTTATGATAAGTATTTTACTGATTTTATATTGGTATAAGGCTTGCTCATTCCCTTGTGCTTGAGATCAATAAGGTTTTGGTGTGGTCTCATCCCATTGCAAGGGGTATGATGACAATAAGGCCTTGTTTCCACTATAGCGATCTGTCGCAATTCCAATCCCAGTGATCTCCCACCGCACCTTCAGGCAGCAAGTGGGGGGGGGGGGGGAAACAGGACATCTTGCCCCACCTGATCACGCCCATAGAGAATTAATGGGTGCAGTAAGAACTTAATCAAGACAAAGATTTTAACCACGTCCATTAACGTCTATGGCCGCGATCAAAGTTGATCAGCCGCTGTCATCCGTGGCCTGTGATCCAAAGCGTGGTGACCTGCGTTTTTAGAACGTGAAGCGGGGCGTGCCGGATCACGGCTTATCACAGCTGCTGGGATGAGCCCCATCAAATACATAGCCGCGATTATAATCGCAGGAGATCGCCTAAGTAGAAAGAAGGTCTAAGAGAGCATAGTAAAAATAAAAGAAATAAATTCAACCTACTTCTTCTTCTTCACTGACCGAATAAAAGCTATTGAGAAGAAATTTCAGGTAACCAACCTAACGTCCTTTTCACACTATATGTGATGTCTTGTGTACCAACAATTACTGTTAACACTGATGCGCACATATCCGTAAGTAAAGCTAGCCATACATGTTCCGATTCCATAGCCGATCGATCACCCATCCGATCGATTCCGCGATGCCAGAGGGAATCGGATGTCCGATCGATCGCCCAATTAAGCCTGTCCCTACCACCTTAGGCCACCGATTCCTGGACGATTCCGTGCCCGATCGATCACTTCACACATGGCAACTCCCCCTGATGTGTGCTGAATCGGATCAGAAAGACCAACATGTTGGTTCTCTGGCAGATCCGATTCTGGGCCCCCGATCGATCACGTCCAAAGGTGGGCTTCACGCGATTCCAGGACGATCGATTGGCGTGCACGCGCCCGGAATCGATTGTCCCGGAATCCCTTGGGAATCGGACCCGTGTATGGGGACCTTTACTCTCATACAGGTGTTGCAAATAAAAAAGTTGTGCAGTAATGCGTTGTGTAAGTGCATTGTTCCAACACATCGTATATAGTGTGAAAAGGCCCAGAGCTTTTGTATATCTCAAGACTGAATAAACAGAAATATAAATCCTTTGGCAGCAAACACATATGTTTGTGAGTATATTCAATCTGCGAATCTAAATGATTGTTTCAGTCAAGAGAATTGCTAGCATATTGTATGCCCATCCAATCCAAAGGGTTTCCACAAGTACTAGGTGGAGCCAATCCCATAAATTACAAACAAAACAGATAAAAAAATTTCATGTAAATGAGTTGCCTATATTTTGTCTACAAGAAGCAGAAAAAGAGACATTCGGAGCCCTTTCACACTAGCCATGTGTCACGGCGGGTGACACCAGAGCAGTGATGACACCAATGAATCACGTGTGTGGACCCACTGGACCAACATGCGCGTTTGGCAGGGGTGCCATCCGGGGTGCAGAGTCTAAGGGACTACCTGGTATTCACCAGAGCTCCCCGCGAAAGGAGTTGGAATTGGCTGCAGGTAATCCCCAGGTTGCGGTCCCCCCTAAGCACCTGTGCAAGATGGCTGCTAAACCAATACGTAGTACCAAGCGTTTAGGAGTGAGAGAAGTCTGCTAAACAAGCCAAGGGTCAGAAGCCGGGGAGTAAGGAGAGATACCAGGATGAAGTGCTGAGGATCAAGACGTAGGAGTAGTATGAGGAACAAGCAGGGAATAAGGAACTGGGAAGTCAGGCAGGTAATACGTGAGACTGAAAGTAAACACATAAGACCCAAAGATTAGGTGGCTGATCTTCCCTTATAAAGGCCAGGAGGGAGGAGCAATTGATGGGTAATGCAGGACCATAGCATTCAGCAGAGGGAGCTCAAGGGCTGGAAACTTAACCCTTGGTGTTAAGGACAGTTCCCTGAGATGCAAGCAGCTACAGCAGACACAGATCCTCTAGTCATGCTGGGATCTGTGACACTATGTTTGAATTGCAGGATCACTCCTTTACACAGATCTCCATATTTGTACTATTTATACTGGGCCCGGGTTGCATTTTGCAGCAAAGGGCAACATAACCTGTGACCTCAGATGCCTTGCAGCACGCATTTTTTGGGGATGCAGCAGAACGTGGGGTTTCATTACTGGTAATGTAGTGTTACATTAGTGGTAATGGTAGTGTTACCGCTAACTTACCTGTTACCAGTAAAAAAAAAACACAACAGGACCAGGCACTAAAATAAATAAAGGAACCATTTTGTTGTCTTCAGTTCAGCTCACCTGTTCCTTATATGAAAAAAGAAGAACTAAAGTACTCTTACCTATAAAATAGTAAGCTACACTATATATAATTGTTGTGGCTGGGTTTAGTTGTGCTTTGTATACAAATAGCAATATCAATTAACCACAGGAAACAATATTGCTATATTGTGTGTATATATATATATATATATATATATATATATATATATATAATGTATATTGTTTTCTAAGGGTTCTCTGTTGTAATGGTCTGAGGTGAAATTGAGAGATATGTTTACAAATGCTGCTCAAACAACTCCGTATTCTGACTGGACTGGCTGCTTTAGGCTTTTTAAGGAAATAACTTTTTTGATTATCAATACCTGATTGTCACCCTCACCGTTACAGCAGACAGCATCACAATTCAGTCCATCATTGTAGCAGAGTCTTTGAGAATAAATAGACAGCTATAGAGCCTAGCCTGTCCCTGGAGGCCGTTCTTTCTTCCTTCAGTCCCTTTGATGATAGGAAGGTCATCTCCTGAGCTGTCAAGATACTCAAAGTTTTGGTATATCATCTTTATCTGCCAGAAGCTTGATAGCACAGGAATAGGGCTTGTTAAAATGTTACAGCTCTAAACATCCTATGGATGCCATGAGCTGCTCCCTGGCAGATAAACAGATAAGGATCTCTTTGGTCTATTTATATAGGAGACTTCTATGTATAGCTCACCCATAGATGCAATAAACAACACCAGCATCATAGAAACAGATAATGGAGCATTAACAAGACAAATCTGAACCAAGTATAAGCCAAAACTAAAAGTAAAAGGAACAGGCGGACCGTGAACTTTCTCTGGACCAAAAAGCAAAATCCGTTTTTATGTTTAGGTTTGCCCAGCGGCTATGTGTTGCTAATGGTTATACATTCTTCTGAGCTGCCTGTTCAGAACTGAAAAAGCTGAATGTAGGAGGTAGCTGAGACTGAATCAGTCCTAATGGCACAAGAATGTGAACAATGGCTACAGTAGAGACAAGCGTTTTTCATAGCCGCATTAATAAATTCTCCGTGTGTGCTCTAAATTGACACCATTTCACCAAGGATCAAATAGAGAAGCGCAGCTTATTAAAAAATAGACACTGAGAAAATTAGGCATAATTATAATCAATCAGAGACAAAACAAGTGCATTTTGCAAACAGACAGCCAATTGTATGCTCCCCCAAAACCTTTTGTACCGCATGTGTTTCCATGCCTATAATTTAGTGTGATACAAAATAATTCCCTGTATCCCACTTGAAAGACTTTTTCATATAAGCAAATTCACATTCATGAGCAGATTATTTTTTCCTTTTAATTGTTCTCCAACTTAGTTTAACAAGTACAGATAATTGCAGATGTTGATTAATGATTCATAGATTTCATTATGTGTAAAAAATGCTAACAGAAGCTCCCACTTCACTAGTTTTGTCTGCATTCAGTTGCCTAGCAATGCTTATTAAGCGATACCACACCACGTATTTTAATTGTGCATATCAAAGTTAACTAGTGATACATCATTAACTAAAAGTAGTTTAAGCATTATACAACACCTTACGGTCATAGAACTGATGCTGGTTAAATAGCCAATCAAGACTGACAGGTTAGTCACTAACAGTGCTTATATCTTTATCAGTAGAAGTAACATGAGACCATTTAACTTTAATACGGTATGAGTCATCTCATTCCCTTTGTTATCATTTACACTGCATGTTTGTTGTAGATAAATGGTTTCTGCAACCAGATCCCAATAAATGGCCTACAAAATATGATAGTACAATTCAGGGAAGAGTATAGCTATTCAAATGCTTTATTTCACTTTCTGCATAGATTCCTCTATTGCCATAGGTGAATAGTGATGGCAGAACTGTCCGCAAGGTGGAGAGTTGGGCCATAAACATGGCTGTTCAGCCTTTTATCTCCTGGCTAACAGTACGGGTGTTCCACCCACCATGTTCGCCGGGTAGCAGAAGATTATTATTCTTCCGCCGGCCAGAGGAAGAATATTTTCACTAGAGACCAGGTTCAGTATCTGGAACGCACAGTTCCTTATTCCGATTACCAGACATGACGTTACTGACGTCACTTCCAGTTTTAAGCTGGTTTTCTAGTCTCTAGTGAAAAAAATCGTCAGTAACATCACATCCGGTAATCGGAATAAGAAACTGTGCGTTCCAGATACTGACGTCACGTCCAGTTTTTCCAATTCAAATTTCCAGCGAACAGGCAGGGATTTTGAATTTCCCCGCGAACAGGCTTTTCTAAAAGTCTAATCCACCTGTTCGCGAACTGACCTGCCCGATGTTCGGCCATTACTATCTATATTAATCAATGAACAAATAAGAAATGTACAAGGATGCTTAGTAAGAGATGCCCGAAGCTAGGGGACTTTTCAGGGACCATTAGTATCTCAACAGTGTAAATTAAAATGTAATCTTTATTATTGGAATAACAACATCGCCTAGTTTCTGGCCTCTCTTACTAATCATCTTTTTGTGTATTATAAATAGAGATGTGGCACACAATGGTTCATTCTATTACTCCATCTATACTCCACTGTAGCTTTCATTAATGGGAATTGTAGAGAGTTGGGTATACTAGCCAAGTGCTTATAAGAACCTTTGTCTGCAGGTTTCTCCCAATCTATTATTCTGTATCTGATATTAAATTATATACCTCAATAACCACTAGGGATGGCAGAATAGAGGGCAGAAAATCGCATGACCAGCTGATTATTTTGTTATGCTCTTTTAAATGACCAAATGCTGCTAACCAGCAAATTAAGGATTTGTCATTCCTGATTATCTCTGTGCACCATCAGTGAGATTAATATTCTGAATAAAATGTTTAATGTAAATCAATAGCCAATATAATATAACAACCACCAGAGTCATGATATTAAAATTTCCAGCGGGGAACATTCCAATTGCTGGTCGTTGCTATAGTGCACTTCCTGAATATATATCTTCTAAGCAATGGGCTTTTCCAACCAATCAATATATTGATCAGAAGACAGTTAAAACTTCCTTTACTTTAAGAAGATTTTCTATACATTTTATGTTTGTATCTGTTGTGTCTAATCTATTGAAAATATTGTATAGCGTATGGCTACATTTTGGATGAGAAGATAGAAAAAAGAATGCAGAGTAAGTAGTTCACAAAGGTTTCAAGCAGGGCTGTTTTAAGGTTTTGTGACTAAAGAAGTCACAAGGTCTTGTTTACCCATCTTTACCAGTTTACTTATTTCATTCTACCCAACCTTACCCAACCATCAAGAGATAATGAGAGGTGCAGGTGTTCTATAGTCCAAAATCAAGAGTTTGCATCCTAGGATGAGCATTGCTCCTTCACAGATACAGCATTGCGGGGACCATTGTAATGAAGGAAGAAAAACAAGGATTATGGAAATCTATTTAAGTCATTAAAATTTGCAGCTTTCATTAAAATAATAATCTAGTTATAGTGCAAGATTATAATTTTGTTTAGGCATTTGCCATTGTAGGGTGACATATTATTCCTTCGTGTCTGGTGTCAAATATTGCATAGTCCACTGTTGTCACTATAATTGAAGCAAAACAATGTTCATGAGTATGAGCTGCTTCCAGAAGAATACAATTATATATATATATATATATATATATATATATATATATATATAT
>CM070032.1:154299997-154321621 GCA_036250615.1 Ptychadena robeensis
AAATGGGACATTAAATTGGCAGTTTGGGGTAAGGGTGATTAGTAATATTAATTTGGTTCTGGGGAAAGTAGATAAAATGGTCTTTCTTGGCAACAGGGTATCAAGTCAAAGATATGTGAAAAGGAACAGTTGTTAGGCCTATGGCCCATGAACACGGCATAATCTAGACAGATCAATGCCTACATATTTACAATCAAGATATAGAGTTTGTAATTGTAGCCAAAAAATAAAAATTGATGGAACGCATAGTGAAGGTCAAAGAGTGGTTCCTCCGACGCGTTTCTGCACACTGGGCTTTTCAGGGAGGTAGGTATATATATGTGCAAGGTTAAGTTTGTATTGGTCTCTAAATGAGATATTTCGAAAAAGGGAAAGGAACCAAACATTGCGTTTCCCCACATCAACCGAGAGCGGAATCACATTTTCCTTACAATTAATGGTGCGCTTTTGGTACAGAAATCTGGACCTCAGCAGTGCGCTAGGGAGGTTAAGATGACACTTACAAATATATTCTGTTTTAAATTTGATCTATTAAGCTGGGCATAAACAAGCCAATTCCTGCCCGACCCGCCGATCGGATTCCGTGCATGTTCCCACATCCCATCGGGATCGGGTCGGCAAGGAATCGGGTGCGCCGACTTGCAGGATTGGACTAAAATCAGCCATCATGTCATCAGACAGACAGACATCATGTGATCCAACATGACGGATAATTTTGATGGAGACGGCTGTGCCACAAAGGGTGCTGGACGATTCTCGGCACTAGCAGGCATGCGTGATGACATCATCACGCCCGCTAGGTCAGGTCAGGGATCGACTGGAAATTGTCCGTCTATTCCCAGCTTTACCAATATGTTTTACTTTACAGAAATGCAACAAAGTAAACTTTTTTTAATGCCAACTGTTTATGATACCTAGCACTCCGGCAGAACAATTACATTTAAGCTGTAATTCAATTCATTCGAAATACAAAGAATGCACAGCATGTATGTAAAACTGCTGAAAAACAAACTTTAGTGATCAAAGTTCGATCTGATGTTCAGCTGGGCCAATTTTGTGTTCTATCTCAAAGTAGAAAGACTGATTAAAAGATAGGGAAGAAAAAGCACAATATTCTGGACACATTCTGTTCCTGTAAGACAAATTGCACAAGGATGGAAGTGTTAATCAAGCGTAGACCAAAAACTAAAATTATGGTATTTCTTTTTTTCAATTCTCTTGAAGGAAAAGCTATTTTTTTTCTTCTTTTTAGAAACACTTTAAATCCCCTATTGTCAGATGCCTGTGGTTCCTGTTTAGCAAAACAAGCCTAATTATCCAGTGATGATGTACTTGTCATTAATCTTACTATTGAAAGTGATCAGAATCCTGCAAGGATATAATTGTTTTTATTATTACTGTTTATTTACACAGTGTCTGCACATTCAATCAGTTAAATACAAACCTCTAAAGATCACAACTCATTTTATTCATTCATTGTTAACATCTATATAACTTTGTTGTAAGTAGGGTTATAGGGACCATATTTTGATGTATAAGATTTTTTTTTTAAATATGAGAATGCCATCATAACTGTTCTTTTTTTCTTTAGCACTATGCCACTGATCAGAAATAGATATGGACATCCAGCTGGTGAGCGCTAGTACTGAAAACAAATGGGGCAATATGTCAGGAATTACCTAGTCTTTGCATAGGCCCAGCATATCAAATAAATTAAGGCTTAGCCCACCAATCATTTCTAAAACTAACACTGGAGCTCTAGGGAAGAGACTATTTTCATTGGAAACTTGATCCTTCAAGGGAAAAGATGGATAACAACAGTGGAGTATAAACTTTTTCAGGTAACCATGTTGATGTGTAGAAATTTTTATAAAATTATTTTTTAAAAATTATTTTATAAAATTGTTTTCCCTTATTTGTAGGTCTAAACTTTAAAACACCCCCTGTGAATGGGTAGGAGGCCCTTAGGACCTCTGTACTCATTCAGTAGGGTGAGGAGCGGGGTTTTCTCTTTAAATGGGAAACCCGATATTCAATAAACCACCATTCACACCCCTCACAACCCCTGGCCCATGTTGTGAGTAAGAGACCCCCTTAAATTAACAAGGGGTCTTGCCCCCTTGTTGAGGTATGGCATGGGGCCTAGTGGTCCCCCTTTACCAGCGTCTGCTATGCCAGCAGGGGTCTGGTATGCTCTGAAGGGGAACCCATGTTGATCAGGGTACCTCTATTCTAGAGCATACCAGTCCCTATGCTAAAAGGGGAATTAATATGCTCTGGGGGTACCTCACACTTTTTTTTAAATGTCATTTTAAAACACATTAAACTCAAATTACACTTTTTTTGTTTTTATTTGATGGGGAGTGGCCCAGGTAGTAAAATACATATTTGGCTTTACTGCATTATCTGACTGTGGGGTCAAAGTATGCTTTAAGACACCTACATTGTGCAGTGCAAAAGGTATTTCCTGTACTTTTCATTGACAGATTGTTTATAGGGTTTTTTGGGTCAATATTTTGTAGCATATAACCTGTAAATAATTTAACATGAGTCAATATTTCGGGTAGCCTTCCACAAAATCCTAGAATGTTTGGCTATTCCAAATTGCAGGCAGCTTTCCCCACAAATGTAAATAAAAATTTAGGTTAGGACAAACCAAATTTAAGTAAAGGCTAACATAATACATTAACCCTAACATTTTGTCACAATTTGGAAGATCATTGTCTATTTGTCAGACCAATTTTCTTACTACGCTTCATGCTGTAGTGTTTTGCTTCCGCCTGATATCATCTAATATGCCAAAGGGCCCCATGCCCACCAGTTAGGTCTGTGTGCCCACTTGATTGGGCCCCCTACCTGCACCCGCCTGACCTCTGAGACATAGATGTGCCCCCCTGATTGGCCGCCTATGCCTGCCTGCTACTGGCGCCGAGCCTGGCAACAGTTCCTTCTGCACCCACATTTTCCAGAACAGAAAGGGAGAAGGGCACTCAACATTTACCCTCTTTAGTCATGTGTGGCATGCTGCTTTAAAGCAGTAATCGGTTTAAGATTCAGCCAGGATAAGACAGGTAATTTAAAGAGGGGAGAGGGGGGAACTAGCCCTCAGGGGTGGCCAGCCCGATGGACTTTTAAAGTGAAATATATTCAAGAGGTTCCAGTCAGGAGATTGACATCAATTGTACTTTATTTATGCATTTGCTTGATACAATACCATGTGAGCATTACTATTTCGGGATAACACTATCCAATATTATTAAAAAATGTGCATGGATTTCATACAAAAATAGCATTTCGGTTTGCCGTACCATACAGTATACAATAAAATTCATAAGACATCTCGATGGTTCAGTGGTCCTGTTTCTATGATTATGATTCTGATTATGATTCTATGATTATTAACACGTTTCGTCCCTTTAGTTCTGGGACTTCATCAGGGATCTTTATTACATATCACATATATATAACATATCAGTAACTTATAATATTTCATAAATACATGGATAGTACCCTCGCTTATTTTTCCTATTAAATCTTAACCTTTGTCTCGACTCACTATCGTAAGAAATTGATGCATATAAAAATCCACACATTTTTTCTTTATTTTTCTGGTATTGTCAATCTATTGCCTTTAGTATTGCTTTCTATAGGTCCACGACTCTGCGTGGTCCTACCCAATATTGTATCTATATTTTTCTCATTTCCACATTGTCAGTCTCCAATCCTTCAAGGTCTGGGTTTTTATATGCATCATTTTCTTACGATAGTGAGTCGAGACAAAGGTTAAGATTTTATAGGAAAAATAAGCGAGGGTACTATCCATGTATTTATTAAATATTATAAGTTACTGATATGTGAACATCTTGATGATTTTCAGAAAATAAGTAATAAAGATCCCTGATGAAGTCCCAGAACTAAAGGGACGAAACGTGTTGGATAATCATAGAAACAGGACCACTGAACCATCGAGATGTGTTATGAATTTTATTGTATACTGTATGGTACGGCAAACCGAAATGCTATTTTTGTATGAAATCCATGGGCATTTTTTAATAATATTGGATAGTGTTATCCCGAAATAGTAATGCTCACATGGTATTGTATCAAGCAAATGCATAAATAAAGTACAATTGATGTCAATCTCCTGACTGGAACCTCTTGAATATATTTCACCTTAAAAGTCCATCGGGGCTGGCCACCCCTGAGGGCTAGTTCCCCCCTCTCCCCTCTTTAAATTATCAGATTTTTGGATGTGGTGAATTCGGATACCAGTGGTCCCCCCTCCCCTGTACTCTGATCTAAGGATAAGACAGGGTCTAATTTTACATTTAAAAACAAGTGACAGTCATTGCCCTCCAAACCTGGTCATGGCAAAGAGTATAAAAACGTCTGTGGCCATTTCTGGCCCATCCATTTGTTATGGGCACGTCTACCTCATTTTAAACGTATTTATTTTGATTTGGCAAGGTAATTAGCAAGTCTGTGATATATATATAAGCATGCACCTGTAACAAAATATAACATTATAAACTTACCCTTGTATTTCTGTCTGAATATTGTACATAGCATCAAATGCACGTCAAGAAACCTAATCAATATTTGGTAAATATATGTGCCATTGGTGTTCAATTCCTGTTCTCAGACAATAAATTGTAAAGAAGGCATGATATGCCTGAAATAAATGAATGCAGAATGCGAGAATACTGCAAACTTCCAATCAATGTAGGATGTGTAAGTAAACAAACCTGTCCCATGTGTAGAAAGCAATACATAAATAATGGTGTTGTACTGTAGACATATTGAAGACTTACTACAAAAGCATTGGAAATGTTGAGCTAAGCACTAGCTCTTGAATACTATTTGATTTAGAAATTCCTGAAAATACAAATCCTTGGTAAAAATTCTATCTTTTTCCCTCCTATCATATATTTAACATATGTTATGTTACAACCTGTTAAAATATCACCCTGTCATTGCTTCACTCTTTTTTTTTAAACCTCACTGCTCACACACAATACAAAATGAAACATGTTAATAGGAAATATTAGGATGGTAAATTTGATCCTTGAGTACAAGTTTTAATAGGAATTTAGAAAGGCTAATAATTGGATATAAAATCTGTTATTTAAATGGGCATATTTAATGTACCTGAGTAATTTGATTGCTGTTGACATTTCAGAAAATATGGATAAATCTAACATGTATTTATTAAAACAGCAAACACATACTAAACCATTAAAAATAATGCTCTTAACAACCCCAAAAAATAGATTTAGCATCAAAGCTGCTAAAGGAACCAGGCTTGGAGCCTACTGTGTGCAGATCTATAGTACTCTTTGTACTCTGGTGACGCCTGGTGACATGGCAAAATTGAATAGCATCTTTACTCATTGCTTCACTGCTTTACTGGCATTTATCAAAAACTCAAAAAATTGATACTTTGATACTTTGAACTTTGAGTAGTAAGGGAACTAACTGTAACTAGCATTCTAGAAGAAGAAGTCAACAAAAAGGAAAGCAAATGGCAAGTGTATTTTTCCCAGCCGGCAATCCTGTGTCATTCTCAGTGATGTCTGGGATTTCAGGCAGTCTCAGGGAGGCCTCCACAGGAGGCAGCATCTCCAAACAATGTCTCCTGAGGGATCCGTTCTGGCCAAACTATTTTTTGCAGCCAAACGACATCCCCAGTGTCCCTGTGCTCAGCACAGTATAGACATGCCTCCCTGCTCTGGTGGAGGGATCTGTTTCAGCCATACTACTGTCCGGCCAAACAGCATCCCCAGTATGTATGTGCTGTGCACTGTACAGTCCAGGGCCCCTTCTGCCTCACCAAGTAGAGGCATGTGTTCAGATTGAATTTTCCCGAACTGGCAGCAGGAGACTCAGCATCCAATGGTTGTACCATTATCGCCTTTGTGTCACAGTGTGCTTGGGTGTCCTCCTATGTTTGGTTAACCTGCTAGCATCTTCAGTGCCAACAGTGACCCAGCCTAATATCTGGCATTGCTATAACTCCTGCCTTATCCATAAGTACTGTACTCTATTGAACTGACTTTTTGGGTATGACCCTTGGCTTGTTTACTGGGTAAGCCAATGAAGCCTGTAAACTAGATATCTGGTGTTGGTAGTGATTGTGTACACAGGCCCCTCATACCAAGAAGTTAAATAATTTATTAGATACCAAATTCCACAGGAGGCCCTGCAAAATATGAGGCTTGACAGAGTTCTACCACTATAGACTGCATATGAAATATTGGTACCATTTACCTTTTAAAAGCAACAACTTTGCTTTTTTTAGTAATTTATTCATAACAAATATTTATTTTGAGGAGAAAAGTCCCAACACTCTGCGATAAATTTTAAAAGGGACAGATTTAAAAATCTCAGGGTCATGCTGGCTCTGCATGCACCGTTATAGATTATGACAAGGAAGTAACTCTTGTACAGTAACTAAGAGCGATGACTAATGATTGACTTTCAAAGCAGGATTTACTTTCAACAATTAACCAGCATTCTGTTTGGAAACCCCTCAGCAATGTTCACAATTCATCAGGGAAATTAACAGTTACAGTATTGCTAACAAATGAGATTAAACATTTATCAAATCCTACATTTTATACAGTGTAGCATGATGAATGTCACTGAAAGTCACATATCAGGGACAGACAACACAGAATATTATGTTGAAAGCAAGCACTCAGTAAACCATATATTTTCTAAACACAGACCAATATTGTCCTAGAATTTTTTGACTTGTGGGCCACACTGGCTTCTTAAATTTGATAAAGGGGCCGGACCAAGAGCCTGTAATGGCCGACCCGCCATAGGTATGCCAATTCCATGCATCCCTGGCATCACTAATGATGGCGGTGATGTGAAATAGGCAATGTGTGACAGGGACTTGAATTAGTCAGTAAATTGTAACCTTGAATGAACAATTAACATGCTAAACACAACAAGGCCCACATCAGTGAGTGGTGTCATCACACAAAATGTGGAGTTATAACTGAAGGCTATTTAAATTAAAACTTTTGTTTAAATACCACTGACCAGCCCAAGCTACACTGTTTCCTATGGGAGAAGACATAGCGGAGTGCTACATACTAATCCCCACTCCCCCTCTGTGAATTGAACAAAACTATTGCAAAACATGTAACGCCCATTTGCTCTTTTGTCCCTAGGAACAATTACAATAAATATATAGCATCCATCAAAGTAGATATAAACTCAAAAAGTTTTTTTTATTATTATTTCTACCCAATTAAGCAGCTAGTTTTATTTATGGGATTGGTTTGCTGATATCATGGGTGACTCATAATAACATTATTTATATCCTCTCCTATAACTCAACTCATAGGCCAGTCTATGGTGCTGATGATGCTTCCTAGGTTTCAGGTTAAGAAGCTGCAATGTATTATTTTCTGGAATACTGAATATTTCCAAAGACAGGAAGCCACTTGATTGTAATTTGTATGAATACCCCTAACGTGGGTGTAAATCATGCCTATAATGAGTATGTAGATGACTCAGGGCTTGTGTCTGGGTGTCTTTTTTAACAAAAAAGTACAAAGTAGCTGTTCCATGTTGAAAGCCACATAAGCACAAATTGTTAATATGAACTGAGGTTCCCTTGAAATTATGAGACCATTTACAGAGGAGACCCACGTTTCACTCTAAAAAACCTACATGAAATAGCTGACATAGGTTGACGAAAAATAAATATAACAGTTTTCTTGCCTTACAGTGGTTTATTTGTTCCAAATACATGTGTTTCCAGGGCAACAAAATGAAATGCAATACTGATCTACTATAAACTTAAAAAATATGATACCATATGAAAACTATGTTCACTAGCAGAATATGGTTCAGCTAATGTATTACGAATGACTTAGTTTATTAGACATCAGCTAAGATTTTACAATGGAACACTAATGAAGGGAACATTCCATTCTAACGTATAGTGAACTAACCAGGATCCATAAAGAATGGTATTTCCATGTGTTCCGCACAACAGGGGAAGTCTGACTACCTGACATATTTAAATTTTATATAGGATCATAAACATGACTTAATTATCAGACATTAAATATATACTTGCACACAAGTCTGGGCTGCTCAGAGGCAGTAAAATAAACCATGGGTGAAGTGAACAATAGGGAATTGAAGTTAGTGCTGATTCCTGAACTCACTTCTAAGTGCACCAATATTTCATTTTGTTCATTCCGCAATAAACTAAAGAGAATCTAATTTTTTAACTCAGTGGAGCTGCATAGTAACTCTTGGAGATTTGCCGTGCCTCATTACTTTTAATTCGAAAATATTGCACTGTTTCCTAAGAATCATAAAACAACTAAAACAAATACTGTTTAATTAATACAGAACAGGATTTCTCAGCTTCGATCTTGAATTAACTCCAACAGTTCATGTGGTAAAATTGCTGAAATGATGTACATATTAATTAATTTACTTGTTACTTGTATTTGATATAACAGTTGCAAGTCTTTCATATTTTGGTTACTGTGCTAAATAAGCACAATGGTTACCAATATTTTACCATACAAAATCTGCAACAGTCGTGCAGACAAAAATACAAATCTTTGGTTCTAGACTAGTCTCTGGCTACGTTAGGTAAAGGTCAGAGGTTCATTTGTAGGGCAACTACTGCACTGCTTAGTACACCGTTGTCAGTTTTGTGGTGGCACTTGCACCCGAGTTCTTTTTTGTGGTGGCACAGTCAATGAGTTCTTTGATTGGACACAATATAGGGTTGCAACACATTGTGGTTTTATAGTTTTGGCTAATATGGCTCAAAAGTACATGTACAAATATCAAGACTTATATATAAGAATATTTCCAACAAGAAGATCTCTCAGAAATATATAGCTAAAAATAACTGATAAGAACATATATTACCTTCTAATTACAGTTAGTTACAGATGTTTCCAGGGCAACTAAATGAAATTCAATATTCATCTACCACAAATAAAAAAAAGTAACATATCAAAACTTTTCTCATAAGCAGCATATGGTTGCTTAAATATATTGTTAATACCATAGTTAATTAAACATCTACAATTTTACAGTGCAACACTGATAATGAGAAATATCTGCCTGCCCTAGGGATACCACATCTTGGTCTATGAAAGAGAAAAAAGTGTGGAGTGGTAAGGCAGCAATGTGATTATCTGTTTATTAATGAATATGTTGAGAAACATTTTTGCAAATCAAGCACTGGATAACATCCCTGCATGTCTCCCCTGGCCTATCCTCCTCCCTAACACCCTTTGAACACATATGCCATACTAACCCCCTTATGCCTAAATTGATCTCCATGATTTACTCTGGCATGACCAACACCACATCCTACAAGGCTCATAGATATGCCGTGCGATGCGAGAAAGACCTACAATCTTCTAAAACAGAGAAACAAATCTGGCTCACTATCTCATCTTCCTCTATCAATGTTGTAACCCTTGAATCTGCCTTTAAGACCCTGGCCCGCTGGTACTTAGTCCCAGCATGCCTAGCTCACCTATACCCAGACCACTCGGGCTTCTGTTTTTGGGGCTGTGTAGTAGCCGGGGATATGCTCCATATTTGGTGGACATGAACCCTGGTAATTAAATTTTGGACACATGTCTTCCTCCTGCTCCACTCCGTCCTGAACATTCGCCTCTCCAGGGACCCTTGGCTTGCTCTCCTCTATCTCCGCCACCCTTCCCTAACCATATCCCAACATAAACTGTCCACCTTCCTCTTCCTAGCGGCCCGGCCAACTATTGCCCGGTCCTGGAAGAAACAGTTCCTGCTATTTAGGGAAGTCTCAAACCATATGGACGTTTTCTTCATAAACAAACACCTTACCAGCATACTCCTTGACGCCATCAGTTTGAGAACATTTGGCTACCATGGGAAAATCATACCCAACCAGAGATGCCATCTACCAGTATCTTAAGCCATGACCAGTGACCCCTCCCTTGCTCCCCCCCTCAACCCCCTCCGTCTTTTCCATGTTGTTGGCACAGTATCTTTATTTTGCTTTGTTGTTTTATATTTCCGCTTGGTCAAATAATGATACACCACAGCCGTATTATATTATTGTAAAACCATGTTTTCTTTATTACAAAATAAAAATTATTGAAAGAGAAAAACCTTTTTATCAAGATGCTAAAATTATATTTTTGGCCCATGTCTACATATTAGGAAAGGAAGGGACCATGCCTTGACCAGTGATCAGTGGCCCAAGAGACAAAAACACTGCAAGAGAGGTGGTTAGAAGGTGTACAGAAAAATTTGGACCTATCCCCATTCCATTATTTTCCTAGTAAGCAGTTGCTCCACTATACACAAGGGGTTCAACGACTTGGTAAGAAAAGGGTTTCATGGATAATGTCAGTAATTTCTAGCACTGACACATACTGTGTCATACTCCCTTATAGGATTCTATAGGACAAATAATGTCTGCACTTATGCACACAATGTCTGGAATTATTAGAGCTCACATGACGTGAGCATTTGTTTTTTGGGAATCAGTTCAGATGACCATATCCACATAACATACATCATTAGCCCCTAGTTTCTTTTGAGCCACATCAAATGCATCCCATTGTAATTTTTGATTCCATCACTGTCTGGACTAACTTGACAAACACCAAATTAACACATGCATCACTCATTGGCTGAATATATATATATATATATAGATAAATAGTTTATTTACTTAGTGTATCTTTTTATGGTAAGGATTGTCAGGATTTAATCAGGCATTGGCTATATGGAGCTGCAAGGTAAGGTAAACAATCTTTTATTATTAAATGGTCTATTTTTATTGTATATTCATACTTATTTTCTGTTACATTAGCAACCGGATTGCAAAATGGAACAAATTCATGACTAATATTGCAATTATGAGACAGTAGTACATTTGATAGTGATGGTTGACTATAAGTATTTACAAAATATATGACCTTGTAGTCATGCTGGTCTAGTTTAAAAAGGAGCTCACTAAAAAAGTTATGTGCACCCCTGACCATTAGCACATCTGTTACATGTTAACTCAATGTGGTGTAAAGCCTACAGAACAGACAAATTATCCATTTGATTGATGGAGCTAGAGCATTTAGTTCAGCTTGCTGGAAGCAAACTCAGCCGCCATCTATGAATTTGCTAGAATTTGGGATATGATGCAGACGGAAGGCAAATTGCGGCCACCATCCAAAGACATGAAGACAATTTCGAAATATGTGGGAGACTTGGTCTAATTAATATCTTTCAACAGCATATAGGCAATTCCTTGACCAGTAACCCCCTTTTTCTTTGTTCATTTGTTTCTGTTACTTTCTTTTTACCATAGTTTTTTTTCTACTACTCTCCCTTCTATGTTTGGAAAATTCCAACGAGGAATGGGAAGACATTGCCTGAGACTACAGATCCCTAGGTTATATATTGGGTTTAGGATGACCTATAGAGGTAAAATATAACTTTAGTGCTCTTACAGAGTGCAGTTGATTATACTCCTGTTAAAAGTGTTGAACAATGGATATGTCACATGATGGCACAATGTAGGTTTTATTATCCTCTTGGTACTTATAGAATATAAAAAAGGTACACTTTTTTCATACAGAGATGCACACTGCTATTTCTATTACATAATGATGCATCAGTGGGGTGCTACCTGGGTAATGTTTTTTTTTACAGCAAGCTGATCACTCCTACTAAAGAATACTAAGAGTTGTGTGCTTTACTGAAATGCATATAGACACTTCTTGAAATGCAGTAGTTGAACTTGTTGGTTAATATAAGAACTTGTCCCTACAGGCAAAGTTGGCCGTGCGTCGGCTCGGTTCTGAGCCATGGACGCTTCCATTCATTTCAAGGGGCTTGTCCCCACTTACGCGGCTTGTGGGCAAAAGGGTGCCCGGCCAGCCACTAGCAGCTGCATTGTAGTTAGCGGCCTCATGGCCAGCTTGGCCAGTGGGGACATGCCCCTACATGGTATGCCCTGGTAAGTCCTATAAATATGTCCTATGTATAGGCAGCATACCTGTATGTGAAGTATGAGAATGTATAGAAAGAATGAGAAGCCCCTGATGGATGGAGCTCATCTCTAATTAGGAATATTTACCAGTATAGCAAATTGTGTTTGAATATCATCTCTGCACTCAAGGGCAACAAATCCTTCACTTATTTTAAACTTTCAAGCACTGACTTATATAGTAGTGGATTCATAAAACTCATATATTGGTTTATTTAAATAAAATTGCAGAGAGTAGATCTGCAAATTCTCAGTATTTAATGACAGTACACTAAAAGGTTGACTAAAAATAACAAATATAGAATATACTTATGTGGGACACATTTTACAAAAATAATGACTCTAGAAAAATACTAGGCATACCTATGAATGTGTCAAATCTGTCACAGGCAAATATACATTTATCCTTCTTAATGACTATGTTGCTCTATACCACAACGTCACATACCTTTAACAAAGACACCTTACCGAGTTTGTAGTCATATTCCTGTACACAGATTCAGTTTGATAATTGTGCAACATCTATTATATAAAAATCAGATGGTTCTCAAAGTTGGACAAATTTTAAGTTACAGCTGCCAAAAAGTTGTAAGAAAAGTAGGTCTTAAAAATATTTTTATATGAGGGTTGGATAGGGACTCTGTTTTAATGCATTTTAAAACAAAAAAGGAAATGAATTTAGGTCAATAATAAAATCTATGTGATCTTTTCTGACCTATCTTCCTCTTCTCGAATACTAATTTTTGGAACACCCATTGAGCCAACAGATTAACTGTTCTTTAGATTTTGCCAGGTGAAGTAAAGAGAGAATGGAAATGAGCAGTAAGATATTCAGCTAATTTCTAAGTATGAAATGTATTAGGAAGCATGGACAATATGCTCACATAATGTGAGCTCCTGCATTACACCTTCCCTTTGCACTTAGTACACATAAACCTCTCACAAGAAGAACAAAATCCTAATAAAATCAAATGTGTAAAATAAATGTAATTTAGTAATGTAATGTATTTATTTGAAAATAACTTTGTCTTTGTAGACCCACAGAGCAATACTAGAAAACACTGTCCTATGTTAGTATATTTTAGGTTTAATAAAATTGCCTATGTGACTGACATGGATTACATGGAAACTACCAGTACAGTAGTATTGTTGAATATTGAATTCTTACAAAACAAATGTGACATGGAGCGATCGGGTACTGGGGTAACATTTGTAAAGTTGTTCACCACCATACCTATAACAATATACATAACAAAAGACCACCATGTACAGCTGCGGCTGGATAGGGGAAGGGGTGGCTAGATGGCATTTTGGTGGCAGAAGGGGACAGACCCAAACAGGTGCATTAGAAAGTTTACTTTATTAATACATTCAAAGATTTCACGTCCACAAAGGTTAGCCACCCCTTCCCCTATCCAGCCGCAGCTGACGTGGTGGTCTTTTGTTATTTATACTGTTAAATATTCACATGCAATGATACCAGGATCTCTACACAGCCTTATTCAAGTTCTAATCACTGAGTATGCGTCTTCTGTATTCAGAACTAGTGATTAGCAGCACAGACAATATCATAAATGTATTGCCTTATATTCGTGACAAATTTGGCAATTTGTGATTTCCAGTCATTATTACCTTCATTGTAAAGTAGATTTTCTAAAGTGCATATATTTACAATATTTTCACGATCAACACGATCCCATGAAAACTAATAATTTATTACCTTTATTACACAAATGAAATGCACGTATTGTGAACGCAATGCATGGTAGTTCCTGGAACTGAAATATTTATGATTACGAAGATATAGCAATATATCTATATATCTATCTACTATAGACTATAATATTTTGAGATCTTTGCAAAATTCTCAAAGTGCCTATATGCGCAATAAAAATTTGTGATTTGAATCTTCACATTCAACAATATTCAGAACTTATTTAGCACCAGCATTGTATTTACATCCAGTACCAAAACAACCATTTTAAATGAATGGAGGGCAAACAGTAAGCAACTTTCCTACAAAACAGTACAATTTGCTTTCACCAAGGCTACTAAGAGGCAAACATTTCACTAATCTCAGTAGTCCTCCGTAGTTTTAATAGTCCATAGGTAGGCAGTAGCATACAATATACTGAAGAAAAAAATGCTTTCCAGCAGGCAAGACAAAAGTCCAACCTGGGGGCCAAATGCAGTGTTCGTTTCCATTGTCCTGCAGCCTTAGTCATTAAATCAATGATATGCAGATACGATCCACACTGGGGTGACACTATTAAGTGTACATTTACACTGGCGGTTTTTAACCGGAGGACGCTTGAGGGGAGGGCGGTGGAGGACGGTGCACCGGAGGACGCTTGAGGGGAGATGCTTTACTACACCACCGGTACCTATATATTAATATTATACCTGTACACCGTCTAAGGACTACATATACTTTATAAAGTGGCCCCTCGTTCCTCCTATGCAGCTCCGCGACGGACTGGCCAAACCATTAACCTACAATAACTGAAAAAGCCACACCTCCTGATGAAGACATGTGTTGAAACGCGCGTCGAGGTTGATGGAATCACATTTAAACACAATATATGAATTGGATATCTACGTTGTCGCCTTAGTCCGGAGGAGCCTCTGACACCGACTTTTTATTCCTTTCTTCTATCTTTTCAAGATTAAAGAAAAAAATTTTTATCCATGGACTCGTCAAATGGACTTTATTGTTTGTACTCAGATCGAGAAATTTCGTTAGATGACCACCTTTTGGATTGTATATACCTGGCTTAATACCGTATAAATTCCCAACCCGGTAATGTGTTCGGGTAGAGTGGCCTCTTGAAAGTCCCCTTGTCCTTGCCTCGGCAAGGAGGAAAACCCAATGGACGGTAGAGACTGGGACCTCTGGTCTCTCCGTCCATTAAACCCCATTCTTCTATGATATTTGGGATGTTGGCCTTATACCTACCGGGGTGTGGTGGTAACTTCTTTTCAAGTGTAAAAGGGCCCTAAATATTAATAGCAGAGTGATTGACACCCACACTTTTTTACCTCACCAAAGCTGACCTTATTTGCAAAAGGTTTGGACAGTATTGTTTTACAGTCATATATTTCTGTATTTGTTATATTCCTGCCTTAAAAAACAGGCATAACACTAATGTGATATCATGATATCATGAATTCAATTTAGACAAATATGTTTTTACCCTTTATTTAAAATGAAAAAAGCTGCCAGACAGCTGAGCCAGGTTCTAGCCTCTTTATACCTATGAACTACAGCCTGTTTACGCATCTTGTAATATTGTATAAACATACTAGTCAATGTTATTCTTGCCCCTCTGATCAGTAATCTTAACCTCCCTAGGGTAATGGCGTTTTCGCAGCCATTGAACCGGTGTCTCATGGCGCCGCCATCATTTACATGGAGGTCTATGATGTTGAAGATGTGGCACCAGTAGGGATTGGCGAGCCTGCAGCGATGCAGAATCACTACAGGTTCACACAGCACTGGCATGTTTGCCCAATCCCAGTCCAGGCAAAGTTTGTTTAAAGAACAAACTGTTGACGTACTGGGTTCAGGCATAACGCCAAGACGGTTAATTTAATGGATTCATAGCATTGTATAATATATGAAATGTGGTAGGCTTTCAGTGTTGCCATTTGCCTTCCAGGTCTGATTGCTGGTGCTTTGGAGATTACACTAGTATAATACCATGACAGTTTTGTGTATTATTTGTAAATACGTTTTTGTTTTTCTGTTAAGTGTATAACTACATTAAATTACGGTACTTTTATGTTCTACACGCCTAATATTAATACAGTTAAAGTGGACCTACCACCTCCTGGGGCACTGTACATTACTGGCAGAATTGGGGCAATCACTGCTCGAAAATGTAAAAACACATTTCTGGCAGCAAGAGGGGCGATTTATCCAGGATCATCCCTGCCACTGTGTGATCTTGTGCCACAGCTGGTGTTTTGTAAATACTTGCCACAAGGGCACTTGGAATGGATGTGTCACAGTCCCACGGAATTGTGACGTCAGTGGCACATCTGGGGGATGTAGTGTAATTCAAGCAGCTCCATCTAGTGGCCATGTTGTAAAATTACAGCTCCATCCTCAATAAGGTAGTATTCCTAAAGAATGGGTGGAATCAGCTTTATTTCGCCAGTACTAAACAATTTAGTGTAGCAGTTTTATAGCTTTAAGACGAAAAAGGTAGGAGAACTTTTCCGCTTTACTTCAATTGTCAAGCAAGTTATATTGCAGGTAAGAAGATACTTTACTATGTAAGTGACCAACATGTGTTTTACTCATTAACACATATGAATTCCTTTACAATACAACATTAACCATCAGTGTTTCTTTTGTTTGGCACAAAACATTTCATAGTTCAATGAGAAGTCACCAGTAATTTTTCATGACTGAAGGTTTTGCAATACCTACACAAGAGGTCAATGGTAGAGTACTGTTAATATTTCTAACTGACCTATGTATCACTTTCACATAAAACCATAGCCACGCACTTCCATCATGCATATCTGTATAAAAAATGATTAACAAGAAACAGGTGCTGACCTCTTGGCCTGCTTGGCATTCTCATCTTACAGATCTTGCAAACAGTTCATACTTATGAAACTACAGGTTAACAACAATTGGAAACTCAGCCCAATCTCACATTATCATTCATCTGCTTACAACGTGGTTGATACATTACCACTTTTATTAAATTAACTCAGCTATGCAACTTAAACACAATTGAAACATTATGTGTGGTTTGTGAATTGTAATGTTTCCATTTTAACCAGCATGTGTTATGTACAGGTGGTGGAGACCAGGAGAAAAGCCATACTAATGCATTTTTTTGTATTTCTTCTTAAATGCAGAACAGAGAATATTTATCATGTTGCAAAATATGTTGCCTCTAATTTCTTTTTTTGTATTACAACATTTCTTTATCCTTGTCTAAAAATATAAATAATCAACATCTTCTATGAATACCATTATTAGTGCAAGATGTATACACTTCTATTGAAAATCAAAAGATTAAAACTATTCTTTCTGCAACAGCAACGTATATGATTATGTGAAGAAATCTGGAAAGCAATCTGAAAATGATATTTATATTATAGGTGGTATCTGGAAGTCACCTACAGTTTTATACACCTTTTTAGTTGGAACTACCATAAATCTTGACATATGTGACAATTAAAATGCTTTCATCAAAGTTCATCAACAGAAGTGGGACCCCCCCCCCCTTTTAAAACAGCAACAACATAGACCCTTAGGGCTTATTTCCACTATACATCGGAACCCCCTCCGCTAAGACTTTACCTGCTCGGCGGATGCTGTGTTTAGCATCGGTGGAACTGCTCGGCGCAGTAAGGACACAGCATCCGCTGAGCCGGTAAGTGAATGTGCTCCGCCGGGACCCCCTTGCTTGTGGAAACATAGCCTTAAATGGCTCCTGAGAAAGGGTTTGGGAACCTAAGTATATAGAATTCTAAATAAAAATGTAAAATGTTACATCATCAGTCTGCTAGGCTTTTAATGACGCCAGTGATGTGTGCTATAAAATTGGGGCATCACTCTTTAGACCTCTATGTGGGGCATAACATTGAGGTCTATGACACTGCCCCCTCAAACGATGATGCAGAATAGCGGTTCTGGAATGCGATAAATACATTAGTTTGTTCGAGTTGGTTGAGCCTGGATGAGCTGGTCTCGTCTCAACTTCTAGAAGGTTAAGCAAAGCTGTCATGGTCCGCTTTATTAAAGTGGATGTATGCTTCAAATATAAAAAATATATATGTAAAAATAAAGTTTGACTATGAAGGTGGTGTAGCGCTCCACAATCATAAAAAAATATAGTTACCTGCTGTCCCCTGGAATAATATGAGATATTCCATATTTTTCTGCCAGGGGTTAACACAGGGGGCAATATCGCAATTGTCCACTGGGGGCGTTTCTAATGGTTTTCCATGGGAAAACGTTTCTGTGTACATTTCAATGGAGAGCCGAGATTAGGTACTTTCCTGGCTGTTACTGATCTCTGACCTTTCAGGTTATTCTGGTCCTCATCAGAGCACATGCCGTGAAAGGAGGGGCTGTGAGTAACCTTCTTAAATTACTTATTACAGGTTATTTTTTCAGGCATTCCACCCAATTTTTGGCAGTTCTTGTGCTATTCAAGCAAGCATGAACCTATGGTCCACCTTAAGGGTTTCATGAAACTTTTTTGAAATTCAATTAAACTAAACTTAGTGGAGAACCTCATTGATTTGGAACAAAAGCAAATCCCACTATTCAATTCTGGCAATTGTTAGGGTTATTTGGCAACCTACTGTAATTTAAAAAAAGAACAAAAAACACATGGAGCTGTACAAAATATTGACTATACTTAGTGGTGTACTCATCTTTGTTACACATTAATGGCTTTGTGTGCTTTGTTAATTTGAGGGACACCAAATTTACACTGTTATACCAGGTATGCACATGACTACATTACATTGAATCAAAGTATCATATCTTCAGTGTTGTTCCATGAAAAGATATTACACACAATGTCATTGGTGTACTCACCCAATACTGTATGTTTACTCAACACAATAAGATGAACCCCTGTATGGGTATTTTGGTACAAAATAAATCTGATGTTGTGAAAGATTATGTTAACAACTGCAACAGAGAAGGTAGGGTCACCATTCACATTACATTGTGACTATACAAACTTTGTGACAACTTTTCTTCCAATACCATGTAGGATGCGGGCGTTTTCTAAAACATTTACCTAATTATATTCTATCAATCTGTACCTAATTGGGGGAGGGGGACTAAATTACACAGTTATTGGTAGATCTAAAGGAAATTGTACAGAGAGTTTAAAAAATTACATGGTGAGTTTAGATCATATAATGACTGCTTGTCCTTTTAAGTGTGGCATGTGCCCCTTCACTTTCTTTATTTAAAAAGGACCTGTAGACAAACAGAAAACACATCATACTCGGCAAACAGAATTTCTGTCTAGTACACTAAAAGATATGTTATTTACATAGGAGATGGGCAAACACCATTACAGATCTTGATGTTCTATCTTCTATCTTGATCTTCATGTTCATGTGCAGCTTGTATTCAAACAAGACTATATCTTCCATATGAGAAAGACAAAACCTCCTATATTGACACATATGCTTCTTTCAAATCTATTGTGTGTTATACTTGGGAATTTACTTTGAAGGGAATTTTCATCTGCAAAAATCTTTGTTAATTTCCTCACACATAACTGTATATTCTTGGTTCAGTAGTTAACACTCAAGCCATGCAGCAGTATTGTGTTTGTTTTGAATCTTAGTCTGTGCCCTATATGCAATTACTTTGTCCCTTGGTGTTTGGTAGGTTAATTGGCTTACCCCCAAAACTTACACTGACTAGTGTTACACATGACTTAGACTGTACTATTTCACTTACACTGTGTCAAATATATATATATATATATATATATATATATATATATATATAGTGCCAAGTCTTGAGTCTTGATGATTCCAGTGTCCTGGATAATACCTGGTGACACCAAACCACCACTCTGTGTACTGCATTTATATATTTAGGAGTATGGGGTGACTTTTTAGTTAGATATGAACAAGTCTAAGACTGATATCAAGTTCACTCCTCACAAAAAAGCTTTTCCGTGTACCCATATTAAAAAAAATAAAAGAAATCTGGAATCCAATTTTACAGCAACATTTTTTCGTGTGTAACTGCTGTACATTCGCTAGACAGCTATACAAGGCTATATTTACATGATCACTTTTTTGGACTGCTGACGACGAAGTTGGGCAATCCACCATCTGCCCCATGACATCATCAAGCCTCCCCCTCTCCTGTTTGAGGCAAGTGTACTAGGGATTTTGGGGAGGGGGTCTAAGAGGGGAATGTATGATTTGTTCCCCCTTCGTGCTATATCATCCTCTCCCCCTCTAGGGACCCACACCCTTATCCTCAATGCTGCTGGCTACCTTTCTGCCATCCTGAGGTGCCTCTCTTGTCTTGTCTCTCTGGTTCCTTTTTCCTGGCTCTTCCACCAGCATCTGTGTCCTGGGGTAAAGGTAGGAGCAGGTTTTTAACCTACGGTGGGCCCCTTCAGCTCCAGCATCAGGCTGGGAGGAGAAGAACAAGGATATGGAACTGCTTCTGCAGACAGCAATCTTTACTGCAAGCATGGTCTCTCTTCCTTCACACCTGCTCTCTTCCTTCCAACATGTATGTGCTGGTGGGTGGGAGAGTGGAATCTTGCTGGCGGCCAAGGAGCCACTACAAAGAGGCTAAAGAGCCAAATATGGCCCCGGAGCCACAGGTTCCAGACCCCTGCTTTAAAACATGTAGGCACCAGGGAGTTAATATCAAGCTACTTACATTTTGTGAGGTCAGGGGGAAAAAAGAAGACATTGGAGAAAATATTTTGATCTCTAATGCTCGGGCCAATAAATCTATTAGTTTATAGTCTTTCATAAACTTTATGAGGCATTGTAATTCTGATATTTCATTTTTATGGCAAACAATTTAATGAAAAAAGAAGAGTCATGTATGAGACATTAATCACAGCTTATGACAAACACCACACAATGAATAGGTTCTGGCTCAATGTAAAGCAGTTCTCATTTAATTACACATCTAATTTAATTGCATTCATCAAATCTAGGGGATGTGATTATGTTTAACTAAACATCACCCACATATTAAGTAGATATGTTGAGAAAATGGCTCTGCTGAATTAATAATTTAGAACAGCCTTAGTTTACACAACAAAGTAATCTCATATTCCCTTTACAAATCAAACCTATGAGCTACCTTAGGTCATACCACAATAAAAAAAAAGGTTGATTGTACTCAGCAAATATATTCTAAATTAATAGGCAACATCACAGGGCCTCATTCCAAAAAGGAAAAGTCTGTCTTCTCTGTAAGTTTCTTTTTTCTTTACAGCATGTGTTATGACTAAAGAAAAAAACTATTTCTAACATATCTGTAATATATTTCCAACGTGCTGAAAAAAAATTGATGTGCCAGATATATATATGTTTTTATCTTATTTTATCTTGGCCCGACAACACAGTGCATTTCTAGCTTTGAATTCCAAAATACTCATCACACAGACCTAAATTTAAACAGGTATAGAAAGCTTTTAGTACAGCCAAGTCAATATGAGATGCAAATTTTTTAAATTAGGTTTACATTTGATTGAGTCCACAATAAGCCACTAAATCCCCAATCCTTCCTTTTATTTTTAAGCAATAAGTTCTGATTCCTATGTGTTAGGTAGTGATGGCGCGAACCCGGAATTGCGCGTTCGCGAGTGGCGAATGCGAACTAGCGCAAAAGTTCGCGAACCTGCCATTGACTTCAATGGGAGGCGAATTTTAAAAAACAAAGGGACCCCTTTCTGGCCACAATAGTGTTGGGAAAGTTGTTTCAAGGGGTCTAACACCTGGTCAATGACATGACAGAGGGAGATCCATGGCAAAACTCCCAAGACATTTTTTTGTTCACCCACTAAATCCGCACCAAGGAATTCTACAATGATAGTCAATGGGATTTGAGC
>CM070032.1:154327815-154340386 GCA_036250615.1 Ptychadena robeensis
GTCAGATCGGGAGACCTTGGGGGCCATTCAACTGGCCCACGACAACCAATCCACTTTCCAAGAAACTGTTCATCTTGGAATGCTCGGACCTGAAACCCATAATAACACCGATAAGTTTGATGTGTCACATAACCCTCTTTCTATTGTAAAAACAAAAGTTGGATTCAAAATGGCCGACTTCAAAATAGCCCCCATGGTCACCACCCATCTTGAAAAGTTTCCCCCTCACATATACTAATGTGCCACAAACAGGAAGTTAATATCATCAACTATTCCCATTTTATTAAGGTGTATCCATATAAATGGCCCACCCTGTTCATTACCTATATAGGCATTTATCATTTATTGCAATATAACTGAAGTAAATGTAGCCATACATGGGTAAATTTTTCAGTCGATTCTTGATCGATCGATTGCTGTGCCGTTTCCCACAATGAATCAACCATGAATCAAGTGCTGCACTGAACGATCAATCGTTTGTCAAAGTAAATTGGTGGAGACCCTTGATCACTTCATGTGCTATTGACCCATAGCTCCCTATGCTGAAGCCATTCTCTTCTATTGATTTTGAAGAATCATCCTTTTTGAGGATTGGCTCCCTTCAAAAACAAACCTAAAACGGTTTCCCAAGGTGGTGTGCTCATTGATTGCAAAACAATCAATAGCCGATTCCTCGATTGCCGGGAATTAGGAATCGATCGCAGAGATATTCAGGTGTCTATGGCTACTTTAAGACATATAGAAATATCAGAGACCACTACACTTTCTTTTAAATAAACATCTCTACGAGTATGAAAACCATTCATTGCTAATTCCTACACAAGCATACCTCATCCTGCTTTATGAGTATAGCTGGACTTGAGATCGATTTGTTATATGATTGGGTCGGTCATAAGTTGTACATCCATCGAAAAGTGCACGATTTTCAGGATGAGATTGATAGCTGATCCATTAACAAAAAAAAATGCATTAGGAAATGATGGAAGTGGGATAAGGTCTATAGAAAGGATTGCATGTCTATAAAAAATTACAGACATGTCCAATCCCTGCCCGATTTTTTGTGTGATTTCTTGATTTCGATCGATCGCACACTTTATGCATGAATCGATTTGTGAACAATCAATCACTATGACTGATCGTGGAAATCGATTGGTGAGAAATCATACAAAAAAGCTGCTGTAAGTTCCAAAACACTGCTAGAAATGTAACTATAACTTTGGACCATGTAAAAGCTGATGAAAAGAAAGGTTTGTGTAAGGAAAAGAAAGAAGCAATCCCAGCTCCACTGGCACATAAGATACAGTGAGCATTAGACTGTTCCCATCCTTAATACTTTAAAGATGCTACTACACAGGAACAAAGTAGACCAACAAGAGCTGGGGGCAATAAAGAGAACAAATCAGCACTGAGAGGGATAACCACAAATGTCACTCAAGAATTGTAGGCTGACATCAAGTGACCTTCAAACACGGTACCAAAACAGGCTCCTACAGGCAGGGCAAAATCATGGCAATACAGGAAAAAGTCCTTTCTCTGTGGATGGAGGACCACCAAATCATGTGTATATCTTTCCTAGCCCAATCTCCACACTTAAACCGTATTGAAAAGCTCTGGAATGAGGAGAAGGAAAATTGATGATCACAAACTTTTAAGCAAACCTGTTGCATTTATTAGTTTACAGAAAGAGTGGAATGAATTTTTCAGTTTTTGCTATCACCAATGGGTAATACCTTTTGTTTGTCTGTTTAATCTCCTCGGCAGTTATCCCAAGATAACTTGGGGTGAGTATTGTTAGTAAACAAACTCATCCCGAGTTAACTTCAGGCATATTCACATGCCTGCGGCGTTTCTGTGCATCTGCGGACCCACCGATCCTTCCGCGTCTGACACAATCACATCATTGATGAGGCCCGAGATACAGGGGGCCTCCATGTAATGGAGGCAATGTGGCTTTTTCCAGCACATGGTAGGATGGGGAGGGCGCCACTTGCATAAATCCTATGAGGTTAATTAATCCACCACCCCTCATCTCCATCTATACAGGGAGGTTTTTACAAAAACTAAATACCATTTAATGGGGCTTTAAGGTGCCAGGATCTAACAAATTGCAGTTTTATTGATTTCAAATTTTTTGTTTAGTAAAATATTGTTGACATTTTGTCAATTAGGTAATGTGACTGAACAAAGGATTCGTTTAAGTGTGCACACCCTTGACAACCAGCTTACTGGATATTTGTTTTTGTTTTTTTAATTAAGGTTTGTTTTTTAATTAAACTGTACAGGTCTGGAGAGAGGGAGATGACTATAACACAACCTTGAACCTAGACTATATGTAACCTGTAAGGCTTAAGGCGATAGACAAGCAACGGAGTGCATGGCGATGACATCATCCCGCTACACTCTGTCACTTAAAGTATCAGCGGGCACCCTTTGTGTGCCGGCCGTTGATGTCAATGATTGATGTCAATGTATAAAAAACGCATCCATACATTTTTGACACGGATTGCGATGCAGCTCAGAAAACTTTTTTTTCCCATGACCACATCATGTCTGTGGAGACTGCTCCACTGGGGGCAGTGGGAGTGGTTTGCCCAAACCGTGCTAGTGGAGCCTCAGCCTAAATCCTATGATGACTAAAATAAATTGCTATAAAATCATGTTCTCTGTCGTTAGTTTTATACCATGTTTAATACTAATAATTACTGTATTGTATATTTTCTAACATTGAGCATGATACTACTGAATATAAATATCAGAAAATTAGATGACAGTGTGGGTTTGGTGTGGTTATATAATAGGCATCATGATAACCTGTTATCTCCATAACCAAGATATCGCAAGCACAAAATGAAAAGTCACAAAGACTATTGTATTTGAATGTCACCACAATTAATACAGTCTTTTTATGTTATCTGAAGGCTTTCAGACAGAAAAGCACAATGAGCTAATTTGTATTATCCATTTATTATTCAGCATGATCTGTATATTAATACATTTTGGTATGCCTTACATTATTTTAGACTTCAAAAGACTACTAACGCTATACATTACAAAGTCTATTACTGTCTGATGGTCTATAAATTTAAAAAAAGCCTATATGAGGCTAAAGATTTGGTGCCATGACACTATTTGTCATTTATAACATGACTAAATTGTGTGAATCCTTAGTTCAGATGAATGCCATGTATTTTTAAAGATTAAATTAAATTATCCCTGCATTATTTAATATAAAATATCTGGACTGTACCATTAGAATCCATCTACTTTGGAGTCTACAGATACATAGAGATACGTACAAGAAGAGCAGAAACACTTTACGTATATTTAATATAATATGTACAGTAGAAAAAGATATTGGATACTGAATTCCAGGCTAAAAATGGTTAACCCTTGTAGCGGATACCCCACCTTGGAGTTTGCAAAAGTAATTTTCTCACATTAACTTGTTCTCCATTGGCTACTTCTTTAAACTGCCTTTCAATTTCTGTTCATTAACCACCTTCCATCAATCTATATGCAAATCCTATGGATCTTTGTTGTAGTGGGAAGAAACCAATGGGCCACACATAGATCAGAGACACAAAAAAGGGGACAACACCAGCACTACAGGCTTAAGAAAGTAAAACTTCCTTTGTAATTCCCCTAGACATAAACAAACAATTACCCTTACAGTTGTGTTGGACCCTCTTGAAGGGTTACTAAAGCTTTAACTTGAAGCTCAGGTATAAGAACGTAATGCAAGAAAAATAGAATGTGATCCAGACACAAAAGGCCTTTTTTAAACTTTGCAACCCCAAAATGGCATCTGTAATGTTGTTTTTGCCTTGGGACTTTTTTGAAGTCTTTCTTGGAAAAGACACACTTTGCACATCTTGAAGTACCCTGTCTCTCTGAAAATAAGACAGTGTCTTATATTATTATTTGCTCCCAAAGTTGCCCTGTCTAATTTTCGGGGATGTCTATTTTTTCATTAAAAAGAATACAGCACTAGGGTATCAGGGTTGGTGGATCACTTAAAATGACAAAGGGGGATCAGAGGAGGGAATCAAAATGGCACAGGAGACTCAGAGGGGGGATTAGCATTTTAGTATTTTAGTAACCCCTTTTAATCCCCCTGTGTCATTTTGATTGCCCCTCTGATCCCCCCTATCCAGAGTTACAGAACCGTATCTTCAGGGGTGCCTTATTTTCAGGAGGATGCCTTATTTTGGGGGGAACAGGGTAACAGTATCATCCTGAGCTAGTCCAAAATTCCCAAGCAGCAGTTGTAACGGCACTGAATGTACAGTTGGTCCACAGGTATTGTAGATGCTTAACAAGAAGGGCTGGCTTGTATGAGGACCTACATAATACTGAATTAAGGAACAGCCCCCAAAAGCACTGAAGCTGACGCATGATGAGGCGTCTCCAGTGCATATTTCCACCATCTGCCAATATGCTTAATATGGGGCATATTTAACCAATCCCTGAGCTGTGTGCAGCTGCTAGAACATGGCTGTGGGTTAATGAGCCTTGTAGCACACATGTGAATATGCTGCCTGAAAGTGGGATGTACACAGTTCTAAAAATGGGCAAAGGAGGGGAGGTGGACTTTCAAATGTAGTGGTGTGGTTATATATTCCAATTTATCCAGTTTAAGGATAAACTCTCACACTTTCTTATTTTTTGCTTCATGGTATGATTGAATCCATACAGCAGCTTTTTAAATTCTTCACAGTCCAGCACTATGATTTTGTATGTTAATTTCAGACCATGGATATATTGCAGACAAGTTTCTGGACCAGAACATCTCAAAAAACAGAGAAATGTACTTTACATAATTATTGTATATACCAACTATAAGAAGTCATACTGAACAGACTTAGGCTGTTTAGGCTGACTATCGCTAAAAGGTTCCCTCAAGTATTCTTTTTGTCTATTACTGTATCGATAATGTCTGTCTTAAAATATTTTGGAACTCTGTGCTGGTAAGAACTCTGTGGATTACAACACATTATACATTGTTCTTGCTATAGTAAAGAAAATTCTGCTTCAAATTCTGTTTTATGGAAATCATAGCCTCTACTTCTGCTTTAATAGAATTGTTTAAGGCTTTCCCACTTCCTTAACTCCAGCTGGGCATGGAGCACGGAGCTGGGTAAAAGCCAAAATATTTTTTGACTATCAACGCTCAGGTGTATATGGTGTTTCCTATACAAGTGTGTATTATGGTATATGGTAGTAGAATATGGTAGTCATATTCTTCTAAACTTGCTTCTTAACATTAAACATGTTCTTTAGCCAATCCGAGCCATTTCTTTTCTTTACTTAAGTTCAAGCAATATACCCCAGTATTTATGTCCTCACAGCACAGACACCTTATAGTTGATCTGTCATAAAAAAAAGAATAAATAAACTTCCACTTACCTTTTGAACCAGCATGAAGAAAGAGAAATACTTTACAATCCTAAAACAAATATACTTACCTGCTGTTTCTTCAAGTACCCATCTCTGGTACTTGAAAATTTATCTTCTTTCTCCATTCTCCCTGTGACAGTATTTCTGCAATCCAGTTAATTGTCACTAAATGGTGCTAGATACTTGTCTTCTGAGACTTGAAGCGGTAGCATCATTAAAGAAGTGATGTCTCCCTTCCCAAGTCCATCTGTTCTCGGCAGAGTGGGGATGCCAGCACCGCAGAACAGCATCATGGATTATTAGAATCTAATGTGCGCTTTGACAGGACTATGACATAGAGTGTGTATAAATCTGCTTTAATTCACTCTTTAAGAACATTGAAACCACTGGGTTCTAGTAACATAACCATTCTTGGTGTCATAAAACTGTATAGACAATGTCATACACATTTTGATGTGACAAATGATTTGCAGGAGGTGTGAAAGAGGCCATCTACATTAGTTTTGAGAAATATTCCTAACTGCCTTTCACATATAATACTTTTTTAACACCTCCGTCATAGTTATTTGCCAACAGATAATGGTTCAGTTATGTTATGGAGGTTACATAGTTTACTTTTTCGACAGGCTAAGTGCATTTTCTAGTACAGAAAAAATATCTGTGTCCTCAATACCATTAGTGGTCTTTATTGATAGCTTAAGGAGCTTATTCAGATTTTTCAACTATCTTCTTGAAATGTCTTTGTCTACGGCCTAGTCTCCACAGCACAGGGGGTTTTGGCATGGTGCAAACACCTAATTGCACCTTATTAACAAAAGTGTAGGTCAAAGTGTATGCTATCTCCCCTGAGGTGATCCGCAGTTGGATCTGGCGTGCGTGCAGCCGGAGAGCAGAATAGCATGCGTCTGCATACTGTGTCACAGTATACGTGCACTGCCACTATTTCCCCTGGCTGTAAATGCTGCCGTTATGGTGGGGTGGAAGATACCTCCCCCTGACTGGGTCCCACCAGGACACCTGTGGAGCCATTACAGCGGTGCCCATTACTACTATTACCTGCCTGTCATCCAGGGCATGCTGCCATCTGTGGTGCACCCTTCTGCGGCCCCTGGCTCTACTGCGGCTGAGGACTCAGGGACGAACTATAGTTCTAGACTATATTAGTTGGAGTATTTGCTGAGGACTTTATCAGTACAGTTACTTGTTTGCCGTTGGATTGCTGCTGCGAGACAATTCCTGCTTTCAATATAGTTTGAGTTCAAAGCATCAAAAGCCCAGGATGTCATTCCTGTCCATAACAGCAACAACATTTCTTGCTAAAAAAAATACTGCAAAAAGGCTAGCACTTGTTCAAAAATGAAATCAATAAAAAATTATCTTGTAACTTCTGAAATTTCAACTACATGCCTACTGTAAGAAAAGTTGTTGCTATTAGCAATATAGCTGTATGGTCATTCTGGGTCAGGGATTTTGAAAATATTAAAGGCTGAGCATGACAACATGAGTTTGCAATAGCAGCTTCTATTATTTCTCATACTATTGCTATATAATCACAATAGGTCTTCTTTAAGTTACGACAAAGTTATAAGTTATTAGCAGGATTGGCAGCTTATCGATGTGCATTCCCTCCAGAGCCACCTATTTCGACCCGACTGGATCTTGTTCACAGCTAAGTTTGCAGCATCAACTACCGATGTCAACCCTCATAGGGATGTAGTCAGCCAGGACACAGCTAATCATAATTGAGAGACATCACTGATGAATGACTGTTTGGGTTGCTAGTTCATAAATATGTATTGATAGTTAAAGGCCATATGGATGAAATCAAGGACATTTATAAAAGATATGATCAGAAAAAGGTTAGCAGTGGTTGCCAATAGGGCAAACACTATGATAAACTACTGGGTATAGATTAATTTTTTAACTGAGTTTATGCTTTGCACCTTCCTAAAGCTATGCCTATCCTCTGATATACAATTGTCTAGAACCAGAGCCTTAGCAAGTAGTAAATGGTTTGACTCCAAGATTTTGATTTGAAAGCACCAGCAGGAACCACACGCTGGCCTAATACCTTTAAAGTCCCTCTCCAGAATAAATTCATTCCTACTATCTTCCTCAAACCCATTGCTCAGGTTATTACCCATGAAGATAGGATATAGTTATCTAAATCCAAAATCCAGGTCGCTTTTGAAGTGTATAATAACAATCTGAGTACGATTTGCATTAGTATTAACATTTGTGCATGCTTGTGTATGAAACAATTTAATAAAAAAAAACAAGTATTGGATTGCTTAAGAGCACATTATAATCACTGTATTCACAATATCCCATCTAGCGTTAATAGCTATTAAGCTGCATAATAGCCACATTATACCCAAAGGTGACAAATGAACCCCAGGGAATATGTTCTTGTTATATACATCACCCCAAGAAATTTCCTTTAACACATTCAAGTGTTGAAAAGAACAAACAACATATGGCATTTCTATACGCCGTGATTACACCAGGGATCCATCCATTCAGATTAATATATTGTGACAACTCTAGTCATTGTTTTCATCCCCAAATGACTGAGGTAAGCTACGTACATGTTGACACCTTTAATGAATTAGAAATACACTTGAAAATAGGAAATTGTTTCTAGGAAATCTTTGACAAGTGAATGGGAATCACCGTCTAGAGGGACTGTGAATAGGCAATGAGAGAGCCTGTCATTTTTTGTCACACATGAAAGATGTTAAGCAGTTAATGCTAGGCTATTAGTCACAATTTTAATAATTCCTACTATGAAGCATAAGGAGATAGTAACGAAATCCAATACTGACTGTTTCAACACCATGCTGATTTTCATTAGATTTGTTCAAAGGGGACCCAGCATGGAATGTCTAAACTACTTTCGTAGGCAGATGACTAAAGAGGCTTGTCTATTTATGGAGATCACACTTAATCTTCATTCCCCTATACACATGGGTGGCAGGCAGAATTGAAATTCACCAACTCTTTACCCATTTTCTGAGCCATGATAAACATGATTGTGAATGCAACAGAATGATGAGAAGAAGGTGACATTGTATTTTTATGAAATGCCACTTTTGTCTTTGATGTGTCTGTTTAGAGTTTGCATATTTAATATATGATCATTAATTTTACTTTCTAATATTCTGCACAGTATACAAAAATAACTGGGTGAAACTTTAATTATACAGTCGGTAGAAGCAATTTGCAGCATAAAAAAACGAAAACTACAGGCTTTATGACTGTAGACCAGAGGTCAATTGTTCTTTCTACAACATGCGTTTTATAGTTGTCAAATGAATTATAATTATGTTATTAGATTACATCTTGTTTATTCTATGATTATTTAGGTTTTGTTTACACATGGAGTCATCATCTGTGGCCATCTGTGGTGGCAAAGCGCCATCAGCATTTAGCATCTGGAAAACTCTTGCAAACGTGGACACTGAGAGACATATCATTGTCCTTAATGGTGGCCATACAAACCTACTGCCTGGAGAGGTTATAATAATATAGGGTTGTGTGGGCATGATGTCAGATCAGGACCACAGCTTGGATGCTGATTGGACTGTTATGCTATTTACATACACTTATTCCATGTAGTGTCGGGCTAGATCCTAACCTAAAAGGTAAGGTTTAGAATCTTAAATATTTTATTACCAATTTTAAAGAGTCTTCTATGGTCTGAATACAAGCTGACCTAAAGTAGTTACTATCACAATTCACAGGGAATGTGAACAACTCTTACACAAAGCTTTATTTACAGTATATACAATATAACTGCTGCAACTACTATCATGAGAGCTCCTGTAGAAGGACTTGCATGGGCTACATTTGATTTGAATTTGACAAAACAAAGGTAGGTCAATAGTAGAGATGGACACAACATTTTCACTAGTCTTTTTAACAAATTTGCCAAGCCCCATGAACAAGGTTTCTTCACTAAAATTGCTATAGATGTGGAAAAGGGTTATGGAAATATATATATATATATATATATATATATATATATATACATATACATGCAAGGAAAGCAGGTCAAAAAGAGCTTGATGCTAATTTCTTCACAAATGCCTGAAATTGAGCAGTACTGCATTCAACTGGTATCAGTGGTTGCAGGCCAAGGATCCAGACTAAAGCTCAATGCTCAAGTGAACAAGACCACTTAGTTTTAAAGAAAACACCCACTCCAAAGGAACACAAGCTTACCTATAACACTTCATAGGGAACATAACCTGATTAACTGCAAATGCTTATTTTTTTGCTTGGAGCAAGCATTAACTAACCTCTAGTGTCATATAACACATCCTGAAGGTGTTCTTTTTACATAATATCTATGTGATTGAAGATCAGCTTTTTTGCAGTAGCAGGAAACTACTTTGCTTCTTATAGCATTGAAATCATATGATAGTTCCTTTAAACGAAGAATGCTATTTTATATACCTAACTTGCCGCAAATAAGACACTGCGGGTCTCCATTAGTTTAAGTTCACAGCATGATTGAACAGTAGGTGAATTAAAATGGGCCTGGTAAAACAATACCCTCCAACCATGTAATGTAAGCATTCTCCTCTTATTCAATAAGGTGCTTTACCCAAATTAGTGAGCTCTATGAAAAAGCCTATTAGTGTGGGTGAAACGCATCAGGAAGAAGAAAAATCCAGGGGTGTCAGTGTGTTATTGTATCTGTTGATATGCACTTTTATTCTGTGTGCATAGCCTCTAAACTATTGTGTGAGGTTTGAGAGGCTCATTGATTATAGACTCCTGCACCGGTGAAAATAATCTTTAATTGATGTAGCCCAAAAGCAAGTCTGTATGTGTGAAGGTTTTGCTGAGGATATGGGTCCAACCAGCAGAAGTGGAACAAAAAAAAGTGCTGACAAGCATTGAGCAATATCTTTAGTAAAGGAGATCTACACAGCCCCACCTTATATTTTTTATGTAACATCTGTGTGCAGGATGAAAATTTTTTATAAAAAAATGTATAGTTAAATTAAAATACTGTATTTGTGGACTATAAGACACACTTTTTTACTATTAAAATAAAAAATCTATTTTTCTTTCTTTTTTTTTAGTCCCTACCATCCTGGGAGCAATAGCTATGCATCCATCCCAGGAGGCAGAAATGTGTTCAATTCCCTCCAGCCAAGCCAAAAAGCCACTGCCAAAAATAGATGATCTTATCTTTATTAGCACTAGCAGTACCCATTCTCTGAACACACTGACCAACTTGAGAGACAGACATTTTACAATTAGATAGCACAAGTTGTATATTAACATTAGCATCATGCATTGCAATAAATATATTTTGTAGCAAAGACTTATATTTCCTCCCATATGCTAAAGTTTAAACTGTGCACACTTTGCTGCAGTAAAGACCTCTCTCCTGGCACTGGTCTTTTGGCTGAGTGACTATAGAGTGCATGGTCCAGTCAAGCCTACTTTACTGGAACATTCTGTAAATTCACTTGATATCTGAATGGCTATGTCTCTGTTTTTCTTTTTCCCTAATTTTCTCTTCAAAACTTTGGGTGGGTCTTATAGTCCGAAAAAAATACAGAAATGTGCAAGACTCAAGGTGAGGTTAGAGTGCTGGATAGTGATGAGCAGTATTCGTATCTGCAAAATATCGTCAATTTAATGCCTAATATTCGCAATAAATTTGAGAATTCATGATCTCCAGTCATTATTTCCTCATTGAGCAAATCTGTACTTGTACATGCGCCTATTGTGACCGCAATTCACAGTAGTACCGGGTACTAATGTAGAAAATCTTGAATATTCGCAATGATGAAGATAAAGCACTATATTCAAGATCTTCATGAAGTCTTGAGGTGCAGATATTCGTAATAAAAATTTGCGGTTAGAACACTAGTGCTGGAATTTAACTTAAATACAGAACTTTCTGCCCCAGTGAGGCAATCTTTCTCTGTTTTGGCATATTCAACTACCCGGATTGGTCAACTCACAATAAGTATGAGTAAAGCCTGCTATACACACACCGATCGGCAGCCGATTTTGCCTGCCGACCGACGGGCGTGCGGCCGTCGGTCGGTGGCAAAATCGGCCGTCGATCAGGGGTGCCCACAGCTCGGCCGGCCGATGTTGTAAGCTCGGAATTGCAGCGTGATGACGTCATCACGCTGCTATTCCGAGCTGATCTGAACAGCTCTGTCAGTACCCACTCGTGGGTGTATGGCAGGCTTTACTCATCCAGTCACCAACAGCAGAATTATATGTCTCTTTCTCGAATAAAAATGTCCACTTATCTTTGCAAATCCATATACTTATTTCTGCATATGTAAACACATATATCTACTCATGTTTTTATTCTGAATGCCTGACAAATAAATTGTTGTTTTAATTAGTCAATTCTTCCTTAGTGATACTTTGCATTTTGCAAGTAGAAGATACTTGAGACAATAAATTTGACCTTTAAATAAATAATCAGACATTCAAGTTACCATAATAAAGTCTGAGCTAGTATAAACTTTACATAGCATTTACAGAGAATTTGCTACTAAATATTTTACTGGTCCCAATAATGTCGGAAAAATTTACAATCAAAACATAATGCGCAATATTTCTAAAATAAATTCACTAAAGTGATTTTCTGATTGCTGGATCTGTAATTTACACCACCTGGCAAAATGATATGGCACTGTGAGCAAGGTAAATTGCCCCATTTGCAGACAGTCTTTTCATAGCTCCCAATGTAATACTGCATTGGGCAACTAATAGCTGTAGGAAGGAACACCTAAATCACTCATAGAAGCAAACATGACAGACAGCCTATATGAACATGCCATGGAGCTGATGTCTGCCAGCTGGAATGCCAAATCAACACCATTCAAATGCTTTGTATAAGAAGCTGGTAATTTCACAAAACACTGAGCAGAGGCGAGTGGACAAAGCAACCTGAAATTGATGTTAGCCCATGCAAGATGTTGAAATTGCTGCTTTGTGTGTGTCACAATGCATGATGTATAATTAAACTGAAAAAGACAAATTGTCACTGGGAAGCATTCCTACCAGCTTATACCAACAGAAGATATAATAGGCTTAGCATATGTGGAGTTACTCCGTAGTAAAAATCAGCCATGATATGTCCTATTTTGGTATTTATAAACATTTAATTCAGTATGACTAGAGAGGG
>CM070032.1:154357006-154371013 GCA_036250615.1 Ptychadena robeensis
GGATGATGTGGTCAAAATACTCATTTGCCTAATAATTCTGCACTCCCTGTATATCTTAAATAGTCAAGGATAGATGTAGTGTAGACCCAGGTGTCACCAGCTTCTCTTGTAGGTTTACACTCTCTTGAGTCTACCAGACTAGTGCAATGCTCAAATGCTAGTGCTTAAAATAAAAGATAAGGGCACACTGCTGGATTAGGGGATCACTTTTACTAACTACAGGAATATATACAGCTTTCACTATCTCTGGTGCAGGAGATAGGGTACAGTTTGTTACAGTAATATAAACGGTGCTGAGGCTCTAACCCAGGTAGGGGGATGTTGATAGGTGTGAGGGAGAAACGATCAGTTTATTTTTTCAAGGCTAGTATAAGTGATGGAGTCTCCAATCTCAATCCCTAGCCCTTTAGAAACGTTCACTTGCATGGTATAGCTGGTTCTTGTAGTTCCTCAGGACTGACACAGGCCCATACCCACAGGGATATAGCTGGAGAGGAGCAGGGCCCTGTCTCTCTTCTTTACAGGTAGTTTACAGAAGACCATGGGTGGATACCATATATCATATTTATAGACTCAGTGACCTATCAGCAACACCCATAGAACACCCATAGAACTGCGTAGATTTCACTGGAACATTCTACAAAGCTCTAGACAGCTTTGAACATATATACACCAAAATACATTTACAGTGCCAGCTAACTCGTTATATACACAATTCCATTACACTACATAGACAGCTCTTGCTATATACAAAATAAATGCAAAAAAATATATCCAAAGATTACCTTTAATTATTTCCCTATATACTCCTTCAGACAGAAGTGTCAGCTAGCCGTATTTACAGTTAAAGCATGTGTAGGGTATACATAGTATTAATCTCCCTAGCAGTTGAGATGAACCCACTTTGTGCAGAGTTAGTTTACAAAAAAAACTCTAGACAAACTGGGATCACACATTCTAATTAATGCATGGCGAGCCTGCTGCAATTCTGAATTACAGCCCCACCCTATCGGTGTCATCGGTGATGCACAAATAGGCAGGGGAGGCGCCATAGACCTCCATGTTTATAGTATCACAAAGTCTGCAGCGTTGTGCTAGTTCTGAGCAGTCCATAAACTGCTAGCTCCATTTTAATATATGAGCACAAATATCTGAGGCTACTTAATGTTCAGCCAAGAAAATGTTGGCTCATTTATAGTCTTCGGGTCAGCCTAAGAGTTTGACTCAAATATATTTTCACACTGATCTCTTAAGAAATTAAATATTTCATTTAGCATAAGAGCAGCCACACTTTGTGATTAGGATAATTGGATAAGTTTAGTTAAACTCTCGTTTGGCTCCAGCAGATCCCTAAACAAATTTTGACGGACATTCTGCTCAAGGGAGTCAACTGCAGGAACAGGCTGGCAACACACGACTGAAACGAACAAGACAGCGCCAGCGGAAGGCTTTCTCATCTGTTGCTTTTAAAACTGTATGATCAATTACACAATTACATTTATCATAAGACAACATTAATCACACAATACGCTGCTTTTTACAGCTAGCGTTGTTTGTTTGGGTATTCTGAAAGTGCTTAATTGCTCCTCTGTGCAAAGTACAAAAGCTGGATTTGTTATTGTTTTTCTCCAATTGTACTTTGTAATCTTTCACTGTAAAAACAAAGCCAGAATATGTTAGCAGTACAATACTGCTTTGACATATACATGTCATTTTATAATATACATTTTCACCTTCCTATAAACCTGACCTAAAGTATTTCAAAATCTTATGATGTATGCTGTGTAGGACGTCAAACATTGGCAATAATAAGTACACAGTGTTTAATTCTGTTCCTGCAAATCAGAAGTATTTTATATAGTGATCCACATTTCTATAAGTTAAAGAGTGGAGTTATACATTGATGTAGGAAGACTGGCCCTCATTTAGTTGCAATTACAACCACCAGAATCTTCTCTAATAAACCTGAATATGTTCATTGTTGCTTTCCTGGTCCTTCAGGTACTATAAGTTATGCTTATGAATTTATAGGGAGAAAAACAATGCAGCCAAGAAGCACAACTGGACAAAATATGAGGAGTAATGGACTGCATCCAATGAAGTATCAGTGTCCAAATGTAACATTGTATAGTTGTAAAAGAAATTGAAATAATAGTAACTATGCACCTGAAGGAACGTACTGGATAAGTGAAACCATGTGTTTATTGGACTGTATTGGTCCAGAATTAGACATAGAAAACCATAAACAAGGCATGAAATGAGACCTAAGTAAATCAAAATGAAAGCACTTTCAAACTTTACATGGTGTTTTCGTTAATGTACCTGTTTCTTAAACGCGTGCGATTTTTATGGTACTGCGGATTTATTATAGAAAACCAGTTGTTCCTTTCAAATTTAATGTGTTGCGTTTTTTCCTAGCGCTGCAAATAAGGTTCAATAAAAGGCATACAAAATGGCACTTGTGTACTGCGCAAACCTCATGCTTTTAAATTAAGCTTTGTAATGTAAAAAGGCCCTTAAGGGAAAAATGTGTTTGTTAAATTGGTTTGAATTCTTTTTAAACACAATCACTATTTTAAACTAGTTCACACTGGAATTAAACTTTCTGCTATCATTAGGAAACTGCATAATGTCCCACTCAATTAATGCATTTGAATTACCCTATTTTTATAGGTTTTCTTAGCCATTCCTATCCCAAACTGTACTGCTATACTACTAGATCTGCAGGAGTAAGTCAAAACAACTGGACTTGCTAAAGTTTCTTAAGATGTTAACTCTATTGGGTTACTATTTGCTAAAAACATATGATGTTTTTTGAAGTGGCAAATTCAGTTTTGGATTTTGATGAACAAATCTGGAATCAAAGAAAGCCACCAGAATATTACTTGTTACCAAGTAGGAGTTCTGTCACAGCATAATTCAGTGGAAGATGTTGTGGCTACAAATCATGAGATGTCATGAAGAATTCCTTTAGGTGTAATGACCAGGTATACTGAAAAACGAATTTTTGTTTTATTATAATTATGAAATACTCCATCCAAAATTGTAAAACAATATGACTATAGATATACTTAAAGTATATAATATCTTACAAAACTCCGCAGGGAACAAATGCATCCCCCCAGACATAATTGTAAAGAGTTAATCCTACTAACAACACCTTACCCTAAAAGTTAATTTCAAGTTCCTTGTTTAAGTCTTAACAGTCTGACAGACACCAAGCTTCCTTATCTATTAATATTTTAAGTCTCCAGCTAGGTTTTAAACAAACAAATACTTATTTACTCTAGACTTCGTTTTTGGATCCTTTGTGCACAACACTCATTGTGTGGAACTTTGTTCCTGTTTCTTTTTGTCTCCTGAATAAAAGAAAGGGCAGAGGACTGCTACCGTTTTTTTTCGACATATAAGACGCACCCAGTTTTTAGAGCAGGAAAACCAGAAAAAAAAGATTTAAAACGTTTTCACATCAATTAGGTTAATGCAATATTTTCAGTGAATGCAATATCCAATTCAGCCAGCAGGTGTCACTAGCAGCAGTAAACTCTTAGCTGAACACACGTCATCTCTACACTGTACACAGGAGGAGGGGGGGCGGGCTGTATCTTTTCCTCTCACTGTGCTGTGTCCGTGGTGAGTGATTGCTGTTCCCACGTACAGAAGAGAAAAGGTAGATGCAAGTTCATTTATAATTTTCTCTTAATTTCCTATGCCAGTTCAGGGCTGGCATAGAAAATTATACAGTTCAGAAGTGAGAGTTGGCATTAGCCGGCATCTCACATCTGACAGCTTCTCCAGCTCCCCCAGCTAATCTCCGTGTCGCGAGAGCTGGCGGGCAGCCAAGGTGCGACCACCGGCGGCCAAGTGGCCGCGGGGGTCGCACATTCGGCATATAAGACGCAGGCACTTTTTGCCCTTGAAAAAGTGCACTTGAAAAAGTGCGTCTTATATGCCGAAAAATATGGTATTTTCCTCAACCCAGCTGGAGGTCTCTCGTGTCCTTTTTGCCAAAATTATCCCATCTGTAAGTAGTGGCCAATTACAAAAGGCAATGACAACCAAAGGATAACCCAGCAATTTTTACATTACATCAGACTTTAAAGTACCGGATTTTCCAGCGTATAAGATGACTTTTGAACACAGAGGTGTTCAAAAGTTGGGGGTCGTCTTATACGCCGGGTACAGAGTGTCACTGTCCGGGGGTGGGTGCTAGGGTGCTCTCGTGTCCATTCTGTCCGACCATCGAGAGGAGCCCTGAGGTCTGCTCCCCCAATCCATGCTCCCTGTGCTGCGCACTGGCTGACAGGAGGGGGAGAGCTTCAGAATCCCCCTTGCACCCCTCCTTCTCCTTCCCGATGTCTGTGAAGTGAAAGTAGCTGGCTGCTACTTATGACAAGTGTGCTCACTAGCAACATTGTGGCTGAAATTGGTATTGCAGGGTTATATTAAACACATTGAACACATTAAATAGCTGTACAAAACCTTCACTTCATACACAACTGTATTACACTGTATTACATTTTTAGATTTCTGGGGTTGAAAGTAGTAGACATAAAAATTTTTATCTGGTGTGCGTTTGAAGAGAGGTAGTCTTATACGGCGAGAATATCCCAGACTCTATATTTTAACTGGAAAAGGTATACACCCAGTCGTCTTATACGCCGGAAAATGCGGTACATTTATTCATAGACTAACTCTCAATTGAGCTCCATGAAAGCTATATGTATTTGTAATTTACTTAAAAATGCCACACAAACTAAATAGACCGCTGTAAATATGTGTTAACTGGATTTCTTACATATAACACATTTTATTTTGTGCTTTTTGAAATGTCCTGGTCATGTGAGAATGTCTTTTTTTCACATTTACATGTCAGATAAAATGACTGATAACAAAAATTACAAAGTGTTCTAAAAAAGCCTTGAGTCTGGTGTCAAGTGGCACAGAAGTCCCAGACCTTGAGTATGCAGTACACAACTATGTGTTCTTAGACAAGGAAACCTTGACACATCTTGTACTGTTATTTTATTTTTAAATTGCTGTTTTTAAACTTCAGTCACTAACTCTTCCTCTCTGCGTTTTACAGATATTTCACGTCATGTAGAAGGTCTTTCTTAAGAATCTTGTCATTTGTCATGATATATTTGTGACAAAGCAACACAAAATGTCTTTCACCAAGGTAAGGAATACGTAGCATTTTGATGCATTGTCAATTAACCTGCATAAGCATTGGAAATTTTAAATCACCAGCTGTGAATGGTATCGTTATACAAATATGTAAAACTTGGCCCATCTAAGTTGGAAATGAAACTGAAAACTTTGTCTTTATTCTCCATCTTACCTGTCAGTCTCACGTTCAACCAGATCTACAGAATTTTTTCATTATTTATATTAGAAGAAGTCCTGTCAAACTACCATTGCTGAAAATGTCATCTATATTATATCATTGCTAGTACCAGTATAGACGTCATGCAATTTATTATAAATCTCAAAGCAAGCCTTACATAACAGTAAGTTTTTTTGTTTTTTTTTTTACATGTTTTTTAAGTGTTATATAACATAGTAAACAAAAAAAAAAAACAATGTGCAGCTATCATACTCACCAAACATCATTAAAGAAAATGATCTATCATGCACACTAACACTGATCAGGGTTTGAATGCCAAAGTCTTTTTAATTCTGCTATCAATGTTGACCGACAATTGTTCCAGTTCCAAGTGATTTCTAATAATATTGTGTTATAACAGTCCAGAACCTTACAATGTCCGCGCAGAACAGGGAGGAGCAGTTTGGAAAGACATGGTTCTATTGGTATAACTTCACCTTTTCAGAAGAGTACAAAACTTTGCTCATGGACGCTGGGGATGCGCATCTCTCCTCCCAGTCCTAATGGGTGAACTGGGCCGTTTTGGAGATGGGAGCGTCCCTGAGGCAACCTTATGCCTCCCAGTGTATCACACTCTCTTACTCCCTGACAAGTTTCCTGCAGTGGGGTGACAGGCTCCTCCTGGATAATGTCCCAAGGGGATGGACGGTACCATCTACACATTTGAACTTTCAGTAGCCCCAGCTTTCCAAAGAGACATTGCTCCCCCTAGTGCTTGTGATGTGTTTTAGTTGATTTTGTAACGGTTATGTATTCTTCAAATAAAGAATTTACAATCATTTACAAAACAGTCCAAATAAATAACTTAATGTATAAGCAATGAACAGGAGTATAGCAAGTACAGAGCCTTTGGGTCATTTATTTGGGTATCTCTCACTAGAAAATAATACAATCAGGAATAGTGTCACAGAAGTGTCCAGAAAAATCCATTCTGCATACATAGCAGGAACCAGCATAAGATTTAGGATTCAATGCAAGGGCAATGACAAAAGATGACAGTACAGTATTGTCCACATAGAAATGCTCAACAGGAAAAGACATATATAAAACAACAGCGAAAAGGGTTTATAGTAAGAAACTGGGTCATTTTATAGCACGGACACCTTATTAAACAAATATGTAAGTGTCAAGGTAAATCCAGTAAATATAATTGTTGTTTAGTAAACCATTTCCTAATCCTGGCTGCATTTATGATAATGGCACTGGAAAGACATCTAACAGCTAAGAAGGGGTTCCCTCAGTTTCACTTCGTCTTCTGTCTCATTGAAATAGAAGAACGCTCCTCAATAGGATATAGATAAAATATATAATATATGTATCGGTGTAAAACCCTGCCCTAAACTAACCAAACCTTAAAGCGGACCTACCACCAGAAAATTATTATTACATATATGGCACTAGAAGTGACCAAAATAGGGAGGAATGCATCAAAAAACTAACTTTTAAGGAGTAATTTAATAAGTTCCCCTGCAGCTCTCCCTCACTTTCTGGTCCTGATTACATGTAGCCAAGGCAAGACATCACAAGAGCAAAGTGTTTGTCAGGTAATTCTGTCATCTCAGCTCGTCATTGACAGTAAATGGAGGAAAATTCCTATAGAAAAGTATTGAACGCCCCCAGCTGCCACCCGCGATATTGCACCCGGAGTTAACCCTCGTAAGCCTGGTGAATAAATATGGAATCGCTCATACAATTGCATGGACAGTATATTATTTTAGGATCGTGGAGCCCTAAGCCACCATCATGTCAGCTCAGAAGTAAGTCAAACTTAAATTTGTAATTTTTACATATTGAGTGTACATCTGCTTTAACTCACTGGCAGAAATATCATAAAGATGTATTCACATGCAATTACAAAAACAAAAACAAAGACACAATTTTTTTTACAGGGGTATAAAATTTGCAAGCACTAAAGCATTTAGAAAAATCTCTACAATGTGAGATTAATTTTCTCATCTTTACTATTTATGTATTGAGGGCCAACAATATTACTAACCATGGACATTTCTATTGGTAATGCTTGTTGACTTATCCACCAAGTATCCAAGGCAAAGTTTCAAAAATAAACTTTAGAATGTTGAGTTTTGTACTATATGTTGTACATAGGCTAACTGGACGTAGAGCTTCTACCACTACAGTCAATCAATGTATCAGAAGTTAGAAATATAGAAACAAAACTCTTACAATGGAAGTGACATTCCTACAATTATTCACCATCCCAGGAAGTAAAATAAACTCTTGATTTATAATGCAGTAAGTGTACATAAATCTCAATTTAGACAGAGCCTCCAGCTAAAAAAAAGCTATCTCTGTCAGGACACAAACTTAAGCCTTCTTCTACAAAGTCAACCCAACCAGCATGCTATGGAAATCAAAACCATTTCTCTTAGGCTCATAAATAAATGCTGCCATGTGCATTTTCAGAATCAGCATCTACCACATAGACTGCTGTAACCAGAACCATCTGTTTGTCATTGGTTTCTTTGGTTATAAATAAAGCAAGTGGCTTCAAAGTTGTCTACATTTACACCAACCTGCTGTCACTGGCATAGTTAATCCACTCAACCATTTCACACCACCAGAAGACTACATTTCTGAGCAGCTGGTCATCATTACATTGTAAAGTTATCTCTAACAATCCTTCTGTTGAGAGTTTTAGATAAAACACAAATTTAACAGGCAGTGTACCAGAATAAAAATAAATTACTTATGCTACGTCAATACAAAATGGAACAACTCAAACAAACTCTAGCTCAAGTTAAAATGGAACATAAAAAGACTAATATAGTTAATATGATACTACAGCAGTGTTCTTCTGTATCTCTTATAAAGATTCTTATTTTATTTTAGTGCTTTAACATGCCTCATAAAACATTTGCAATAACAGAGAGAAAGAGTAAATTCTGTACTAAAACTGAAGCAGGGAGAATGGAGATATTGCCAGTCTGCAGACCGTCTACGGCAAAAACTAATGATCATGTTAATGTAAAAGATATTATTCCAAAACAACAAACTTCTATAGAAGACGTCTCGAATTATTCAAAAATATGTATGGTATATGGAACACAACAGTACGTTTTTTATTGTTTTGTGCAGATGAAAGCATATTTGAGAAAGAGATGTTTTTATTCATAAGTCTAATGCTATGTCAGATAAAGGCCAATTAAAGAGCCCTGGACTCTGGAGTGGAGAACATGTTATTTTAAAAATCATAATCTTTTGAACAAACTTTATTCAAAAATATACTTTGAACTTGCAATTTGAAAATGTAGTAATTAACATACACACTATACACAACCTAATGGCAGTGAAATGTGCTTCTAATGAAAGCTAAAGTAGGACAAGGGGGGTAAAAAGTCCACAATTTTTTATTTCCTCTGATATAAGATACTTTGGATTTTGTGTTTTTTATAATGTGTGCCCATTTTACATGTAACACTACCTCTATACATTTGAGCCCATAATGTGGCCACTCTGAAAATTTGACTGGGAAAACAAATCAATATTCTTAGGATTGCATTTAAATACAGACCTTACGTGTTAATTTTTCATACCAGTATACATACAGTAAAGCCCATAATTATTCATACCCCAGGCAAATTTTGACTTAAAGTTACTTTTATTCAACCAACAAGTTATTTTTTGACAGAAAATGACATAGGTGTCTCCCAAAAATTATGTACAAGGGAAATTTTTGTTGGAAAAAAAAAATTCTCAGCTTTTATTTACATTTGAGCAAAAAGTGTCCAAAGTTATTCATATCCTTTACAAGCTGTCACAGTCTCTAGGAAAGTTCTAGTCCAAGCTGTTCTAAAGCATCCTAATTACCCTGATTAATTGGGAACAGATGTTTTAATCAACTCAACAGGTGAAAAACAGCAGCTCTCTGCAGTTGGTTTGTGGACAGACAAAGAAGCTTAGTGAGGACCTGCGGCTGCACATTGTGGCTGCTGTCAGGAAAGGCTTACAAAGACCATATCTCAATCTTTTCAAGTCCCAGTGGCTACAGTGCAAAGTATTATTAAAAAATACAAGATGTTTCGCACTGTGGAAAATCTCAGCGGGCTTGGTCGGAAGCCAAAAGTGACACCTGTGCTGGCCAGGAGTATAGTGAGGGAGGTGAAACAGAATGCATCCTGGTCAATCTGGGCTCTGCTGGTGGCAATGTCTCAAGGCAGACAACTGACACTGCACACTGCTGGGTTCCACGTATGCAGACCAAGGAGGACGCCACTTCTCCAGATAAGGCACACAAAAGCTCGCTTGGCCTTTGCAAATGCTCATCTGGACAAAGAAGAAGGCTTCTGGTCTTCTGTGTTACAGTCAGATGAAACAAAAATTTAATTGTTTGGTCACAATTAAGTTTTCTTCATTTGGCGTAAAAAAGGAGAAGCCTTCAACCCAAAGAAGACCATCCCCACTGTCAAACTTGGTGGTGGGAACCTAATGCTTTGGGGGTGTTTTTCAGCCAATGGACCAGGGAACCTAATCACAGTAAATGGCTTCATGAAAAACAATACACAAGGATTCTCAATGGCAACATCAGGTAGTCTGCAGAGAAACTTGGCCTTGGGCACTAGTGGACATTTCAGCATGACAATTCCCCAAAAGACACAGGAAAAGTGGTGAAGAAATGGTCAGCAGACAACAACATTAACATTTTGGAGTGTCCCAGCCAGAGTCCTGACTTGAATTCAATTGAGAATCTGTGGATGGAGCTAAAGATCAGGGTGATGGCAAGAAGACCCTCCAACCTGAAAGATTTGAAGCTCATTGATAAAGATGAATGGGCAAAAATATCTGTGGAGACATGCAAATAGCTGGTCTGTAATTATAGGAAGCTAGTGATTGCTGTAATAGCCAATAAAGGCTTTTCTGTTGATTATTGAGATAGGTATGAATAATTTTGGACATTACACTTTTTGCTGAAATGTAAATAAAAGCTAAGTAATTATGAATTTTATAGATGGCAACAGCTCCCAATATTAGAAATGATCCATGAAAGTCTAATCATACTTATGGGAAATACAATTGAAATGGAAGGGATATGGGAGCATAGAAAGACATTGTTTTGGGAATCAGTTTGGGTGGGACAAGCATGTGTCCATACATATTCCTGTATTTAATGGCTTGGTAGTTTGTGTCATGCTCTGCATACACGGGTCAATTAGACGGCTCAAGTTGAACATGCACGGCTCTCGAATTAAAAATATGCCTAGCTTTAGTTTAGTGGTGATGGGGCCCTGCTCACTTATGTATAGGCTTGTACAACCCTGATGTGATACTGTGTGATATGGCTGCTGTTTTCTGTGTCATACCTGAGAAAAGTACTAGCTGCTTAGACAAAGGTGGCAGAACAGCATCATGACTGGTGTCTGTCACTGACACAGATTCCAGGCCTTCCCTCTGCTGTCCATTTATATAAGTGAACTGATTGGAAAATACAGTAATTTTATCCTTCCTAAAGGCCTGGTGGTGGCCTGAATTTTTAATTCGAGAAGGCATGGTGGACACACCATTCACTCTTCATACACAGCCGGATGGATGGAGTAGCTTGATCTTACACAGCGTTTTAGAGCAACAGATGCAAATTTGATCACATAGAGGTATGAGGGATTAGCAACATTGAGATACATGGTTAAATGTCCTGAAGAAGCCCAACTTCTGGGGCAAAGATAACATGTAATACCGATCATCCTCTTCACAGTTAATAACTGGGGGGAATAAAAATCCTCATCTGCATTGGACACTTTAAGTATATACTTTCTTGTGCCTATGTTCTTATTTGCTAATTGTTTTTATTCACTGTGGGTTGGGTCTGCCAATTGAAGGTACTTTCAGTTCATTATGTTTTCATGAATGGCACTAGAAGTGCCAATAATAGGGAGGAATGCAGTGAAAACCCCCAAAAACTTTCCTGCAATGAGCAATTTAAGAAGATTATCCCACAGCTCTTCTCACTTCCTGGTTCATTTTAGGCAGAAATAGGCAGCACATCACAGGAAGCAGTGATCTGCTTTGAAAATTCCCACAGAAGATCACTGAACACCCCCCAGGGGCCACCCGCGATATTGCACCCCCAGTTTCATGTGTTGCCTTTAGCGAACCAGGAAGTGAGGATTATCTTGTTAAATTGCTCATTACAGTAAAGTTTTTGAGTTTTTTTACTGTATTCCTCCCTATTATTGGCACTTCTAGTGCCATTCATGAAAACATAGATTTCTGGTGGTAGGTCCACTTTAAGTGACAAGAGCAGTGAAGTTTTGGGTGAACCTACATTTGCATGCACCTGTTCCATGTTACATATACATATTACATATACTGTATATATGACTTTGATCCCTACTAAGGAGCTACTGGCTAGAAACTACTGTTATTATTTTAAATAAAAACTACTCACACATGCATACAGGCATTGTTAATGTTAATAACGTTACTATAGAATCAGAGCAGGGGTTAATGTGGAAGTTGCTTTATGAACTGTTTGGCCTCGTGGCCGCATCACCTATTTAACTTGAGATGGTGGGCTTCACGGTAACGTCCCCCTGGGCCTGGCAATCTGCTGGTGTCACTTGGGGGTACAGCGTCGTGGGACTTCCAGATAGACACTACATGAGGCTGTGGTGGCCATGTTAGTGTATGGAGAGTCCAACAGCAGTAAGCATGGCAGACCCGCGAACAAGAAGAGGGGAAATTGAGGTGTTTTTTTAGTTTGTTTTCTTTTGTTACAGTACAGATCCCCTTTCAAAGGTTTCTTTATTATTATATAATATACAATTTGTAAAACGTGTAGACTTTATTTGTGTAAGCATTATTGTCCATGCCTTATTTAGATCAATGTGTAAAAAGGAGCAAAAAAATGTAATTGGCAGGGTTCAAATATACTCTGAATAGTAAACCAAGGTCATAAATATATATCAAAGAACACTGACAGGCTTGACAAACTTTCCAGCTCAACATAATCAGTCAGATTCAGTTCCTTGCATCTGGATCAGCCAAAATGCAGAATCATGAAAGAAAAATGAAAATAGGGCATGTTTCATTCCAATACTTAGACACTCATACATACAGTCTGAATTCCATTATATCCATTAAGTATCATTATAAAATCCATCATATGTTTTCCTGTGACCTAGTATGTAAATTGTTTTATGATACCTTCATTTCTTAAATAAGACTGCATTTCAAATCTTGTTGTCAGAGCACACATCTTTCAAGCAAAGTATCACTAAAGATAGTTAGATGGCACCCAGCAATGTCACATCATACATTTATAATTCTCCCTTCAAAGAGACACTAAAGCTCCTAATGACGACACGCAAATATTACATTTTAATTCTTAAATTTAAGTATGCTCTTACGCCTATGTAAAGCTTACCAATACATTGCTCATATATAGGTGCGCGAATTTCAGTTTCCCCTATAACCGGATTTTCCATTAAAAATGGAAGGTCCATTAACAGTGATAGGACCTCCTCTTTTTAAATCACCTACCATATGCAAATGAAGAAGTACCAGTATTTATAATTAAATGTACCTTACTCCATATTCAGCCTTCACTCTACAGCCCTGTAGAGCAGGGGTGGGCAAACTTTTTGACTCATGGGCCATAATGGTGTGTTAAGTTTGACAAAAGGGCAGGAGCAATAGCCTGTAAGAGCCCCCGAGATAGGTGTCCTTAGCTCTCATAGCCCAGACAGGTAATTAAAAAAATATATATATGAAACAACATTAATAAATAGAGGCTTTTAAAACATTCTATTGCAGACAAACTACAGCCATTAGTCATCCTCTAGGCATTATCTCCACTTATTCCAGGAAATTAGTGGAGGACAACTAGAATGTCTTTATACCAAGGTGACAAAAAGCCGAATTAAAAGACAAAAGGGCGGGTTTTGTCCCGATGGAGGGAGTGTGGAGGAAGTAAATAGAGAAGACATGCATTGGAATGTCAAATATTATAGCAATGTTTCACCTACCGTTTTCTATTTCGAAGGATGATTTTATTATACTCAAGGAAGATGAACATGGGATTCAGTAAGTATAATATTAACTTTTACCATTTACAACCAAAGTTTTTGTTTTAACTTACAACAAAAGTTTTGACTTGCAACCAAAGTTACCTCCAAAGCCAAAACATGTTTCAGTTTGCACTGTGGTAAGCAAAGACCCAAGATGTCAGAGAAGCATTTGTAAGCTGCACTCTGAACGCAGAAATGCATGTTTGTGGACCTTATTTTAGACAGTGAAGAAAGAAATGGTAAAGAACGCAATCTGCATTAAAAAGAAAGAAAGTGTGCAAAAATGTTATGTTCATGGAACCGATCCCAGGACAGCATATTATAATGGCCCATGTGGACCACCTACAATGGGCTAAAGTCTTGTCCAAGACGAGAAAGGACTGATTTATGATGTTCTTATGGAAGGGACTCACCTTCAAATTAATAACCACCTTCCATTTCATCCTCTCCTCCTGAAACTTAAATATATCAACTTGAATGGTGATTATAAAAATATTGTAGACGTGAGAAGTGGAACGAAATCATACATGATTCCAAACATTTTTTACAAATTAATAACTGTGTAGGGTGTGCGTTATTATTCAGCCCCCTGAGTCAATA
>CM070032.1:154377396-154393339 GCA_036250615.1 Ptychadena robeensis
AAATTCGACTATGCGAATTTTCGGCGAAAAAGTCGAAATTTATACTTAAAAATTCGCTCTGCGAATTTTTCGACCATCTCTACTTTTGAACCATTAAGTCTTACTGCTACATTGGCATGTGTCATAATGTTCATGCTATATCTCCAGGACAAATATTTCTACCACTGTCGCAGACTGAATGTGGGCTGACTAACCTTAGTATGACTACACACATGCCCCTCCTATGCTTCTAAGTAGAAAGGCACGAACTGTCCGCAAGGCAGACAGTTCGTGGCGAACATCACATGTTTTCTTCTCGCTGGCGAACAGTACGGGTGTTTGACCCACTCCCTTTGACGGCGAGAAAAAGTCTATTATTCTTCCACCAGCCGGATCAGGTGCGGGAAGATTCAGCCGGAGAAAAAAAATTTTCACTAGAGACAGTGTAGAGACCCTAGAAGTGACATCATGGAACAAGGAACTCTGCGTTGCATACAGCGGAAGTGACATCACTTCTGGTATATGGAACACGGTACTATGCGCTCCATGTAAACTTCCAAGCATGTAGCTTTTTAGAAGTTTTATCTAACATGCAGAAAGGTAGGGTAAACATTTAACTATATACAGGAACATACATTTTAAACAAAGATATAAATATATAGAGAGAAAGAAAAATATGCTATGCCTACTAAAATAATCCATCAGGCCTAGTATTTTTCAAGTTCAATAATTGTTCTCTGAGGAAAAAAATAAATCAATTAAGAAAAGTAGAAGCTAAATGTCCTTTTTGATTGTTCTGGGAAAGTTTAAATAGGATTAACTTGCAACGTTACGTGTAGCTCCCGGCCAGTAACAAGAACTGTTATCAATTGTTGCATAAGGCTGTGCCAGATATAATTTTAGCAATATTTGCTTTATTGCTTTTTAAGAGTAATGCTTTTGTTTGGATGTAAAGTGTGGTTTCTTTAGTTACAGAAACATAGGGCTTGTTTCCATTATATGTCGGGACCCCTACGCTAAGCGTATACGCTTAGCAGGGGTCCCGACGTATCCCACAGACATTGCCTGCCGGCGGATGGTCTGTTTACACATCTGCCGGTGTAAAGGCTGAACGTACTCGACTACGTTCAGCCTTACACCGACGGATCGGCTCAGCGCAATGAAGACAGAGTCTCCGCCGAGCAGGTAAGTATATCTGTTACGTTGGGACCTTCCGCTAAGCGTGTACACTTAGCGGAGGGGTCCCAACGCAATGGAAACAAAGCCATAGAGTTATATAATATTTATTATTTTTGTAATTTATCTTAAAGCAGACCTTTCACTACATTGGAATATCTTTTTAAACTATCTGGGATTCTTTTACTTTTTTGGTCTCATGGCAATCTGCTCAGTGATAATTATTAACTAAAATCTAAGGAAATTCTGCCTAATTCAAGTTTCTTTAAAGATTTCTCTAGCTCTGAGTTTCCAAGGATATTCCTGAAAGGAAAGTGAGCTCATCCTCTCCTGAGCGCTGCAGATGCATTATGATCATAGCAGGTGATTTGGAGGGAAAGGAAGGGCAGAAAGACTATGCATGTAGATGTACTGCTTTAGTAGAAAGTCCACTTTAAATAAAAAAATATATTTTTTCATTTTTAAAGCTAAAACTTAAATAAAATATTCTTTTGACATGGGGGAGGCTTTAAAACTTTTTCTACTGCTGTCTTTGTATCTGCTAAAGGGAACTTCCCAACTTCCTGTTTTCATGTCATGGTCGCTGGCAGAAAGAAAATTAAGTTTGAGGAAAACATAAAAAAAACCTCTTCTGTCAATGGTAGCACATTTTCCACTTTTCCCACATTTTACTTGTGTTGTAAAAGTATTTACACATCTATTTGTCAAGTGAATAACTACTGGTTGTTTCACTCTTTACTTTTCCCCCCAAAAATTGTGGTGGAAATATCTGTGTGTCCTAATAGAGTACATATACAGCATGTTTGAGGAGAGTGTGCAGGGCTAGAACATGCTATATACCAGCATTTACTTGGAAATAGAGCCAATGCTGAGAGCCCAGAGACTAACTCACAGAGACTCTCAGCACTGACCTTCCTTCCTCTGCAATACTGTTTACATATTAACTCTGAAGAAGGGGCAGCGCTGAGAGCCCAGAGAAAAACTCACACTCCATGCTGTTAGCATTGCCCCTCCTCCCCCTGGAACATGCTGTGTTCATGCTCAACAGTGCTGAGAGCACAGTCTCTTTTTAGTCTTGATTTACTCCACAAAAAAAGTCAAATATTTGTAATAGTGTCACACAATCACCAACTATTCAAATAAAATTTTGCTATAATAAAAGATGGTGGTTGGGGCATCAGTTTACTGAAAGATCTTACATTCTTAAATGATATCTTTCCATAAACAAAAAATATTTAACCTGGTATGGATTTTAACCCATTACCTAAATGGACTTTAAGTGGCTGAATATATATCTATATATATTTCTCAACAGGAAGTAGGCTTACCTTTGGACCCATTTGAATGCTAAGCCTTTCTGTTCCAGATGAAAATACAGAGGATGTTTGATATTTGTAGGGCTCTTCATGTTTTTCTTTTACCTAAGAAAGAACATAAATGACTAGTCAGGCCAGAAATAAAAATTGGCAAAATTGCCATTTTAAATACTATACAGTAACTAACTTTCCCAAAAAAATATGGTATCCCATTTTATTCTTTTTAGGTCACATTTCCACAACACAACTGGTAACAATAACAATAACAGTGCTTCCCACCCTGATTTTCATAGGATGAACAATGCCCTTTTAGTTGAGCACTTGCCAAATTTGTGTTTTAAACAGTGAGGGCTTTTTTATGTGGCTTAATGAACTTTATCAAATATATACATGATAAAAAGCATACTTTGTATGTGGTTTTATGGAATAAAATAGATTTTTTTTACAGTTGTTTTACGTACCCTAAATACACAGTAGCACTGCAGTTTAATTCATTGGAGTATAACATTTTGCATTTTCAGGTAGTTTTATATGATTTTCAAGAAGTGTCAACTTAAAGATAAAGTTGGCCAGCAACACAACAAATTTAATTAGGGATAACGGGACTAACTAGTGTATGACTAACTTTTACCCATAGCACCCTCTTCCTATTGATATTGGGAGGGGTACACCGTAGGAGACTTAAATAATTTAGTATGGTTTAAGTGTATCCCTTAAATGCACTGCCCTGTGTGTGCCTGGAGAAACTTTCTAATATACCGTATTTTTCGGACCATAAGACACACTTTTTCACCCCCAAAATCGGGGGGAAATAGTGCCTGCGCCTTATGGTCTGAATGCGTGGTCGCGCCTTGGCTTTCCGCCAGCTCTCCTGAGCTGTCAGATGAGCGATGCGGCTACAGCCACATCACTCATCTGCACTGTACTGCTTCTACCAGCAGAGCACTGCTGATAGAAGCAGTACAGAAGACAGACACACATAGAAGCTGTCAGCCAGCAGCTTCCATGTTTGCTACAATCACCATGCAGCTCACAGCTGACGGGAGGGAAGGGAGAGAAGAGTGGAGAAAGGAGAGAAGAGTGAAGAATCCACTGTTCTCCCCCTCCCCTTCTGCCTGAAGTGTGCTCTCTAGTGACACTATTGTTGTGGCTGAAATTGGGTACTGCCAGAATTTTTTTTTCCAACTGATAACATTTCACATTTTCCTGCTCTAAAAACATGGTGCGTTTTATTGTGTGGTGCATCTTAGTCCCAAAAGTACGGTACTTCTAATATTGGCCAAGGACAGGTGAGGCACCTGACATCTGCTGCTCCTTCTTGAGCCAAGGTCAGCCTAATTAAAACAATCTGTTGTTTATTCTAGAAACAGCCTTTTTTTTAAATTGCATTGGCAGACATATTGTCTTTGTCTCAGTAGCGCAGATCCATCATTTTCATGAAATTCTTGTATTCATCGCAGCATCGCTAACTGTCATTTTAATGACAGCTGCCCAGTTTTAATAATTGAAAACAACTTTTGAAATTACATTGACATGTTTCAGCCTATATGAGATTTAGTGATTAGATTTGGATCTTCTGTAATAATTGGATTTCGGTGGGATGAAAATTAATATTTCTCCCATACATGCAATGCTATTTTATTAAAAAATATCAGATTCTGCTGCATTCAAGCTACATGACTTATGATAATTTATTCTTTCTATCAATCCTATTACAGATGTACTATAAGGACTCAATTCTTGCCCATTATATGGGCATTTGTCTATTTTTCATCACCTATGTGAAGGTTTTATTAATTGAAACACGCTAACTCCTATAAAACAGCAATGTCATTAAATAGCAATCCTGAAAGAAAGGATTTTCTGACAAGTCACTTTACCTTTAAAATCCTGAATGTGATACAACATTTATTGCTTTCAAACCTGGCTCTGATCACACATCACTAAACAAATTTCTTTTCTTACACCAATATCATTTAGCATTTAACAACCATTGTTCTGCTTAGGCAGAAGTCAAGCTTAGATTTTGCGAAATTCATCCACATGTGGATAGTAAAGCCAACATAATGTAAAAAAGGCCTTTTATAAAAAATGAATGAATTGATGGAATATTTGTTACACAATAAGAGATATATATTATTATTGTGTTTCCTTTGTCCAATGCATTTAACTTACTTCGAAAAGAATCCTACAATCTAATTCTATTATTTAGACGTTTAGCTTTTGTTGTCATTGTCAATATCTATTCAAACTCCTTTGAATACCTTTTTTTGTAGTTATCAAATACCAGAACTCCGGTTATAATAGTTGAGCTTTGTGTGAATTTTTACACTTTAGTTCTGTATAGAGTAGGGTGCAATTAGACTTTCTGTCAGGTTTATTGTTATCTCTATCTTCACTGTTGGTCCTGAATCATAGTGTTTTTGTTGTCACAAAAAAGGTTTAAAATGGGTACACACATTTTGGTGATCATTTTCTTGTTTAAAGATATATAGGCATTCATCACAACTATTCTAAAAAGAATTGTAAAAAAATGAAATGTAGATGCAGATTAAAATGAGCTTTAAAAGATACAAATTAACACAGTTCTGTATTTCAGACAATGTTCATAGATGTAATTTTATGCAAGCAAATACTATATCTTAAATTGACTGACAATCAAGTCTCTTGCAATTGCTTACGGTTCATAAAGATGTCGTTTTCAGCAACAGAACACCTAACAACCATAACCCCATGCTGACTGCTACATTTCACAGCAACTCTTGGAAGATCACACATAGGGATAACAGAGTGGTGGTTGTCAGTGATTGACAGCCATCCCCCACCATCTGCACAATGTGTATGTGCTGAACACATGGGTGTAGAGTCATTTTCAAGTTGGCTGCTCTGAAAACAACAGTCTGAATTGAGCCTAAAGCCACTTACACACAGATAAATTTTCTTGATTAACGTTCTATCACCATACACATTTGCGGCGGTCAATCAATTAAATCGGAATCGAATGGAGAAACCCTTTCTAAAAGGTCGATCAGACCCGGCCATTCGCCATTACTTTGGATGGGGAATCGATGTGCAAAGTGGTGCACATCGATTTGCCATTCAATCGGGAATCCTGACGCCACCACACTGCGGTTGATCAGGGGTCTATTGAACAGGTATCAACCCATGTGTGCCCAGCTTTAGTCAATCAATCCTGCTCGAAGACAGCTCGATCGAACAGGAAACCAACATGTTGGTAAATCCCTGTTCAATCATGGATGGGGACCACACATGCAGTGTGGAGAGAGACACCCTCCCTGCAGCCTTTCTCTCTCAGCGCTGCCTGACAGACAGCTCCCATCAGACACAGGCCAGGGGGGGGGGGAGCCGAGTATGTGACTCTGGCTGCTGTGTACACTGTAAAGCTGGGAACACACAGCTCGATATTTGAGCTGTTCGAGATATGTCTGCTGCCAAGCTTCCCCAATATGCCTGCAGGTAGCCCTGGCGCCTTCAGGGCCCCCTAAAGGGGGCTTTCAAGTCTGCATTTTTATGTTATTTTTATTTAACAAAATTATTTATAAAATATAAATTTAAAAAAAAAATATATATATATATATATATACAATAATAGAATGTTGTGTTGTGTTAGCCACTGATGAATATAGAGAGTTTGGAGTTTAAGTGATACTTAAGTTAGCCTGAAAAAGGGATCTGTGACATCCCAAAAGCTCTCCCTAATGACTTCAGTAAGCCAATTAAAAAGTATCACTTAAACTCCAAACTCCAAATATACATGTCACCCTGTCACAGTACGTATGACCAAAATACCATATTTTACGAACTATAAGACGCACCTTACCATAAGACGCACCCAGTTTTTAGATCAGGAAAACCAGAAAAAAAATATTTGAAGTGTTAAAATTGGATCAATGCCTTGGATAAAATAAATGCAATACCAAATTCTACCACTAGATGTCACTAGCAGCAGTACAATCACGTCACACACGTCACCTTCCTCACTGACCTTCCCTGATCAGAGGACAAGGGGGGGGTGCAGGGAAACGGCCTCTCCCTCTACGGCTTTGCCCATGGAAGCTGCAGAATAATTGCAGCTTCCACACTCAGGGAGAGAGAGAAAGATAGATAGGAGTTCATCTATCTCTCTCTTTATTGCTTATATCAGCAGGGCTCTGCTGGTATAAGCAATACAGTTCAGATGTGCGATTTGACCGTGAGCGAATCTCTCAACTGGCAGCTCCTCCAGCTCCCCGGCTAATCTTCTTGCCGGGAGAGCTGGCCGGGAGCCAGAACGCGACCACCCACGGCCAAGTGGCTGTGGGTGTCTCGCTTTCATACCATAAGATGCAGGCACTTTTTCCCCCTGATTTCTGGGGGGGAAAAGTGCGTATTATAGTCCGAAAAATTCGTTAGGCACTTCCCTTACTCTTCTGTATATAGTATATAAAGTACATAATGTATACAGACTAGGTTCTGAGTTGCTTAACTTACCTGTCTAATGAAACTGCTATATGTGGGACAGTAAATAAGTGAAAAATAAGCAAACATTAAAAACCCTTACCCATATTATCCACAGTTTTAACATTCTGAAGATTACGTTTTTGTAAGACATAATGCCAAACGTGTTGCCTCCTATTTAGCTAACTTTTACTTGTTTTGGCAATCATTACACTTTACTTGCTAAATGTCTACTATTGTTCTTTAAAATAGATTAAATATATTTTTAGTGAGGAAAGTTAACCAATCTTACAATGTAGTGAGCGGGTCCTGGAGTCCACACGGCATCGCTGTTAGAGATGGATAAGGCACGTGCAGCAGAAGATCCAAATGCTCCTCGTTTTGTACATTCCAGGTTGGCTCTCTTCAGACTTTCATTTGCAATGCCATAACTAAATAAGTTGTATGTGCCTGGACCTACAAAAGAATCATGTCTTTATGTTATTAACATTAATGTAAGTTCTTCAGGTCCCTTGCACAGCCCATCATGGATATAATACATCATAGGAAATCCCTTCTAATAGTTGAGTGCCATGTAGATCTATTGAAGCACTGGCTACACATGACATGTATTGATGTGTGAGGCATGATGTGTGTGTTTAAATTCAATACAAAGTACAATGAAAATTTGCAAAAACACACATTAAAATGTGCTGACTTTTATTTGAATACATATTGATTGAATTTTAATGCAAATACATTCTGTAGAGACATTTGTGTGAATTTGTGTAAAATTGCCCATATAGCTGACTTTCAGCTGACTTTCTGAAAAGATTCCACATAGCTCAAAAATGTCTCCTGCAGAATCATTTCTGTGTCCATTACCGGTCCCTAGCAATGAGGCTTAAACATCAGAATATAATTATGAAATATTTCATACCTTGTTTAAGCGGACCTACAACCTGGTTGGTCACTGGAGATCTCTGATTAAAAATAAAAAATAAATTTCTGACAGCAGGAGGGGTGTCTTTTTAGAGAGTGTCCCTCCCACTGTGTTACATATCGCCTCGGCAATATGTCACAAGCTGCAAGGATATCTCTCCCAGATGTCCTTGTGGCTTTAGGAAATCCTCAGTCTCGCTTTGTAGGAGTGGGGGGGGGGGGACAGGTTGTTGTCAGCTGCCTTAAGAAGAATGGATCCAGAAGTGGCTTCTCTTGCCCTTAATTAAGTTGTTGCCACAGTGAAAACGTGAGGAAGGTAAGTATGTTTTATTTACTTTTTGTGTAGCAGTTTTCCAGGATCTCAACTGCTGACAGGTACTGGTAAGTAATGTGCCTATTTCATGTATGTGCTTTTTTGTTTTCGCTTGAAACCGCTTTAAATTGTGCTACAGGTATAATGTTACATTGCTTTAGAGTATTTGCTTAGGGTCCCACTGCAAGGGTAGATTTGTACCTTGAGTTTAACTTTTAAATCCATGAAAAATGCACTTAGGTAATTTTACTGCAAAATATTATATCCAGCATTTAAAGGTGCATATATGTTAATGATTATTCAGTATTACTAGAAGATTTGCTTACCTGGTGTTTTCTGTACTCGTGGGTCCTGTATAAATCGTATTGCCTTATAACCAAATGGTATATGTGCTATGCTTGATGTTTTCATCAAAGACTCAAATGCTGTACGCTGCTCATTATAGGTGCCTGGGGCTGGGGTGATTGATTTCACAGGCAGAAACCTCTAGTGTGGCACACAAGAAAATAAAATTAAATATTCTGAAATAACTGGCAACTGTACAAGCAGTAAAATGTTCAGTGACTTGACTATAGTGAAACTTATACAACAACTATCGAACACTAAGTAAATCTATACCCAGACCACAGAAGCTTCCTTAAGGGCCCTTTCACAATATGCGTGTGGTGCCTGCGGATAACTGCTGCTGATAACAGATGCAATATCTCTAACTTCACCTGTTACCGGTAAACACATTTTATGCTTGAGTTAACGTGCTGCATTGTGCTTTAGCGTTGACGCATGCAGAGAGCTAGAGTTCAAGGATGGATGGGGACCTGTGTACCTTGCGTTAACTCTAGGCACTTCTCATGCGGTACTGTAAGGTATCGCAGCTGCAGCACGGCTAGTGTTAAAGAGCCCTAAGTGCAATGACTGCACATCTCCAAAATGTTCATGCACAACACTGTACCACAATGGGCCATATTGGAGTGGCATCAGAGCAAACCTGCTAACCCAAAAACAACTTTCTTTTGTAACAATACATTACATAGTATGATAGAAATTAAGCACCATTATTTTCTGACTATAAGACACACTTTGTTACCATTAAAATCAATGGGAAAATGTCCCTGCGTCTTATGGTCTGAATATGTTAACACATATATTTTTTTTGTAGTCCCAATCATCCTGGAAGCCATAGCTATGCGTCACATGAGTCTGAAATGTGTTCCTTTCCCACCAGCAAATCCAAAAAGCCACTGCCAAGAAGTAGTAATCAGCTGTATTAGCACAAGCAGTACCTGTTCTCTGAACACACTGACCAACTTATGGAGAGACACATTTTACAATTATATAGTATGAGTTTTATATGTACATTAACATTCTTCTCCCATATGTAAATAGCTGCTCATTGGTAAGTTGTTCACTGCCAGATTGTAAAATGTGTCTCTCCATAAGTTGATCAGTGTGTTCAGAGAATTGGTACTGCTAGTGTATAGACACATGCTAAAGTTCAAGCCATGTAGCCAAGACCTCCCTCCTGGCACTGGTGTTTTGTCTTGACTTGGGGAATACAAAGTGAATACTGCATGGTCCAGTCCTGCCTACTTTTCTGATTATTAACTTGATATGTGAATAGCTTTGTCTCTAATTATTTTCTTTCCAAACCTATGGGGTGGGTCTTATGGTCCAGTGAAAAATATTATGTTGTAAGTTGGATTTATGCTGAGAACAAAAAGCTGAAGCAGGAGCACAGATATTAGAAGTAGAATGAGAAGGGCAACCTAGGGGAATTACTAGAATCCATGGTACACTGCTTGTGTTTTTCACATATAATTCCTCAAAAATGCCTTTAATCAGTAAAAAAAAAAAAGCTTAGTATGCAAGACTACTAACACCAGCAAGGAAAAAGTAGAAGGATTCTAAGACACAAAATGGACAGTTGGGGGTGGTTGTTATTTTTATAGGTACTGCAGTTGGTTGAGAGCATCAAAAAGGCAATTCTGACTGGCCATGTGATTAGCCCTTAATGACACTAAACATTCCCAGCACTCAAAATTTGTCATATATAAAATAAAAAATATCAGTTGGCTGTATTAGCACTAAAGCCCCCCATAGACGGGCCGATTCCCGGCCATAGTTGTAGCAGACCAACCTGCGTGCTCGCTCCCGCCGAGCACATGAAGGTTGGTCGGCTGCAACTATGAGGGAGCCCACCTTGAGTTTTGTAGCCGGCAGGTCGGATCGCACACCGATCCGTCCTGCTGGTTTTTTTCCTGCCCGACTGTGCTGCAGGCTGTTAACTCGGAGGGGAAGTCTCCTCCCCCTCCGAGTTAATTGGCTACAGTCTGACAGGAGTCCTGTGTGTTAGTGGAACACACAGGATTCCTGTCCGTTCTGTAGCAGACTGCTTACAGCATGGTGACGTCACCACGCTGTGAAGAGTCTGCTAAATGTCGGCCATAGATCGGGGCGTCTATGGCCGGCTTCAGGCTATGTTCCTACATAGGGGATTAATCGCCACGCGCTCGCATTAAAAAAAAATTGCTCCCATTAAAAAAAAGAAAATTGCCTCCATAGAGAATGAATGGATGCAATTTTTTATAATGGGGGCAATTTTTTTTATTTGAATCGCAAGCGCGAGGCGATTAATCGGCTATGTGGGAACATAGCCTTATAGACTATGTAGTCTGCAATGCAAAAGCATGCTTTAACTGAATTCTGAATCAGTGTTGCAGCCCTCATTTCAATGCTTAAGCAGTATTAAACAACATTAAACACCTTGGTGTGCATTCGGGGTGCCTAGTGCATGTATGTTTTTATAGTTCTGCATGAGGATTTCATAACCTTTTAAATATAGTCAAATACATATTTTATCGAGAAATCGAAGTAACAAGAATCTGTGTTTTTATATTCGCAATTATCATTTTTCTCGGTGTAAAGTAAGGAAAAAATATTGCAAAAAGGATACATAAATGAAAAATTCCCTTTTAAAAAAGTTATACGATAATAAATGATAAAGTTAAATCTAGTCTACTAAAACTATTATATAACCTAATGCCAGCATTTCAGACAATTTGAGGTTTACTGCCTTTTGATACCCAAAGACGGTAGTAAAAAAAAAAGGTGTCAGGTAAGGTCTATCTCAATCGCTCCAGAAAAAAAGCCGTCAAAAAAATCTGCATTACATAATATTTTCTAAAATACTAGCTATTAGTCTAATAATCTTGGGTATGTTCATTTATTTGTTTAGTTTGGTAAAATCAAATCAACATCTAAAGAAAGCAAGGCGAAGTATTGTGGAAGTATTCATCTTATATAACAAATAAAATATCAAAAGAAAGCTGATGAAACATACAGGTGCGACAGCTACAAAAAGAAAATGGAAGTCCACGTTACTCTTTTAGCAGTACTCTGCCAATTTGTCAGTGTACTGAATACTCTTCATAACAGCAGAGTAAATCAAATAACAATAATAAACTTAACAAAGCAAAACAATTTCACATATGTAGGCAATTTCCTCTGATAGTTCATTTTTCTAAGAAAGGAGAGTATCTCATGTCGTACTGTGGTAAAGGGGCCTGATAATAAGGAGGGTGTATATCATTGTGGTCAGTCACTTAATGGTCTACTATAGAAGAAGACTAAACAGTACTGAAAGATGGATGGAATGATTTCTTAAAATTTCAAATCACTAAAAATAGTGGAATGTTGTAGTTTACATGTCCACAAGATCCGAAAACAGGCTTCCTACTAGATTCCAAACAGGATATAGATGAGCCTCAAATGTACCTTTATTGTTACAATCATAACTTTTGTTGGGATGAATGAAACAAAAGGTACAACATCCCTACTGGGAAGTATGGAGGTGAATTTCTGAAGTGTTTTAGGTGGGTGGTGAGATGCAGCTGTAAAAGGGTGAAAGCTGGATCGAGGGTATTGGAGGACAACAAATGCCACACTTAGATCTTTGAACATGAAAATTATCCAAGTCCCTTCAAATGACTACAGCATTAGCAAGTGGAGATGCTGGAGAGGTCATCACAGTGTTTTGACCTTATATATGTTTAAGCTTCTTCAAAAGTATTTTAAACTTGCAGTTTATTCAAAATAAACCAAGAATTTATGGGACGTGAAGTCTATTGCCACGAAAACAAGGCAACTTAAAAAAAACTGCAAACTTGAAAAACTGCATTTAAACATTAATATCAGTCAAGTCCCATAAGAAATAATGACTATAATTTGTTCTGTACCTCCCAAAGCACCCCGTACATAACCTTTTCATAAAAAAGGGTTGTATAATATGTGTCATTTACCAGAAACACCAATAATGTGCCTTGTCTACCAGAAACAAAAAATTTTGATCACCATTCAAGTTGACATCTTTGGCTTTCAGGAAAAGAGAATTAAATGGAAGGTGGTCATTGTTTGAAAGGAGAGTCTCCTTCCATAAGAACATCAGGAATCTGGCCTTGTAGACTTTTGTAGATTGGTGAGATGGTCTAATTTGACTTGATGTGCTTATTAGTGACATCAAGTTGCACTATTGCCACCACACAGGCAGAAACATGTTTTGGCCTTGGCCATAATTTTGGTTGTCGAATGTTTGGTTGTAATTTTAAAACTAAAATTTTGGTTGTAACTCAGGTTGTAACTTAAGTCAAGCCGGTTATAAGGCCCCCCATACACACTTCAAATTTCCTGTTTGATTGACCTAAACCGATCGATTTTAAAGTCGATCGATCAAAAATCGATGACTGTCCACATGGTTCGATTAAAATTGGACAAAAGTTCGATCGAACAATTATCGGACATGTTGGAAAATTTTGATCGATTTTGATTGATTTTGATATTTTGTTGTGCCCGACCGATTTTTGGTTCGATTTAAATAATAAGCATACTATACATCCATTGGCAGACATTTTGGTGTGTTTATGATCGACTTCCTTCAATTATTATTTTGATCGATTGAATCAACATCTATCAAATATCGGTTTCTCTATGTGGGAGGTAGTTGGATCGTACTTTGTTCGATTGAACCAACGCCGATCATAAATTATGATCGAATCTGACATCGATTGTAGGGAAATTGAAACGTGTATGGGGGCCTTAACTCAAGGGCCCTTTGTATTAAAAACTAAATATATGAAAATGTTTACACAAGGACTTTTATTTTACATATTGCACTGTTTTGTTTATTGACAATGTAACAAATGAAAATCCCAGAAGGAGCCGCAATCACAGATACACTGTTGCTGAATGATAGAGCAGGCTCTATGATTATGCTCTCTTGAAGAGGGAAACATGTCAGAGGGTGGTCTGGCTGGCTTCTGGGGGTGATGGGATACTGTTTTTGATGCTACATACTTTTATTTATGATTTAACCACTAAAAATGGCTGTGATTCAGCAACAGTTTATCCGTGATTGCGGCTCCTTCCTGGCATTTTCATTTGTTACATTGTGGCTATTGAGGGCTGAGACAGACCTCTATTCAGGACCCTGCACCGGGTTGTTGCTATACTTCAGCCTTTCCCACATACAAGGCATGAATCTTTCCCTTTTAAAATAAGTGGAGTGCGGACATTTTCCTCTTACAGCTAAGAATCATGTTTTGTTTATTGGTTGTGCAATTGTGTGGTGCCATGTTTTTTATTTGGATCTCAGTGTTTTGCCTGAACACTGGTGTCATCTTTAGAAAACTTTACACAGGGTATGTAAAAGTATGAGAGAACTGTACATAGCTATGTTAGCATACAACACATGAAGATGAAACAAAAAAGGTATTTAAAATATTTTCATACAAAAAGTTCATTTTTACAAAATATGAAGGTTGGTTAAGCTATAAAAAAAATACAATGGGAGAGTCTCATTGGCCTTTAAATTTGCAATAAAACAATAGTTTTAGATAAATGCTACATTTTATTCAAAGTAATAACAGGTTTTATTCTATAAAGGGTTTTTTTCTGAATGCTAAACAATGACTTATTGTAAATACACGCTAGATAATGCTTCCAAATCAAATAATGTACAATGCTGTCCAGCTTCCTGGCATCCATTTGACTAACACAATAAACTTAAATGATAATTCTGCCTAAAGTTTTAAAATCTCGTCTCTTAATTCTTTTTCAGCATTATTTGTAAATCAATGTCATTCGATTTAATGCTGTCTTATATTGGGAATAAATTAAACTTGAAAATATTTTTAAAGGCCAAAGCATAACTCTTCTCTGAAATAATTCAGTGTGATGTTATACTGAGCATTTCAATGGAATGAAATGAACTTTTGTTTTGAAAACTAAAGCCCCCCCCCCATAGATGCATGTGGCGAGAGATCGACCGGCATGTGCACTCACATCGAATTCATGGTGGTCGATATCCCACAATTACAGTGGTGCCAACCTTGGTGTATCAACCCAATAAGCCCTGCCAGATGGATCACATGGTACGATGTCCCCTGCCTACAATCTGACGGGAATCCCTGTGTAAGCACACACAGGATTCCTGTCAGTTCCGCTGACAACTCATCACAGCGTGGTGACATCACCACACTGTAATGAGTCGTCTGCAAGACGGCTGGGAATCGAGGAGTCTATTGATTATTAATGTTTATGATTATTAACAGTCATTCAGTAGGGTTAATTTACTATAAGACTAGCCTTGTTTAACCTCCTGGGCATTTGGGCGGAGTTCACTCGGGCTGAGTTTCATCCATCATGAGTAAACTCTGGAGAAACTCCCCCCCCCCCAGCAATTCTGCGCATTGGAGTGTATGCCGATGTATCCGGGTCTGTTTTGAAGGGGGCGGGGGTAGGCAGTGCCATAGACCTCCATGTAGTGGAGGGTGCGTCGCCTTTTACCAGCACACCTCTGACATCTTCACCAGAGTTGTGCACGGCACCTCCAGTTGGCCAGAAAATCGTGGCGGAGAATATTGTTCTCCACTATGATCGCCCATGGCCAAGTTTTAAAAAAAGCGTGCCACGTGCGCAACACCCAGGAGGTTGATCAATATTTCCTCTGAACAAATGGGTATGGAGTCACATGATGTAGAGCAAAAAAGACAAACAAGAAACCTCTAGATCAGACATTGAGCCTGTGGGCCATATCCGGCCCATTTGGTCTTTTAATCCAACAAGGCCTTTATGATGAAAGGTACACAATTCCTACTGTGAAACATGGTGGTGGAGCAATATCGATGAAGTGAGTTATCAAAAACTACTAAAGGAAATTTTGCACTCAAGAGCCAGGAAGCTGTGTATGGGACATACTTGGACATTTCAAAATGACAATGATCAAAAACACAAGGCCAAGTCATGCATGTCATTGGCTACAGCAAAATAAAGTGAAAGTTCTGGAGTGGCCATCTGACCTAAATATCAGCCCAGTTCATGCAAGAAAGCCCAAGAATGTATGGGAACTGGAAGTTTTTGGCATATATGAATGGGAATCTTCACCATTTGAAAAGCAAGCTTATCCACAACTACCACAAAAGACTTTAAGCTGTCACTGGTGTTGAAGGGAGGAATACACGGTAGTCAGAACTGGGGTATGTGAACTTTTTTGTGAAAGGTTTTTGTGTTGTCATCATATTCTCCAGAAAATGGTTAAGATATCATTCATTCTGCCAGCGTGTGTAAACTTATGAGAACAACTGTAGCAAGCTCAGTTACACAATATAAGTACAGAACGGTGAGTGGTGTATGACATGTGACAAATGTACTGTCATGATATTAATTATGAGTGGAATCAGTGGGAGAACCCCCATTAGGACAAATAAATTTGCCAACATCCCAAGTATGA
>CM070032.1:154401032-154412158 GCA_036250615.1 Ptychadena robeensis
GGGGGGGGGGGGGTCTAAAAGCGGATCACAGAAATTTGCTGTTAAATTGTACTGAGCTTCCATGACCAGGTCCTAGATGGGTAAGGGCCCACCACTTATGCCGGGAACTCATGGCTCGATATACAAGCCATTCAAGGTTCTCTGCAGCAGCGTGATGATGCCATCGCACTGCTGCCCGACATCGAAGGAACTGAAGATGCAGCACTGCTGTGTCTCCAGCTTCGATGATGCTTTGCATGGAGACCCCGCAGTCCCTATGCAAAGCAATGGACATCGACCGTGATTTACGGTCATGTCCGATATCTCTGTTTTAAGCGGCATTGATCCTGCTCGAAAACAGGGATGGCCGCATTAGATATTGGCCATATAGATGGCCGCATTAGATATGGGCCAGCTAGATGGCCACATTAGATATGGGCCAGATAGATGGCCGTGAGCGCGCAGGGCGCTCGAAGCAGCCATCCATCTGACCGATATCTATGCGTGTGTTCCCAGCTTTACCATTCCGGTACTGCACTGAATTCAGTACACAATATACTGTATAGCACAATGCATACAGCCAAGGACTGAAGGCCATAGTATACAGCTAAACAAAAAAGACTGAACCTCAAAAAAAAAGAATCAAAGAGAAAAAAACATAGCAAATATGATTTCCACTTGGCCTAATTTATGGTACAAAACAAATTTGAGCAACTTTCAGCAACCCAGTTTACTGCTTTCAGCAACACAGTTTAATGCTCTCACTAAAGACAACTTTACATACCTATAGCAACGATAAAAAGTATACATCTGGGAAATATTAATCCAATCGCGTCACAGTACAATGCCTACAAAATCTGCTTTTAACTGCTCATGCAAGAATAGTAATCCTGACTTATATGTTTGAAACATAACTTATTTATATCTTACAGTCAAGAATATTGGCAGCATGAAAAATATAGACAATAAAAAAAGCTCAGAAGCCGTATAGGTATAATAAAAGCATGTGTTTTTAATGAAACCAGTGAGCACAGACTGCACAGCAGTACAAGTAAAATATTTACTTGGCTTAAATGAAAGATTTTTCTCCTTTTGTAAGCTTTGTGTTTACCAGTTATCCTTTAAAAAAAAAAAAAAAAAAAGGCACAGAATACTTTTTTTTTTTTTTTTATTGTTTTACTTACTCTTAAAGAAGAAATTTTCAAAGAACAAAATTTGGCAAAAAGGTATTCAGACGAGGGGCCACAAAGGTCTAAGGTCATATAGATTGCTTTGCATAGTCTTTGGCTTGTTAAGGACACACACACACCACTAATTGACAGTTAGCTCACACAGCTTTGACCGATTGGAACATTCAACATTTAACAAAACAATTTCAAATGATCAATGCCCACGTCATTGGTTTGGTGAATTTACCAAAAGCCTAATCTGCATATTAGATCCATCATAAAGCCAGACACCTTGATCCATGGCGAGCTTGTGGCATTCATTACAGCCACCACGCTGTGATGAGTCCGCTACAGAACTGCTGAGAATTCTGTGTGCTCCACCAACACAGAGGATTTCCAGCAGATTGTAGCCAATTAACTTGGAGGGGGAGGAGATTCCCACTCCACATGAACTACAACAGGATCTGCCACAAAAAGTACCAGCAGGATGGATCACCGTGCGATCCAACCTGTCAGCTTTTTAGATCGAAACCTTAAGGTGGGCACCCCTGGGCGACCGACCACCATGCGTTTGTCGGGAGTGCACACGCCAGTCAATGGCCTGCAACTATGGCTGGGAATTGGCACGCCTGTAGCCGGCTTTTGTTACTTTTAAAATTCCTGGTTTTGAAAGGCAGTTAATATTTTCAACCTGCCAACCGTGCGATCCAACCTGCCAGCTTTTTAGGTCGAAACCTTAAGGTGAGCACCCCTGGGCGACGACCACCATGTGTTTGTCGGGAGTGCACACGCCAGTCAATCGCCTGCAACTATGGCTGGTAATTGGCACGCCTGTGGCCGGCTTTTGTTACTTTTAAAATTCCTGGTTTTGAAAGGCAGTTAATATTTAGGGATAGTTTACTAGGTGACATATTGTTCAAGTTGGTAGAAAACCTTTCATACTATATATCGTGAATTATAAGCACTGAACTATAAGACACAACCAAGGTTTTTGGGAGGAAATAAAGAAAAGATAATTGCAGAAAGACTCATTATGGGCTCTAAGCACTGTCCCTCCTCCTGAGTGAATGTATAAACAGTATGTTTCACAGGGAGCAGGGGCAGTATTAAGCGCTTGGAGTGTGAGTCTCTGTGAGTTAGTCTCTGGGCTCTCAGTACTGCCTCTACTCTTGAGTAAATACATGTATACAGCATGTTAGAGCCCTGCACATGCTGCTCAAAGATGCTGTATATTCTCATATATACTCTATACCAACAGACATTTTCACCTATTTTGAGGAGAAAAGATGCATCTTATAGAGCAAAATATAATTTTTTGTCTTGGTCTGTGTACTGTTTACCGTTTATTGTACATTATCTTTAATGTATTATTTCCTCTGTTACACTTTACAAATAGAGATGTCCCGAACTGTTCGCGGCGAATATCGCCGTTTCGGGCGAATCACGCAACATATGGCAAGTTTTAGTTCGCCCCCTATCTTTACATTGAACAAACTTTGACCCTTTAGTTCAGTCATCAGGCCTATCCATCCATCGCAACCACCACCTCACGGACCATCCACCCTCTATAACACAAGCAAGGAAGAGATGCCATTTCACGCTTCTGGAGAGAGTGGAACACGGGCATGGTGGTGACCACGGGCATGGTGGTGACAAACACGGGCCAATATTGTGACACGGGCCATGGTGGTGACAACTGGCAATAGTGGTGACGCGGGACATAGTGGTTACACGGGCAAAGGTGGTGGCACGGGCAATGGTGGTGACACGGGCAATGGTTGTGACACGGGCCAAGGTTGTGACACGGGCACTAGTGGTGACACGGCAATGGTGTTACACTGGCAATAGTGGTGACAACGGGCAAAGGGTGGTGGACATGGGCAAATGGTGGTGAACCGGTGCCAAGGTGGGTGACACGGCAAGGTGGTGACACTGGCAATGGTGGTGACAAGGGCAAGGTGGTGGACACGGGCAATGGTGGTGACACGGGCCCCTAGTGGTGACACGGTGCAATGGTGGTGACACGTGCATGGTGAAGCTCAAACCCATTGACTATTCATGGTGTACAGAAATCTTTGTGCTGAGATTGAGTTGTGTTGAGGGGAGGGGCGGGGGCGTAGGAAAAATTTCTTGGGAGTTTTGCCTAGGATCCCCCTTTGTCATGTCATTGTCCAGGTGTTTGACCCCTTGTAACAACTTTCCCAACACTATTGTGGCCAGAAAGGGTCCCTTTGTTTTTTAAAATTCGCATCCCCATTGAAGTCAATGGCGGGTTCGCGTGTTCGCGAACTTTTACGGAAGTTCGCGTTCGCCGTTCGCGAACATCAAATTCCGGGTTCGCGACATCACTATTTACAAATTATATCACATGACTGAGGCACTCTCTTCACCCCATGCGGCCCTTTGGGCGTTCTTCTGCGGCCCCCCTCTGGTCCTCCACTTGCGACCCCTGAAACCTAATTGTTATTGCATAGGGCATAGGACCTGCCTGAGTGGGATAAGGAGGAGAGGCGATAAACGGTTTGATATGTAAAAGCCAATCAGCGACCCAGATGGCGCCTTAGAAAGTCTCTCACCTAGTGTTGGCAGGGAATTAGCAGACTGGTGAGTGCCTATGCTCCCACTATCCACCAATGAACGAGGGGTGATTGTATAATATATATTGCAGCAAATAACCTGAAAATAGGGGCTTATAACCTTTGAATCAAAGGTTATGTGCTGCATAGATATCATCAAAGGCGTTGACGGTAAATATGACTATGTATATCTTTTTACTATGTTTGCTGTCATTCTTTCATTTAAAAATACTTCTACGAGTCTGTATAGGTTGAAAATTATATGTGCGGCCCTTAAATGATCCCATGTCAACTCAGTTGGCTACTACTGCTCTACACTATTCTATACATTACATCATTGTAATGTTCTGGTATTTGCTCTGTGAAGAAACTATAATACTATAATTAAAGTCCGCGTTTAAAATCTAAAAGTGCATTTAATATCAAAGTGTGTGTATGGAGCAGCAAATCAGTAAACAGATTTTGCATTTCTCTTACAGAACTTTCCCCTTTAATGTAAATAATAGTTATGACCTACCATACCATGCTAAATCTGAAGCGCATACAGAAAGCCAAACTCACACTTCATTGAGCTCACAAATGGTGAACTGACCAACACAGTTTCACAAAACTGATAACTCAATAACCGCAGCAAAATCCCCTTTTAATTGTTAGAATTTATGGTTAACATTTTCAATATCTTTCTGCCGTGAGTGTAGACCCATCATTCATACAAGAAGAAAATGAGTAAAACAGAAAGTGTCCACATATTCTGCAAGGGTTGTAATAAATAGTAAATAGTTGGCGGAAACATTTTTCAATTTCAGGTAAAAAGGTCATTATTAAGAGATCTATCCCCAAACAGTCAGGAGAGGCATCGTACAGAAATCCTTGAGCAGCTAACATTAAACTCAGCCATATAAATGTCACCTGTCCCAGAATTACATTTCTTGCCTGGGCAATTTTTCTCTCTAAAACTACAATAAAAATGACCTCAAAATCCCTTCAAAGAAATAAAGAAGTGAATATGGTCTAATATTACATCATGTATTACTTTTACAACTCAGCTTCGCATTATAAACGGTGCAAACATTTTGGTTAAATACAAAGATAAACATATATTGATACATACACAAATGTTTTTTTCTAATAAGAAAAGGAAGAAATTACAAGACAGAAATACAAAACAAAATCATAGTTGTGATCCAATAAAAGTATATTAGTGCAAGTTGCATCTACAAACAGATTCATGCCCTTAGAGGTCCCACGGCCGTCTCGTAAAAAATTCCATTTATGATTGGTGTCATTTCTCAGCAATCCATAAAGTGTCTCCAAAGCCAAAATTACTGGAGGTAATGGAGAAATCTATAACTGCAGGTTTATCTTGGTCAAAAAAAGTAAGAACAATCTTAGACAACTTAGAGAGAATTTTCCTTATATCTAAGAGATCTTCTTTTACATCAAGTTGCGGCACAAACACAAACAAATGCTTAATGCTTTTCATGAGCTATAGCTTAATACATCCATTGATAACTCACATTTTTCTTAAAGAGTTTACAAAATAGACACAATGGTGTATATTTATAAAAAGGGGAATGTAAATTGTGTGTGTAAATTGTAAACTTAACCTTAAGGCCCCCATACACGGGTCGGATTCCGGACGGATTCCGGGCCGATCGATTCCGGGCGCGTGCACGTGAATCGATCGTGCCGGAATCGTGTGCAGCCCACCTTGTCCGTCCGATCAGGTCAGAAAGTTCGGGGACACAGAATCGTATCCATCAAGAAACCAACATGTTGGTCTTTTTGATCCGATTCTGCACAGATCAGGGGGAGTTGCCATTTGTGAGGTGGAATCGGACACGGAATCGTCCCGGAATCGTGCCGGAATCCGTTGGACAAGGTGGTATGCAGCGATGGATACTCTTAATTGGCCGATTGATCACACCTGCGATTCCCGGCAGAATCGCCAGAATCGATCGGATGATGAATCGATTGGACATGGAATCCGACACGTGTATGGCTAGCTTAACTCTACTTTTTTAAGCACACCAACAAGATTTATAGCTTTTTGTGCTAGATGATTATTTCCAGAGGCAGTGACTTAACTGTAGTGATAATTTCAGGTGAATATCTAACGTCTGGCAAGTGTAATGATTGCCCTGCCTGATCACCACTGTAGTCCTCCAATGTCGCCTATCCCACACCCCTGATCTACACAACACAGAACTAGTATGTATAGCATGTGCTCATTCACTTGTTGGTTGGAACAGTCATGACATGTCATTCCCAGTAACGCCTGAGGACTGTAGACAAGGATGAAAAATAAATCCAACTCGCAGCTTTTCTAATTGGAAATAATGTAATATGGTTTGGACACAACAGAAAAGGGAAGTGGGCGATCATGGATCAATTGCATGGCTCAAATAACATCACTGGATTCCCAATGATTGACTAAAATTTTCAGTCCGATTCTTGCTTGATAGATTTTACTTTAGGGTCAAATTGATCACTTTATGCATGCATCGATTTGTGATCGATCGGTCGTGTCTATGCCCAGCTTTACAGATCTGGTGATATAAAAAACCTATTGTACCAATGTGATTATTGCAGTTATATGTAGTTTCTCTCTTCTCCCTGCTAACCTAGCGGAGATTGTGGCTCCTCAGTTTGGAATATGGGACCACCGTTCAGTGTATCTTGCAAGTGTCCTCACCCAATTTGCCCTAATATTATGCAAGTGGGCCCCCAATTGAGGCTAACCTTGTCCCCAGGTGTACATTAAACACTTAAATGCATTAAATGCTTGAACTCTCAATAAAATTTAATTCCAGCTCATAGATTATTTTTAAGCAAGTGTAGTGCATCTTTTTCTTATTTGACAGTGCCTGTATGGTGTTCACCTTTTCTTATAGCTGCAGGTAGAAGTGATCACCATACTGTAGCTTCTGGTGTTTTCTCTTGTTCAGGTTGTAGACAATGGCTAGAAAGCCAGTAAAGGTTTAAATAATGGTGAAGTATATATATATATATATATATATATATATATATATAAAAGCTATAAAGACATACAATGGGACTAATTATATTATAAGTGGTGACATTACTACTATTGTTATAACTTTTAAAAAACAATTTCCATGCTACAACACATTTTGACATCCAGCTTCTAGGAGATCAGTAGGCACAATCCAAACGCTTGATGATATAATTGAAAAAGGAGGCAGATAAGTATAATTATTTTCAAATTATCTTTTTTATTCTAAATGTGTAGTCAGAAAATTGTAACCAATAATTAATAGCGGCTTTGAGCACATCAAGAAATGTCCATTACACTGGCACTTGCTAATTCTTTCAAAAAGATAAAAGCCTGCAGTTCCAGACTTAATAATGGCGTGCCATTTTAAATGCTGAAAATCCTTTGAATCAGAATGTCTGTCTTAAATGGAGACAAATGAAGAGTGATTATAATGCTTGTCATCTGCCCCTTATATTCTTCTGGATCTCAGCAAACAGCATGGGTAGGGAACAATAATGTCTTTTTTTTAAAACGTATATGCCAGTTGAAAGTTTTTTTTTCCTTTAAAGACTATTAGTACGGTCTTATCCATTAACATATTGAGAGGCAAAGCACTAAATTCAGTGGTAGTAAGCCTATTAAATGATTCTTATTCTTAAAATATCAGAACTATGCTCAGAAATGATGATTTCTCATTTGCTGTCACATGAATTTAACTGTCTTATTGAAGATATTTATATCTCTTTTATTAAATTTACGGTCTCTATAAAAATATAATTTGGCCCCATAAAGGTAAACAATGACAATTTGCAACTCAAATAGCAGATAGGCACTAAACATACTGATTTACATTATTACTAGTTCAAAGAAAAAATTTTCATGCCCAGATTAATTGTTTATGGCACAAGTTAGGCATACCTGTCAAGTTTCCCTTCACCGAATTAGGGAAACATACCAGAAGTGACTTCATGAACGTCCCTTCTGGTATTGGAAGGTTTACCTCCCCTCCCTCCTATTAGCTAGCTAACTTAGGAGGGAGGGGACAGTATGCTGCCTTCTAATGTCCCACCACACACATCATTTACACAAGCAGGGTGGGAACTTTGGAGGGAGAGTAACAGCCCCTCCCTCCTAAGTTACCCCAATTTCAAAATCTCTGAATTCATGAAGTCACTTCTGGTATGTTTCCCTTATTCATTAAAGGGAAACTTGACAGGTATGCCAAACTTTTGATCTGGAAAAATCCAGGATATATTGAAATCACCTAAAAAATATTGACTTTGCCAACCAAAACAGGATGCTTGACAAGTATGAAGTTGGGCCATGAAAATATTTACAGTAAAAAGTTAAGCTAGCCACGCGGTTCAATTTTGGTTCAATCGACGCTCGATTAGATGAATTTTTTCATTGATTGAACAAAAATCGAGAAATGCCCACATGGTACGATCGACAATAATTGTTCGATGAAGGCAGAAAAATGTATCGAATTTTATCGGACATGTTGAAAAAACATCGTCGATTGTGCCAATATCGTTTTATAATCGTGGTGTTTCTCCTGGATCGATTAGATTCGATATAATAACATAGACCACTTCAATCTGAACTTCAATCATTTCGATACCAAAATCTATGATTTTAGATATCTTTTTTAGTCTAAATCGCACCACAATCGCAAACTCAATGTGGGGTGTATGTTGATGCGATTAAGATCGATTTTCGATAAGACGATTGAATTCCTCGATCTAATCGAGCATCGATTGAACCAAAATCGAACCGTGCGTGGCTAGCTTTAGTTTCCTTTAATGATCTAAAGGTAAGTTTCTGGTGATTTTTTTGTATGTATTGCTGGTATGTAACGTATACTAAATTGCTTGTATGTAACGTTCTGGCTCTTTTAATGAAGTGACTATAATAATTGGTCAAGGAACATGTGTCAGCATATGCCAATCAGAGCCAGAGACTGCATTGTGTATACAAGCACACACATATACAGGTGAAAAAAACATGCAACTTGTCGACTTACCTCAGGGTCATTGACTTGTACCTCTGAAGCTGACCAGTTGACTTTTTTGTTAATGCCCTACTACCTTTATTTTATATCAGATTAATTATCCTAGTTTACGAGTTTTAGGCTGGATACACATTTATTAGTTTTCAACGTCTATGCAATCTCCTTTAGATAAGTTCCTAAAAATTCCAGAAAGTGTTCAACATCATTTTCTCCTAAGCCGGAAACCATACTGGGACATATTTACCCCCACTTCACTGCACAACCTACCCTTGTTTCTAAGTTTGTTTTTGGGTCCCAAAACAATAAAGATTTTTTCTTTGGGTTTATAAATTTAAATGTTTAAGACCCCCTGCATTGCATCATTATAGGTAGATCTAAATAGGAATGTACAATTATATTGTAATTTGTCAATTAGATCGTGGCTGCCTTCATAGATCTATATTTTTTCATCTGGGCCAGTTGTAGTATGACATGTGTGGTGTATTTGCAATCTGCTCACATGGGTTCCATTCATCCCTGTGAAAGGTATGTTAAATCAGCCAACAATAATACCAATTTAAATGTACAATGGAGTTTAATGAGCTCACATTCTTCACATTTGTGATTTAATTCAAACTGCACATGCCACTATATATAATAAACCTAAATAATTAAGCTCCTAAAGGAAATCAAAATTAATCTTCATTTAAATACCATTCATGCATTCTTCTGGTGTAAAAATACCTTCTCAATCCAAAAAGTAGCACTGTCTTAACAACTGAAGCACCTCTAATATACAATACCAATTGATCATTATACTCATAGAGTCTAACCTACATTGTCCAGGAAAACTGCCTATTGATGGAGAGGTATACTCCTATGTATCACCAGACAAAAGAGCAGAACACAGAACTAAAAACTACAAAAGGTTAGTTGCTGTATTGAAGCATTGAAAAAGGCAACCGTAAATACCACACACAGACCTAATCCATGAACTAGATCCAGAACTAAAAAACTGCTGTAAATTGTAAGAATGTCATCAAGCGAACTGACCACTGGAAACAGGAATACTGTAGCAAACACCTTCGTCATGCTCAGAGGTAAAATGAATCTCCATCAAAAATGCTGTAGCTTAAATGACAGCAATACAGCAAATATGTTCCACCAGCTAACAGACCAATCAGAATGATCCGTCTCATGCTCCAGGACCAAAAATAGTCATAAATCTTCCCTACCTCAACAACAGAGGAGACAGTGTTACCATTTGATTAATTCGCTGTACCTGCAGATCTTCTATCTGAAAATTCACAAATGACTGCTTTATTCATTTTCAAGAAAATCATTCCTGACAACCACCCAAAGATAATGCATTTTGTCAAATCACTCGAGCTGTCACACAGATTGACTTGATTTCATTTTTATCACCATTTCAGTGTTGAGAAATACCTGGAATTATAGAGTAAGTTATAGCACGCAGGGTATGCATAAGAAGACATTGCTACTATAATTTGTTCTTGTCATATATTACAGATGCAGGCGTACTATCTGTACAACAGAACTTCACAAAGCATAATTAGAACACGCATTTAAAAGAACAGTGCCTTGGTTTGTGTTAATATTTTTGTTTTTAGCTATTAATGGGAGAAATTCCTACACATAATTAGTTATTAGTGGACGACCTGTTTTTAGCCAACTAGGTCTTAAAAAGCTTTAGCATGATAAAACATTTATCTTTTTACCATCTACATTTAAAACTGAACTCCAGGCTGAAAAAGATCCCACTACAGTTGATGTCTATCTGTACTCCAAGGGTGCTCCGCCTGTTCCTCCTTACACAAAGGTGGAGGTAGCGGTCCTGATTCTGGGTTGTTGCCCTGCTACGGCCTTCTCCATGTCTCCTGATGTACTGGCCTGTCTCCTGTTAGTGCCCCAATGCTCTGGACACTACGCTGACAGACACAGCAAACCTTCTTTGCTTAAGTCCTTGCGTGGGAAGAGATACTTTGGGAGACCATCCACCACCTCATCAGGAGCATGCCCAGGAGCTGTAGGGAGGTCATGGGGTCATACAGGCACATAGAGGCCACACACACTACGGAGCCTCATTTTGACTTGGTTAAAGGACATTACATCAAAGATGCATCAGCCTGTAGTGTTTTTTTTATTTAATTTTAATTTAATTTTGAGTGTGACTCAAAACCCAGAACTTCATGGGTAATACATTTGATTTCCATGTAACTTTCCATTACTTTTGTGTTATTTTGTTGTCAGCACATTCAACTATGTAAAGTAAAGTATTTAATAAGGATATTTCATTCATTAAGATCTAGAACGTCTTATTTTTGTGTTCCCTTTTGAGCAGTGTAGTTTAGATCTCTTGGAAGTCTGACTAACTTACACAGTACACTTAACAC
>CM070032.1:154412173-154428914 GCA_036250615.1 Ptychadena robeensis
CCCCCCCCCCCCCCGCCCCTTGGTGCTAAGAGCAGGAAAAGCAAGATGGAAGAGCTGCCCCTGGGGCATTTTATTGAGAAATATAGTAACTTCTCTCAAAAAGGATATATAAAGCATTACCACTTGATTTTAAATCCCCACATATTGAACAAAAAGCTAATTAATTTATGTGCTTGAAAGGGATGATTTATACTCTAAAGTGCTAATGCACACAACCATTACATAGAAGACATCACCCAGATAGCTTCATACACAGCAATACAAGCTTACATGTGATAGTAGGTCTTTCCCACACAATCCAAGACACAACAAAAAAAGTAGAGACGGTCCGCGGTCAGAAGATTACTGAGAAAACAAAGCTCCCTGTGATGTTCTGCCTTGCTCTGCCTTAAGTGAAACAGGAAGTGAGAAGAGCTGTGGCATTATCTTCTTAAATTTCTCATTACAGGTAAGTTTTTGGGTTTTTTCACTGCAGTCCTCCCTATTATTGGCACTTCTAGTGCCATTCATGAAAACATAGATTTCTGGTGGCAGGTTTGCTTTAAGACAAATCTTTGCTTTATTTATGCAGGGTAAAGTTAAAGCTTTGTATAAATGGCTCTCCTTCCAGTCTTCCCCATACTTTCCCTGCTTTTTTCCCCTCTCCATCCCTGTGTTAGGCCTGAAGAAATAACTATTGTATCTGGGTATAGGGGGCATGTGATTCACTTTACTGGCTCTCATATGACCTTTACTTGGTAATTGTACTAGCACTGTAAAAAGTGGTATGACACAGCTTTTATAAAGATGTCGGTCAGCCCGCACAGGAGATTCCCCTTTGATGTAAAGTCGATAAACATATGGATTAGAAACCATAGAACATTGTATAAATCAAAATAGTAATATTATTAAAAAAATAAAGTGCAACTCCTTTTATGAATTTATCCCTACTCTGTTCTTATGTTAAGAGAGGTAACTGTTCCATGTGATCTTTCAACGTACTGACTGTATTTTGCCTACTGAAAAGTAAGATGAGCAAATGACAAGCACTAACCCTGTAGAAGCCTGTAGGGTATAATAATTATACACACTTTCTATGTCGGTTATAACTTCTTGAGTTCTCAACCAACCCCCCTAGCGATGTGTCACAATGGCACATTACTTGTTGACTGCCCTGAAGCCTCCTTCTATCCATGACAAGGATGTCCCAGAAGTCTGGAGACAGGTTGGGGTCATGTAATCCTTTCCTAGACAAGGAAAGCAAATGATTGACTAAGTGCCTTAGTCAAAATGGGATTGTATATTAAAAATTTTAGTAATAAGGCTGGAAACATCTAAAATAAGGCATTCCATTAGGTAAAAGGTTTTGTTAAGAAAAAACACTTAACAAAATACTTTCTACCCATTGGCTTGTTTCAAGAAACTCTGCTTTATAACCGTTACATATTTTACCTACAATAACTAAGACTGACAGTGCTACAATGGCAACAGTTTAATTAAGTTGAATTTTAACTGTTAATGGCTAATTAATGTAATTATGATGGCATTTCAAAGCCGTAATTAATACTGAATGCAGCTGAAATTTTGTTGTGCTCACTAAACTAAAACTTTCTGTATTTTAACTCTAAATTAATAATTTCAGGAGCTTAATTTTCTAGCGTGATTCAGAGGAAAAATAATAAACATACTTCTCATTATAATAATTTTCCTGTCACATACCCATTGCAAATTGCAATAAATTGCACATTACTGCATTTCAAGCCTTTGAGAGAAAGGGTTCACATCTTGTTCTCAGAATATAAATAAGGATGTTTCATGTTGTGCTATTCAGAATAAAAGACAATATTTTGCTATCAGAAGTTAATGAAAGGACTTTAATAAGAAGAAAACACAGAATGGTTAAGAAAAAAAAAGCATTTTTTTCTTCTTTCCTTTTTCTTTCATGCTGACCTACCCAGCTGCAGGGAAGCTTCTCCGTTATGTATAGTCCTGTGCCACACTTCTAATTTGTTGTGTTTTATGTCTGTGGAAGGCAGAGAAGAAGAACATGCAATGTTTTTCATAACACAGATGTTGCCTATAACCCTCCAGGTATTACTGATTGCTTCCAGGGCTTTGCTTTTTAAATGAAGCCACATAGTAACAGGCTTATTTATTAAAGCAGTGGAATAACTAAAGGTGACCATGAACGGTTCGATTTGTGTCCAATTTTGCAGCAGATTGACCTCCGTGCACGCTCATGGCTCATCTGCTGTGAAGCTGGCCTCAAAGTAAATTTTCAGCCAGAAATCAATCAAACAGATTATCAATATAACAAATATCCATACTTACACCTCCTTACACACAAAAGGTGTGCGGCTGATTCTCGGCACAACCGGCCGTGTATGATGACATCATCACACGTGGTCAATCTGCAGCAGAGAAATCGTCAGGGATTCGAACCATCAAGGCCGGCTTAACAATTAACCAATGACCAGTTAAGCAGGGTACAGACGGCTCGATATTTGAGCCGTCCGATGTACCCTACAGCAGCACTATGACCTCATCACGCTGCTGTCAGATCTCGGTGAAGCCGGGAAGATAGCTCTGCTCTCCTCAGCTCAGCTGAAGCTTTGCCTGGAGACCAGCGGTCTCTAGGCAAAGCATCGGACATCATGTGGGACCTTTGCATCAACAAGCCTCAATAACCTAAAGGAAAGTTAAGATTGGGTCATATCTGCACACTCAATTGTGTCATACAGAATATGTTTGCTGCTAAAAGTAAATCCACAAGCTGTTTAATCATAGGGTGTGCTTAGTTTTTCACACATTATATAAATAATATTATAAATAAATAATCACACCATGAAAATATTTGTGAGTAAAACCAGAAAACCTTAAAGGGGACCTACCACATGGTAGTTCACTTTTGCATCAGACTGCTGATAGATAGAGCAATCACTGCCCCAAAATAAATAAATAAAAACTTCTGAAAGCAGGAGGGGCGATATTTCCGAGATCCCTACTCCCACTTTGTGACATATTGCCTCGTCATACAGCCTAAAGGGCACCTGGGAAATCTATCCCAGTTTTCCCGTTGGCTGTATGATGTTGTTCCTGTCCCGTCAGTATCACAGCTGCCTGCTCTCACTTCTCACATTCCCCTCCTCCTTGTGCTCTCCCCCATAGAGCCTCAGGTATAACACTTTCTGGCAGCTTCTCTCTGTCGTTCACTGCACAGCAATTTCCCCTAACCTCCCACCCGAACTCATCTGGAGCAGATCCAAAGACTGGGGATGGGGGGGGGGGTGAGGGGGAATTGCTCTATGGGGATGGAAAACAAAAGCAAGGAGAAGGGGGGGGGGGGCCTGCTGGGGAGGGGTGCTCTAGTACTGGCAAACTCAATGGCCAGAAGTAGCTTCAGTTCACCAGTACTTCAGATCGTGCCTCTAGGTATAAGGAAGCGAGGATGGTAAGTACTTTTTGTGTAGCATGTTTAGAGATGTAATCTGCTAAAAGGTGAGTATTATGTTTAGGTCATATATGTGTCTTTTCTTTTTTTGAGTTTACAACTGCTTTAACATATAAAGAGGGAGTATACACCGTTTCCTAATTTATTTTGCCACATAAACGTCTAGTAGATTTAGATAAGATGTAATAGAATTGGTCCATGAAGAAAGACTGTTATTGCACTGTAAAATAAAAATAAGACTTTTGCCAATCTGGATATTCTCAAAACGTCCATCATACATCATCTTGAAAGAGTAACTTGGTATTTAAAGATGTTCCTGCCACAGGCAGCAACCAGACAAATAGCCTTGTTTATCTGAAACCTCCACTAGATGCTTAGTGTCCATGATTTCAATAACAGGTAAATGGCAAAAGGCCCTACTGGCAAATAACATACAGAGCGCTGGTGAAAAAAACATAAATATGAAATATGTTCAGGGCTGACTAATGTAGAAGGAAACTTTACAAAAATAAGCAATGTGAATTCTCTGCTGTTTTATCTTCATTCCTATGCATTCATCTGATCTGGGTACTTGTAATACAGCATCAGCATCAATGTTTTCTTTACAAGTTTGTTTCTTTAAGTTTGAATATGAGAACACATAAAGTGACAAACATTTTCTTTATGAATATTGAATATTTTTTGTATTGAAACCTCAATACACATTTCCACACAAGACCAAAGTACAACACTACAGGGTTGGACAAACTATACAAACTGGCAGGAGCACTTTTTTACTTTACTTCTATAATCACATGGTTTATAAGTGATCTTGTTACTAAAGGGAAAGAAGGTAAATGACTACAGGTATGTAAAGTAGGCACATATCGTTACATGTTCTCCACACTTTTGTGTCTTTGCCATATACTTTCTAGGTGATTTTGTACATTGGTACATAATCCTATGTTAACTGAACATCAAATTAACAATAGCCTTATTTTTATCGGAGAATGGCAGGTAGGTAGGTCAGGCATGAGTAAGTATACAATTAGATTGGTGTACTTACCACACCATGACCCATTTGCCTCATGACATAGTCCCGAAATGAATTGCTAAACCTAATTGCCAAAGGATCTCACACTTACTGAACAGTATAGTTTACAAGTTAAATAAATCATATACCGGATGCCTAACTGGATGCTTTAACCTGATACATTTATATAAGTAGTCCTAAACATAGCCATATGTACATTATATTTAGCATAACTTAACTCCAATCGAATCCAATCAAACAGTTAAACCCAAGGTTTGACCAAATACCGTATTTCACACACAATAAGATGCACTGGACCATCAGATGCACCATGGGATTTTGACTCACGGAAAGACTCATGGAAAGACTCATTCAGGGCAGTAGCTCCCTTTTAATAAGTGCCCTGAAGTAATCTTTCTGTGGTAGTTTTTTCCATGATTTGCCTCCCAAAAACTATGATGCATCTCTCCAGGCTGTTAGCTGGAACATTCTGTACACTAGTATTTACTGGGGAGGGGAGCAGTGCTTAGAGTCATACAGAGACTTGCTCCGGCTCTCAGCGCTGTCCCTCATTTCAAGTAAATACTGGTCTGTCCCTCATTTCAAGTAAATACTGGCATACAGCTTATTCCTGTGCCTCCTCTCTGCTGGAATATGCTGTATACCAGTATTTACTCAGGAGAAGGGGCAATGATGAGAACCGGAGTGAGTGTCTGTAAGTCTCCAGCTCTAAGTGCTACCCCTTCATTTGAGTAAATACTGGTATACAGCATGTTTGAGCATAGGGTAGTGTCATCTCTCTGCTGGAACATGCTGTATACAGGCATATTCACATTCTAGGATGTACACACATTTCCCCCCATAATTTTGTCTTATAGAGTGGAAATACTGTATACTTTGTATTTTACTATTTACCATTCCTTTACAATGTCAGGGTTCTCCTACCTTCTATAAGACTGCAGATGGGGTGAGTAGTGGGTCTGGACTGCAGCTCTGGATCACAGAGGCTCCATAGAAGGTCAAGGCTGCTATTCCTTGACCTTCTACTCACGAGTAGAAGAATACTTAAATGTGGTAAGAAGGGATGGCAAGTTCCACATTAGATCTCATGTAGAAGCACAACACTCTTTTGATCAGTTTACTATTTCTGATTGGCTGCAACTATCCTAGCACACACAGAAAAAATTACTGAGACATGATGAAATCCTAACCAGCAATTGATGGAAGTTTCTCTTTAACTGGCTACATGGGGTTTTAATAGATTACGACTTACTAGAAATTATCGCTTTGTTAATTATAAGCCATTTTCCAAACATCAGGACTGGTGTATTATATATTATACTGGTTATATATGGTAGGTTAAAATGCTTTTGATATTCTTTCATCAGATGCGTTATTGCATTGCTTACATGTAAATGCCTTGTTTTTAAATAGAGCACAAACCTCCTAGACAATTAAATAACTTTTTTTTTTTTGCTCCTTTCTCAATAGTTCCCATTGTTGTGATCTTTTATTCTTTCATTTTATTTATTTCCATGCAATTGTTTTCTGTCCTCCATCCAAGGACACGTTTGCAAGGACAGTCCAGCACTGTGACAGAGCACAATATTAATTTAAACGTGTGTTTTACTCAGCATGAAGTATCTTATACATGTGTGTCCTACACAGGATGACTTTGCCTGTCCTCTAGGTAGGCCCAGAGGGCAATGTAGGCAATAATGACCCATCTGTTCGCAACTTGCAGATAGGAACCTTCTAATGAAGACAGATGTGGGTCACCCTGTGCTGCCAGTCTATAGAGTGTTAATGAAAGGACCTAATGGTCACTTTTTTTGTCACCTCTGACTGATTGATAACCAAAAGAGTTTATCCTGATATAAAGAAGGGGGCAATCTTGCGTGTCATCAGTCTTCCCAGGATATCTTTTTCACTTTCTAACACTCTCATTTTTCACAAGCATTCTTTTTTCTATTCCTAGAGAATATGCCAGAGTCACTTTCTAGCTCGGTGATGTACTATGACTTTACTGTAACATGTCAGAAATTAATTCTTCTGAAACACCCCTGTCCATTGGAATGAATGATCACACAGCTGCTGGAGATAAGGTCAAAAACACAATGCAACTGGAATGAAATCTCTCCGCAGAACGCACAACACTTTGCCAGATAAAATGAAACAGTCATTTTTTCCTCCATATTTCACACTAGTTATCTCTATCAGTGTTCTATGCATCATGATATGGAAGTGGCTGGTGGCTACAAAATGTCAGTTGACGTCCAGCTATTAGTCACTTTCAGCAAATCATTTCATTTCCTTATGACTCATGCATAAGGATTAAGGAAAGCGACTTGTCATCCTCTCTGCAAGGGAACGAGAGATTGTGCATTATAAAAATCACCGTATAAAAATGACAAACTGACGCACACAAAAATACGTTAACAACCATTTAGGGATTTCATATAACCATGGGCATATCCTGTAAAGCTTCTAATATGTAGTATTTTTTTTATTTTCAGTACTCTTCTACTATAAAACAAGAAGATTTGTTGTGCACAGCATCATATGCATGGGTATATCAATAATGGCTTACATTATTCTTTTAACCTATAACTATTTGAATTGATTTAGATTAGAATTGTGGTAGGTCATTCTACATTTTTACATACTAAATATTTTAAGCCCCCCCCCCCCATACACATTTAGTTTTTACCTGATTTTTCGGCCGCATGATGACGTCAATTGGCCCAAAAATCGGGTAAAATATTGCACGGGCACCCTTTGTGTGCCAGCATGTTTCCACCGAGAACACAGTGGAAACATCCTGGAGCCGATCCATATACCTGTCTGCAGCAGCAGCTGTTGGTTCTGCTGATCCGGAGCCAAAGATTGATGTACTACACTAACTTCCGGCTGGCGGAGAACACAGAGGAAACAAGCCGCTGCTGCAAACAGATATGTGGATCGGCTCTGATAACACAGAGGAGACTTTGTCATTACTTTGGATGAGGATGCTGGTCCCCGTCCAAAGTAATTACATCGATCAAGGAAATTACGGACATGTCCGTAATGGCTTAGATCAATTTGGCGGCCGATTTCGGCCCGAATAACACTTTTAAGCTTTAAGCGTGTTTTGGGGGCTTTAATCATCGGGTGGAAACGAATAATCGAATAATATTGTTTTGCACTTACTGCATTCATTATTGTTTAACCTCCCTAGCATTAACCAAGAGCGTAGCTTGGAGTGATTTTGTTCCATGTTACTTACCTGTCAGAGTGATGCCCACTGTGTATTTTGGTGTTGGCAATCTTGACTATGCTTAAAGGTTCCACCACCAAGTGGGGTGTGCATCTTTGATCTGCGCGTAAATGCAGGCATTGGTGCTCTGGGTACTCACATGTAAAAAGGGAAGGAGAGGGCGGGTAATTCAAAACAGATTACATCTAGGCACCTGGCCCGTTGGGGGACATTCTTTTTCCTATTGGCATCTCCACTGGTCCTAGGTGAGTTGAGCTGCCGTGCCGAATTGTGTTAAATATACATAGACATATTAGGTTGCCATTAATACCTTATGGATATGCTGTAATATATGTACCCATGACATTTGTCATGGACAACTGTCAAATAATTGATCGTTTCATTATTAGTCAGTATTGTTTAGTCTGCTACCGAAGTATGTATTATCTAATCTTTTATGTTATTGATCTATGATTTGTTTGTTTCAACAAAGATTACTATACTCAGCCTATCACTAGCTTCCTCATTTGTGCTGTAGCTGGGTCTATCTCCCCCTGATGAGGCCTATGAATGAAGGGTGAAACGCGTCAGAGGGAGACAATTGAGGGGTGCCACACCTGGCCCCCTCCTCAGCATTGGCCTTTCTGGAAGTCATGTGATACTCTTGGCTGCTATGGAGCTTTACATAGCCATTTTTCGGATGTTTGTCTTAAATTCAGTCTGGACCTTGACCTTTTTTTAATACGTTGTTATCATGTGTAATAAAATCACATTCTTTTTGCAAAGATACTTATCTTATAGTCATTTGGTAGGCCTTCATAGTCCCAGGGGGTAGCCCTCAGACATCCCTCCCCTGATTTGACCAAGTATTTACTTAATACATTGTAATATGTTTTGATTACCCATACTGCTCTTTTAAAAAGAATGACAAACGAGCACTGCTGTGTTGTGGTGGCTCTAGCTATTGGGACTGTAATGTAGTTTTGCACCCTGTATGTAGCCACTTCTGAGTGCACACCAAATCACTACTAATATTTATATACTAAAACTATTTGCCCAAAAGTAAGCAATAAAAGGGTTTTTTTAACATGGCTTTGGATTCTCAAAGGCTATTGTACTAACCATTGGGATTTCAGACCTCAGAATGTTAACATGCTTTCGTTGGCATGTTCTCGTGTAAGGGCCTGTTTCCACTATGTCTTTTTCCCTGTGTTAGCATGCCCCAACCATAGCGAAAAAGACAAGGACAGAATAGGACAGGATCCACTACTGTACTGCAATCTCACTGCAATGACTCTGACGTCCACTATTAACAGCAAGTGCCACGTCGATTAAATATAAATGGGTGGGGAAAAGCACTGGGCGCATGAGCTTAAAGCCTCATCCATTGATTGGCCGCAATAGCCAGATAAATTGAAAATAAGACTTTGTATAATATGCCAGGAAAAGTTTGTGTGAATTAAAAAGTAGAACATACTGTATATGTGTATCAGTCTTGATCACAGTATGTTTGCTCGTATACTGGTAAACATTTATGATTTAGCCTATTGGGTGTAGACTTTGTACCGTTATTAGCCAAATTATTCTGGAAAAAGGTTTCTGAATGAATTATCTTTAAGCCAGTGTGTCTTTTTATGAGAAGTCTGTATATAGACATATTAATGAGTGATTGATGTTTCAGATCCCCTTTCTGCTGATCTGAGGATTTGTGCATGACAGCGTTGTCTTTTAATTAGCTAGCGGATTATGATTGGAGTAGAATAGTGTAATTTTATGTTATACCATTTCTTTTCTAAGGAAATACCAATTTTTTGTTATACAATTTCTTTTCTTGTGAAGTTGGATTAAATTTTGCTGCTAATTTATTATAAATTAATAGAGTATCATTAAGGCAAATTTAATATAAGTTATTAAGTTATATGCTGGAGAAACAAATTACGAAACATTGTTCAACTATACTTACTGCAATTTTCCTTTTCTGGTACCTCCTCATGCCAGCCAAAATGGCTGTCATGAGGAGGTCCAGGAATACAGAAAATTGTTCTACTATACTTACTGTAATTTTCCTTTCCTGGTACCTCCTCATGACAGCCCTGTTGTCAGAACCACTGAATTATGATCAATCCTTACCATACTCATGTGCCATCATATCTATCCTGCAGGAATGTTTTTGGAAAGACAATCATTGGAAGAAAGCAAGCCACCACTATAATGGATCTGCATCTGTGTCTGCATCTTTGATGTGGTGTATAGAAAATATTGATATTGATGTTGATATTAAAAGAATATTGTATCAGATATTCTGAAATGTCTACAAGAGATCGCCCTTGAAATCATAAGTCTGAATTCAGGAAGAGAATATAACCCTGACTTGGTGGAAGGGATACAATGCCAAAACTAGAAATTTGAGACTGACAAGAAATCTTCTATGGCTACAATGACTTTCTAAATAACCTTCATACATAATTACAATTAAACCTTTTTTAGAAAAAAAAGTAAGCAAATGGACTGATGCCTCTGGCCTTCAAAGAAATATGTTAGCAGGAAAATATTCACACTTTGAACTTTGGGAGTGTATTTTTATTCTGCCAATAAATTCTATGAAAGAATCATAAAACGTGGGCTATTAAAGTGCGAGTTCACCTTTTGCAGCTGAAAAAGTGCTAAAGTCATATAAGTAATGTGTTGACATATTTAATTAGGAATTTCGTGAGTTTATACATTGCACGTCTACTTTTTAAAAGTCTATGTTTACATGGTAATTATCTTATGTATTGATAAAGGTATATTTAAAGCCAAAATCCATAATTATTATTATCATTTATTTATAAAGCGCCAACATATTAGGCAGCACTGTACAATACATTAGAGTGGAGATACGACACAAGATAATATACACGTGTACAGGTTATGACGCAGGAGGAGTTGAGGAACCTGCCCAATTGGGCTTACAATCTAATAAATGGGAAACAGAGTATACAATAGGTAGGGGAGATGGGACTGGGTTGGTGAAGTTAGGAATGAGAAAATGGGTAGTCTATGGGGCGAGAGTTCCAGAGTGTAGGAGTGGCCCTAGAGTAACGCCCTCTTCCTGCTAGATCAGCCAAAAGTGACGTCACTTCCGGTACATGGAACGCGGAAGAACCAAGATCCATATACCAGAAGTGACATCACTGACATCACGTCCCCCGGTTTTTGAACTCCCAACCTTGACACGTATAGGCAGGCAAAATCCTACAATTAATAGTGTCAGTCAACAGTCGCTTTCCTTTGTTGCTGCTACTTCAGCTATGCCTCCTAGTCTCTTGTGTCCAAATGTTAGCCACCCCATGAGATAATCTGGCCAAATCATGTATAGTAGGTGTGTACTTGTGTTTATGTGATTTGCAGGCACACAGCCAAAGGGACTTAAGGTGGAAATGGGTGGGGAGTATGACAGTTTTTTTAAAGAAAATACATTTTTTCTTAAAAATCATTTAATAACTAAAAATATTATTAACTTACAAGTTATAGAGAATTTATGCAAAACCTAAAATCTTTTGTCATTTTGTTGTAGAGGTAAAGTGACTAATGCTGGTAGCTACCTTGAAGTATATGTAGAGATTATTAACAGATTTCTAAGGTTGAAGAAGCAATTAACAATTTTTCAAATCAAAAAAAGTAGTCACCAATATTTGATAAAAAAAGTTTTCTATTTTTAAGACCAACAATAGAACTGATCTAATGTACGCCCTTAGCATTGCTATTTATCTTTAGCATTCAGTGCACCCAAACCTACTATGACTATTCCCAATTATTGAGCAGAGGCACTTTGATAGGGTAATTGTCCTCTGCAGGTTCAAAATAGTGAGCACTATATATGTATAAGGTGTACAAAACCCCTGGGGCAGCATATTCCCCCTACATTTGGGTAATCATTAAATGGTGTTTCCTGGAAGAAGTCTGGGATATTATTGCACAGTAACTATAGGTTTGCTGGGACTTGGACTCAAATAGGAGGAAAGAAATTGGTTTTCCACCCAGGTATACACCAGGGTTAACACTTGCATGGAGGTAAGCCAAGGATAATTGCGTATGTCTGTGAAAGCCAGGAGGCTAATTTTGCTTCCACGAAAGTCGCAGGCTGCTGTTTTGTACTCTGGAGCCCTGGACCAGCGGGTTTAACACCACAACTAAGATTTTCATTGGGAAACCCTCCAAAAATAAGCTGTTGTTTGATTCTTCAGGTGAAAAACCTATGTTGTGTTGTTGGTGAATAAATCAGACTTTTGGTTTTTCATTCAGAAAATGAAGAACACACTGCAGATATATTACAGATGGAAAGTTTTACAGAGGCAAGCTTGGTATCTAATTTTATATATATATATATATATATATATATATAAACTTAACTGAGGTAATCTACATTTTGTACTGATTCCCTAATCGAAAAGGCTTTCCAGTGCCACAAACCAATGTCAACACAGCACCTCACATTACCACCCTGTGTGATACATCATTCAGCAATGAGCTTCCCTACTGTGCAATGTCAGTGGGTTTTTTTTCTGGATGAAAAAGACTGATAGAGATTTAAAGCAACTGATCTTGAAAAGCGTTCCGTTGCCTAAAGCTACAAATGAGGTTTCTTAATCATTTCAGAGCAAGGAAGTAAAATAAATCATCTATGATTTACAAATCCATTTGAGCCCTTGCTTTAAATTTTTTTGGCTCCCGTTCTAGAGAAACTGCAGGTCAGGACCAATAGTTTCTAAGCAACACAAGATGTGGCAAGCTTAATATACAACGTTCAAAGTGACCCTTTGATGTATATTGGCAATGTATGCAGAAGGTTCTCGTCACAGTCAATGTGCATCTGCAATATGTGGGTTCAACGTTCCCACTCCATTAGAAGAGTCATAAATAAAGTCCCTTTACTGTAATGGTGCCAATAAATCTATATAGAACAGTGCAAGCAAAAAAAAGAAAAGGGCCTTACGACAAGGTATTGAACTGAACTCTGATTTGTTTTAAAAATTAGAATTGATATATTTTACTGTTCTTATTTTAAGAATATCTACGTCGGGAAGGATGTTAATGGGAAAATTATACAGCATTTTATTAAAGATCATAAGTAAGTAAGGGCTCATTGGAAACCACCAGGTAAACGACTCTTTAACATAAGAGATGCAACATTACGACTCTTTAACATAGGAGATGCAACATTACGACTCTTTAACATAGGAGATGCAACATTAGGTGGGCTCCAGCCTGATAGGACCTCTATGGGGTCTTAATCTAGACGACCAGCGAATGCTTGTACTATTTAATAGCCGCTTGCAGGGAGTCGTCTCTCTGTCTGCTTTCAGCTCCGGAACCATAATTTAAGTTTTAAGCTGGGCATAGACGTTTAGATTTCCCAGCGATCGATCTTTTAAAGGATCGTTCATGCAATTCCGGAATCGATTCCAATTACAGAATTGATCGCACACTGCACCATATGATTCCTGGTCAATTCCCGCGATCGATCCATCACGGATCGTGCGATTTCCAGCTGGCAGCTGTTCTAATCAGAAATGATGTAATGTGGGTTGCACGCCAACTGGTTGATCGATAGGAATGTCTCCATTAACGTTCCGTCGATTTGTGGTCGATCGCGACGATCGATTCCGGTGATCAATCTCACAGAAATCGTACAGAAAATCCAGACATCTATGCCCAGCTTCAGTGTAGTTGAGTGCGGCAGACCTAGAGCTAAACCTACACGCTTGTAAACAAGATAATTATGCCCAGCCCTTTTTGGTAGTTATTTTGCAGTGTAGTAATAAGTCGAAACATAAAGATGACCATCTCAAGTTATGGAAATGTTTGTCGATTTGTTTTAAGGTGACAATGCTGCCTCTCTATCATTTATTACTAGTGAATGAAGGCTCCCATACACCTTACAATCTTACCATACAATTTCTGTACAATTAACCAAAACCATGTAATATGAGGACCTTTCTAAACCTTCCAATCACCATGTATTCTATCAGGGAGGCCACTACATAATTGATAGTAGATCTAACGGAAATTGTGTGGAGTGATGTAAAGGTGTATGGGAGGCTTGTGTGTTGTATCCCTACAACAGAAGGTATGCTAACTACATGATCACCAGATGCGAATAAAAGGAAAGAAAATTAAAGAAAGAAAAATGAATGTAGCCACAACATCTGAGAAATGGTAGACTGCAATACATTATGTTCTCTGAGCTTACATTATGATGTGAGCCTCGCCAGACTTCACATACATGCTGATCATCTATACAAAAGTTTTAAGTATGATCCAGGTATGATCTTGTTATGTCTGTGTCTGTCTGTATGTCAGTAGAGGAACACCTTGGTGAATCTTGATGCCCATTTGTAAAACTTGTACACAGTATAATATCTCAATACATATTTAATTATATTTCATTTACATTCGGAATCAATAAGAATAACTGGTCGTTGTGTGTGTTTTAGTATATTGCACTGTATAAACATAATAAAAGTCCTGTCTCCATGTTAGTATTCAGGTGTAGAAGGTCAGATTTCTCCCATATTTGCTTCACACATGACTGTCACGCTTTATCAGCTTCTTATGATGATGGCTTTTGGAGAAAAGCTGCTCCTAGTATATTGTAATTAGTATTTGTCAGTTTCTCTTTAAAAATAGATTTTAGTCTTCCTCTGGAAAAAAATTACTGCTTTGTTCACCCAACATAAGGAAAATCTGCTTTAAGCTTAGCTAGAAATCTGCTACCACCTAGTGGGATGATATAAAAGTTCAGGACAAAATAGAAAGCCAGACAATCTTGTTTTGTCAGAGATCCGAGGCCTACGTTATCAACTCTGGGCACACAGATGACAAGGTTGAAGAGATTGTAGGATACAATAGTGCTTATTGCAGCTGAAATCTCAGATCAACATAATCATTTTACCTGTGGAAAGTTTAGTGAATGGAATAGCTGAAATTAAAATTAGTATGCTATCCTAAGGAGGCAAGTGTGGGAATGTAACCTAGGGAGGTACTTGTGGGATGGTAACCTAGAGTGACAGATGTGGAATGGTAACCTAGGAAGGTAGATGTAGGATGATAATTTAAGGTAGGAATTTACTGGTCATTTTTTCCAGATTTCTGCACAGAGAGCCATGCACGTTCACGGCACTGAGCTGTGCAGAAATCTGGGAAAAAATCTACCTGTGTATGATCTCGCTCAGCCGAACAGGTTACCAACATGTTGGTTAACCTTGTTCGATATCCTTTGAATAGGGAACCCAATTCAAAGCGTAGACGGGCTGGCAGCTGGCTCCCGATATCCGGGAAGCCGGGCAGTAGCGTGATGACGTCATCACGCTACTGCCAAGATCTGTCTGTCGGCTCAAATATAGAGTAGTATAGTAAGGTAGGTATGGGATGTTTACTACGAACAGTAACCTAGGAAGGCAGATAAAGGATGGGAACCTAGGAAAGCAGATGTGGGATGATAGCTTAAGGAGAAAGATGTATGATGGTAACACAGGGAGGCAGATGTAAAATATTAAACTAGGGAGGCAGATGTGGGATGGTAACTTAGGAAGGTAGATATGGGATGGTAACATACAGGGCCACTATCAGAAATTTATGGGGCCCCATACTAAGTAATTTTCGAGGCCACCTACCCCATACAGGGTAGGAGGGTAGGGGGATGCTTACCTGTTCTGTAGCAGTGAGGACTAAGATGTCGGCAGCACTTCCTGACAGCAGGATGGAGAACCCAGTTGCCGTGTCAATGCCACGACAACCGCAGCAGGCATGGCACCAACCGAGCAGCGGACTGCCGGCCACCCTAAATGGTCATACACGGGCCGGGAAGGCTCCCTGTACAGGCCTGACGTCGGCCCTGGTGACACAGAAAGGCAGATGCTGAATGGCAAACTAGAGAAAGTTAGTATGTTAGTAACCTCAGGAGATAGATGTAGGATGGTGACCTAGGAAGGCAGATGTGGCATGGTAGACTAGACGGGCCACCGCACAATGAAAAGAAAAACAATAGGGGACGAATGGGATTTACTAATTACAGTAGGATTTTATTGTGTGTTCGTCAATAAAATGTTGTTTGACTGCGGGGGACATGTGGTACGCTACATTTGGTGAGTATAGGTCCGCTCTAAATAAAGTAAGCGTGCTGTAATATTGTAAGTCTTCCCAAATTCTTCGTTTTTTTCATAACTGTTTATTTATTCACAAAACATTTTAGCAAAAGGATCAAGCATGCATATTAGCATATAAAAGAGAAAAAATAAAACAGGTTAGTAAACAATTCAAGCAAAGTTGCTCATAAGTACGGTGAAGGTATAATGGGACCCGCACTCATAGTACATGCATAGGGAAAAAAGAGTTGAAAGAGAGTGAAAAGAAAAAATTTCAATGGACAGAATAGAGGAGAAACAGGACATGGAGATGTCTCCAAGTGCCTCCAGTTAAACAAAACATAAACTGAGTCTGAGAGAGGGAACCCTGTATGCCAGGATGAAAGTCTAAGTTTCCACACTTTGTGGAACATTTCAGTAGTGTCATCAATGCGAGAAGTAATTTGCTCAGGTATATATCTCTGATTCTAGCAGAAAGGTCCGAAAAGGAGGGAGGGGTACATTGATTCCAGTGGAGGGAAATTAAATACTTGGCTGCAGGGAGGATGTGGGAAAGTAATTATTTGGCCATGTTAGAGAAATCCTTGGGAGGGAGACCAAGAATGAAAGTTAAGGGGGGGGTGAAAGGACTTTAGGTCATAGATACTTAGTAGATAAGATCAGTCACAAGCCGCAAATAAGTGGAACAGGACAGGAAATTACTTTTTTATTAAATGTGACATAAAGAACCAGGGGCATGTCCATATTTCCAGCAGAAGTTTTTCAGGAAAGATATGGTAAAGGGTTTCCATTGTGGGATACCACTAAAATATGATCTTGTATTGGTCTTCTTTGTAGATGCACAGTGAAACTCTTTTAGACCAAGTATTCAGTAATTTCTTAAAACCAAGAGGAAATTCCCATTTGTAGTAGCAGCTATGTTGGAGGTCCAACTTTTT
>CM070032.1:154429014-154447647 GCA_036250615.1 Ptychadena robeensis
TTCTGACTGATCCAGCTATATACAATCTTGTTCCATCCAGCCACACCTCCTGAGGAAAAACATTTTGAAACGCGCGTCGAGGTAGTGGATCCTGTTACCAATTTTGTGGTCATCCAAAAGTAACAGAGACTGTCATATGGATCAGCTGCTATACACATAACCCCAGGATATCGCAGAAATTGTGAAAAATAAAAACAACAAAGACTTTTAATATATCTAGTTTATTGACCTACGATCACATGTTTATGTTTGTGTTGACATATTTTGTTATGATATGACTTTATCTTTTAAATCCTCAACACGAAGTAAGGTCAAGGATTGGCGGGCCACATTCAAAGTCCCCTTGTCTTTACCTCCGGGTAAAGAGAACTAAACTGGAGAGACACTGGGCCCGTTAGACTTTCGGAGCTCACTGCCCCTCCCCCCCCTTTTTTCTACTATTTGAATTGGGATGGTGGCCCCTCCATAAGAAGGTGGAAGTGGTAAGCTCTTTTTTCTATATATCTACCAAAACCATGTAATATGAGGACCTTTCTACACCTTCCAATCACTATGTATTCTATCAGGGAGGACCCGGCACTACATAGCAGTGATATATACCTTCCAATCACTATGTATTCTATCATGGAGGACCCGGCACTACATAGCAGTTATATATACCTTCCAATCACTATGTATTCTATCAGGGAGGTCACTATACTACATAGTTGTTGGTAGATCTGATGGAAATTGTATGGAGGAATCTGAAGGTGTATGGGGGGCTTAAGGCTGTTCAGGATGTGTGGGGGAAAAGTATAAATGATTATTAAGGAAACCATGGGCTCGCCTTTAGATATTTCTTGTAAAAGAGATTGTGTGAAAGTGGGGAAAAAGTGTGAAAGCCAGAGTCACTTTCCCAAAAGTGAGCATTAAGGTGCATGTGTGCAAGCCATACTTTTGTTACATCTTTGTTTATCTGTTATACAATTTCAAGGACTAAGAAGCCACTGCCTGAAGTTTGGTCACAGCCTAGATATATATTGTCAGGAGAGGAAAGGCCTCCCTTATTACGTGAGGCACAGAGGACAGATTTAGAATTTAGAAACTATGATGCTTGAAATTCCAAACAAATTGATCATTGTTGAAGAGCATTGTTGGGTCGTTTGGGAGGTTGTAACATTTAGCTGGCCTGGAAAAAATAAAAAGATTCTATTTCTATTTATTCCTTCTTGTCTAGATGTAATGGTTCCCACAGAGCCCACTATATATCTGCAGAGTAGTAGTAAGATATTTTGAAAAGACAATGAATTGAACACAAGTAAAGATACAAGGTAAAGACACAACTTTGTGCATATCTATACCCAACACCTTGAGTCTTTCCATTTTTTATACAATATACCACATGAAAAAGATAGATATAAATAAATAGATAGATATAAATAAATAAATAAAGAATTACCATATTTTTCGGACCATAAGACGCACCCCCCCCCCAGAAATCGAGATGAAAAAGTCCTATGGTCCGAATGCAAGACCCCTGCGGCCGGGTAGGAGGTCTCGGCCGTGCCTTGGCTCTCTGCCAGCTCTCCTGGCAAGGAGATTAACTTGGGAGCTGGAGGAGCTGTCAGATGAGAGATCCGCCTTTCACATCTGAACTGTATTATTGCTTATGCCAGCAGAGCCCAGAGTCCTGCTGGTATAAGCAATGAAGAGAGACATAAACTTCTATCTATATCTCTCTCCTTGTAAGTGGGGGCTGCAATCACTCTGCAGCTTCCAGTGACACATCCAGAGAGGGAGAGGAGAGAGGAGACAGCCCCCCCCCTTCCAATCAGTGAAGAAGATGACATGTGTGTTCATTAAGACCTTATGAAATGTATACTTGGGGTTGAACGGGGTGCACCCGCTTGTGGCAGCCCCCCTGTCTATCCTATGAGACTTCTCCTGAAGAGATTATGTTTTTATGTGTGTGTTTTTAAACAATGAGTTCATGCTTTTAAACTATATGGTCCTTTGAATAGATGTTTTGAAATGAATTTGAACATGTAGGGTGTGGCACATTGAACCTACATAAACTGAGACCCATAGGAATTTATTTTATACTCTATTGTATTGTGGGATTAACAAAAAGCTCCTGTACCTACAAACTCCCAAGATTGTTTTTCTTTTTTAGTGGTTTTGTGGTTTTGCACTAATTAGGGGGAAGGCTACATTAGTTGCAGACATATTTTTTGCAATTTGAGTTTTTTTCTATACAATATAAAGCAAAATACATGATTTTTAATTTACATGAATCTTTCTTGATTACATTATAAAATGCCTTTATTTAGCAGAATAAAATTCTAAAGCAGTTTCTAGCCCAGTTCATTTCTACAAATCCAGCATTCTTGTGCATAGTCTACAAATCAATGAGAATCACTGAGATAATCAAAAAAGAATCAGTTTCAGGAAAACTACAGATTGATCTTTTCCTTCTAAAGAACATTTAGCTTGCGCCGTGCATTGCTTGTTGCAGTTATTTAAGTTCATTTCTAATCATACGGGTTTGGAATTCACAAGTTCTACTCACACAGCTAATGACTGTATTTCAATACCATGAACAGCCAAATTGACTTTACCTTCTTCTCTTCCTGTAATACGATTACTTCGTGATAGCGTGGAATGAATGGCTCATATTTTTTCTTGTCTTCCTTCTTGGAGTTGACATTCTCATAATGCAGTGCACTTTCCCTTTAGAAAGTTCAAAGAAAGATTTATGAGTCTGCAGTTCAGATTGCACAGACATCTAAACAAGTACAGAGAGAAAGCCTTTCCCCCTTATGTTTACAGACTCTAATGGGGGCCAGATCACTCACTAATGGAGCCTTGCGCACTCACAGTGAAGGATGTAGTCACTGAGGTCTACAGTAAATGAATTTGCTGATATATGCAAATTGTAATGTTACTGCTATTTAAAAGCACACAATGTTAAAAATAAAATCATAAAAATCTTTTTTGTTTTAGGAATCATGCAAACAGTTGTGCCTTTCCATTTCAGGAAAGGTTTCATTTACTTGCGTTTTTAAAATTTGATAGCATCTTTTCAAAAATCGCTGTCATTGGACCACTGTCATTTTTTACAATCTCTATCATTAGGCCAGGCCAGTTTTTCTGACAAGATTATTGTCTTCTGTTTCTCTAATGCTCAGATATTTTCCCATAATCCTAATAACATATTGGAAGGTTTTCCTACTCCAGTGGTCCCCAAATTGTAGATCTGCAACACTCAGTTGCTTATTGGCTCTCCCTGCCATCTTCTCCTTCTGCCAATTGCTCTCACCCTTCCCTACCACTTCCATCCAATCAGAAGTCTGTATGAAGTACCTCTGTGCATGATGCATGTCTCTGCATAAATGGTGTGAGTGGCTCTGTGTTAATGATTAATGTCTCTGCATGATTGGTGTGTATTATAGGGAGAAAAAGGCAGTTTTATTTTAAATAAAGTGTGAGGACCATATCACACTAGCCGTACTGCAGCTGTGGTACAATTTTTTACCAGTAACGGATGTGTTAGGGGTAACGCTACCACGTCCATGCATGCTCCAGGAAGGTTGTGGTAACATGCTACATTGCACATTACCGCATAATGTCTCGCTATGGAAACCTAAGTACCTTTGCATTACACAAGCTGAGTGAAAGGTACTTGTCCGGCCGGTGACCCCAGGGATCGCACACAGTCTCAACACATGTATCATTAAACTGAGCTGTGTTGCGGTACTGCAATGCAAACATGGCTAGTATGAAATGGACCTCAATCTAAACCTGTGCAGTGTGGATGGGGGTGGGTGCTAAACCAAAGTTTGGGAACCACTGCTTTACTCAAACTGGGAGCAAAGGCAGAGGGGTTAGGTCGAATTTTCAAAAGTAGGGAGGAAAATTGGAAAGAAAAGTTTGAAATTAAGGAGAGGAGGCCAGGCCCCCATTAGGGGTGCTGACCAGTTTGAACACTCTACATGTCCACCAGAGACATCAGCAGTAGAAATTTGGTAAAAAACTGAATTGATGAGAGAGGACCACTCAGCATCACCTGTACCAAGGATTCGGTAAGGGAATAGGAAAGGCCAGAGGCAGCAGTCTCACTAGCCATTGGAAAAAAAGTTGCCCCCTGTGTACTTACAACCAGTTACCTATATGCCTGCCCCTGCAATCTGCATATATATCTGTAATTGGTATATACTCCTATCAGTTGAATCTGTCTTTTGCCTGTCATCTGTAACCTGCATCTTTGATGCCTATTCTGAATTTCAAACTCTCCTCGTAGTAATACTGCAAAGTGGGGAAACATTAGAAGAGGCGGTACAAAATTTGCAACACACTGTGAGGGGAAACTCTAAAACTAAAACCCTGTATGTACTATAAAGCTAAAGCATAGGTAACAGTGACTGGAAAGCAAGTGAACATTATGGTTGGTAGTTTAATGAAGCAAAAATGTAAAGGGGCAGTAGGGGCAAGCTATTGATTAAAGTGTGAGTCTACAACAGTGTGGAAGTTATCTTTTCCCCCAAACCAGACTGTCCTAGTTCTGTCCCGAGTGCACAATTCGTTGGTGTTTTGCAATAAAGAGGTTTGTAGGTTTTCATTTAGTGTACCACAATATGTGCACCTTAATTTTAATACATATGTCATATGTGACATGAAATTACCTGATTTTAGGTCAGTCAGTAATCCTTAAGTGTTTTCTAACTTATCTCATTTAGTTTAAAACAGCCTTTCTCAAACTTTTTAACCCCTGAAATTTCAACTCCTATGGAACCCTTGCCAAAATTATTATATCTTTATTTCAAGACTTGTTTTAGCACCTTTCAGCTCTTGCCCTGCATTTGCTGGGTCAGCCAGTCTTGGACAAATTAGCTGTCATTTGAAATCTACAGTTCTTGGATTACCTTCCATACAGTGAAAAATTTAAGTTCAAACAATTAGGTGATCTTTTTAGATCTGTCGGTAGAGACACACAATCTTCCTTATTTAAAGAGCACCTTTAATCATGTCATGATGACATCATACACATTATTGCAAAGAGTATATCAGGCACTTCATAACAGAAGTTTTAAGAACATCCCCATACAATATGTTGCACCAGCATACTGTCTAAGGATCCAGAATTTAATTTAAATGTAGGCATGTATGTATTATTTTCATATGAATATCTTCATCGTTTTATTTATTTTATTACTTTAATCATGATTATAAACACACCCATGAAGCATGTGTTTCATTTTTCCAAACAGATGATTTTTATTTGTAGGAAGTATTTGTATGGAAATCTAATATTTGAGTGCCCAAGTAATGTAAAAAAAAATATGGGTATATGTAATGTAAATATACACAACTCCTATTGTGTAGGAATGCTGTAATTAAACCAAAGTTAATTCAAAAAAATATTAATTCGTGTGCACTCTGATGGAACCTGCTTATTACTTAAATAAATGTACTTGTTTTCAGTTAAATTGCACAGGTTGAAGGTGGAAAATTTTTAAAATTATTAATTGTGGTCTGTTTTTCACAAAAGTCTGCTTATTTAATTGGGGTGTGTACAATTTTACTATCTTTATTTTATAATCCTTTTAGCAAATGAACAAAAAAAGCAAATGGCTTACATTTGGCAGTAATAGTAATACCAATATAGTATTCAGAGCTAGCATACACCATAGCTTTCAGCTTATCTGCAGGTGATCCTGCAAATTGCTTGATCTTCGCTTCTCATTCCTGGTGACCACGTTCTGCAGGTGGACATTGCTTATACAAGGGTGTCACCAATTGGGCCAAGCTCAGATCTAACTTACAGATTAGTGATGAGCAGCATAAGCAATATTCGTATTTGTTAAATATCATGCATTTTTTGCCTATTATTTGCAACAAATTCGAGAGTTTGTGATCTCCAGTCGTTATACCTTCATTGTCAAAAAGATTTTCCTAAAAAAAAGTGCTAATATTCGCATATTTTCGCGATCAACGCTACTGGTGTGAAAATCTAGACTATTTAAGATTACAAAGCTATAGCACTATATTGGAGATCTTCACGAATTCGCAAAGTGACGACATTCAAAAGAAAAATTAGCATTGTGAATATTCGCAATCAACACTATTACAGATCTCCATGTATGTTATGACTGAAAATTCTGAATGTACCATGCTAGTCTCTACCTACTGTAAAACCATTCTAAACAAGGCTAGAAGGGTTCCATTGTTTTATTGGATACAAATTGACAGAACCAATATCACTCGCAAGGTGACAGAACAAGATCAAATCAGATAAAATGTAAAAGTGTTTGCAACGTCCACATTCATGACATCAAGTAAACCACAAATTGCTTTATTGTATAAAAACCCCTTTCAGTGCTATCTAGGTAAATGCATTCTCAAGTTTATGTTTCTACACAGACAGTTCCCCTTTTATAGTGGAAAATGATTTTATGTTTCCATTAGTGGAATGAAGGCCAAAAAGTAAGGACGACAATGTATGAATAATTAATTTCTAATGAACAGAATTAAATATTTAATTGAACCAATAATGAGCTATAATTCTGCTGCACTGTGTGTTAGCAATGCTGTGTGTTGCAATGAAAAAAATGGAGGATGTAAAGCCAGAAAAAATAACTGTATTTTAAACATTGTATTTCTAGTCATATAAATATTGAGTTTGTAAATTCACTTTGTTTTAAGGCATACCTATATTCTGCTATTGTGCTCAATGTCCTTCAAATTTAAAACAACCTCATATTTGATGTGCTGCTGTGGCGGTGGCAGCACCACTTCTGCCAGGTGTCAGAGAGACTTGGGAAGAAAGACACCACTGCTATAATGATGTTACCTTTACAATTTCAGGAAATCGTTTTATAGCATTGAAAACAATTATCTAGTTCTATCTAATACGTCAGGAAGGCTTGTTACAGGAAAACTGGATACACTACAAAAGGAAACTATCAGGGCTAAATGGAACAGTGGATATATATTCTAGGATTGTGTAGTGATTCACAATCATTGTGGCACCTAAGAGGTAAGTAAAAGTTCTGTTTTGGGTTTTCTTCATAATAGGTTCACTTTAAACTAAATTGCACTTGTCACTTAAAACTCAACTCTTGTGACAACTTTAACCTGACACAGTTGTGCATGTTCATCTTCTGTACTAAAAACACCTTGATTTCAGTGCATGCTCCAAAGTTCTTACAATATATGTTAGATGCTGCAGCAAATCAGACAAAGCTCACCAGATGGAAGACATGCAGCATCAGTTAGCCCATTCCTTCATTGAATGCATGGTCCCTGGTCCATGATTTCAATTTAATATATTTTAGTCTTTTCAACCACTTAGGCTCATGTGAGAATGTGAGAATGTGTGAGAATCACCTAGACACCTCTGTATGTAAATGCCCACTCCTCCAGACTGCATCTTCATTTCGATATTTACCTAACCCCTCTCAAAAGCCACTCCAAAGTTAACATGAGGGCTAAACCTCCCGAAGAGGAGGGATCAGGGCGCTATGAATAGCTGCCTGGTGGTTCCATGATATTAAACCAATGATGGTACCACTAGCCCTATTTTATACCACTTGAGTATACATTTTAAATTGAAATATGCTACTACTACAAACCTAGCATAATGTGTTACAAAATATACACTTTTATCTTCATAGTCAGCTTTTTAAATAATCAAAACCTACTTCCAGCAAGAGTTTCACCTTAACCTCACATATCCAATTAGGAAAAGTGATGGCCGAACTGTACGGCGAACAGTATGGGTATTTGACCCGCCACTTCCGGATCCCGCAGAGGAAGAACATTTTCACTAGGGACCAAGTAGAGAACCCGGTATTCTAGTGAAAAAAGACGGCTTTAAAACCATAAATGATGCCAGTGACGTCACTTCCTGTTTTTCCCGATCCGCCTGTTTTTCGAAGTCCGATCCGCCTGTTCGCGAATGGACGTGCCCAATGTTCAGCCATCACTAATTAGGAATATGGGAGCTGCCTTACAAAATTGTTTTACAAAGTTTAGTCGCTAATACTTAACTTCACCTTAATAAGCTCAGGCTCCAAAAACTACATTTTGCAGCCATTTCAGGACAAATATTATTCAGAGTTTTTTTTCTCATGTCTGTGAGATATCACTTCTCTTACTGTCTCAACAGGAAGTTGGTGGAAATATCTTGATAATAAAAAGTTATGTTTTGTCTGCATTAAATATAATATGTAGATTCTGTTTCACCCTTATTTGGTATTTTCGGCGGAGGTTTAGAAACCTAATGCTTTCATGACTTGCAGAAAAAAAAGAAAGAAAATGCTTTATGAAATTGTGGCTTTGACTATTGCGCTATTTGCAAATTCATTCCAGCTTCATCTTATCTGATTTTCTGGCTATCAAATGAGAGGACACAATCCCAGGGAATAGTTTGGCTTCCGTTTCTGGCTCCAATCCCTTACTACACTTCTTTTATGAAGCCTATATTATCCATTATGCATTATATGAAAACTGGTTTTGACAGTTCCTATTACAACACTAGCAGTTAAATGCTAGAATATAATTCACAATGCAATAAAATCTGCCACTGCTACAAGCTGAAGCATAAATACCCATCTAAGCGCCTCTTTAGAAAATCAAGCAGCTTTGAATTACTTATTGGAAAAGCACAGCAGTAAGTGTCATGTAAGAGTTAATAAAAAGCCTGAGAAAAATGTCATACATACTGATCTATGTCGTATTCCCCAGGGCCAGGTCCATCATGCTTCTGAAATTCAGTACGTTTTCCTGAGTACTTTCCAAAGTGCACACCACGGTATTTCAGAGTTGCATATGGTTCACTCTGAAGAAAAAAAAAACAATTGAATGTAAAGCTTTATGTGCTGAAAGATATCCTTGAATGTATGCGATGTAACAAAACAAAGCATTGCAAATGTATTCCATTTACAATTCTTCTTAAACAGGAGATGGACACATTCGATGATAAATAATATACTTCAGTGTTCCCTATTTCACTGTTAAAACCAAACTGCCATATCATATTAATTGCAAACTAGATAAATGCATGCATCCCAAACAATCTGTTCTGCATACCAAATTCTCAACTTGATGTAGAATAAGTAATTTTCTGTGTTATGGGGGCTATAGATGAGATAACAGTCCTGAAAATGTCATTTCTAAAAGTGCCACTCATTTTAGAATTGGAAAAAAAAAATATATATATATATATATATTCCTCCACAATTCACCCAGCAGGGACTTTAAAGGCACACTTTTTTTTTAAGATATCGTTCATGTTTGATTTTAATAAAACATCACATCACAAGTGCAAAAAACAAACCCTACCCATGAGGTACATAACCTCAATTAAACTAGAAAACTGGTGTTGCAGGCACATAGGGTCATACACATTCTTGCATATTTAAAGGTCTTTATTGTAAGATATGCAAGAATGTGTATGACCCTATGTGCCTGCAATGCCAGTTTTCTAGTTTAATTGAGGTTATGTACCTCATGGGTAGGGTTTGTTTTTTGATCTAATTCTTACAGGCTAGGGCACACTACCCTGACTTTTTGACTCCCCCCCCCCCCCTTAGTTGTTATTTAAATATCATTAAAAAGTCATTTAACAAACTGTTCTTTAGACACTGGAATACATATTTCTAGATTTAGTGGTTCCAAATATATTTTTTTTTATTTTTTTTAATAATAATACTTTGCACTGTAGCCACTGGAACTTGAAAACATTTAGATATGGCCTTGAAACCCTTTCCTGACATGTGAGCAGCCACAATGCACAGCTGCAGGTCCTTCTGAGCTCCTTTGCCACAAAAATGCCTCGTGTACATCATCTTATTATATTTTGGGAGACACCTATGTTATTTTCTGTCAAAAATTTACTTGCTGATTGAATACAAGTAACTTTAAGTCAAGATTTGCCAGGGGTATGAATAATTATGGACTCGACTGTAGATAGATAGATCATATATACTTATTTATTTTTTAATAATAATAATTTGCACTGTAGCCACTGGAACTTGAAAACATTTAGATATGGCCTTGGCCTGACATGTCAGCAGCCACAATGCACAGTCGCAGATCCTCACTGAGCTCCTTTGTCTTAGTCATGACTGTTACAAACAAACTGCAGAGAGCTGCTGTTTGTCACCTGTTGAGTTGATTAAAACAGCTGTTCCCAATTAATCAGGGTAATTAGTATGCTTTAAAACAGCTTGGACTATTTGGAGTGGTATAGAACTCCCAGAGACTGTGACAGTTTGTAAAGGGTATGAATAATTTTGGACATGACTTTTTTGCTCAAATGTAAATAAAAGCTGAAACATCTTTTTTTTCCACAAAAATGCCTCTTGTGCATCGTCTTATTATCTTTTGGGAGGCACCTATGTAATTTCCTATAAAAAATTTACTTGCTGGTTGAATACAAGTAACTAAGTCCAAATTTGCCAGGGATATGAATAATTATGGGCTCTACTGTAGATAGATAGATCATGATTAACTTTTTTAATATTAAAGAATAAAACATTTAAGCATTTATAAAAAGCAAACAATGATCTGCCCAAGAACATCCAGAGGATTAATCAGATCCTTTTTAATAATTGCCAATAAAGCCACTGACAAACAAGATACATTCTGGACTAATAATATTTTTACAGAAATAAAACTGCTTAGCCTACTCCTATACATTTTTACAACATAAATCTGAGTCTTTTACCTACATATAGCGCATATTGATCAATGAATAGAGTCAGTGTCCATTTATCGTAATTATAAGAACAGAAGATCAAATGTATTTCCCTTTCCAAAGTGGTTCCATGAGAGCTTATTCTTTTGTAAGTGAACACATTAAAAAAATCTATGTCATCATACGAAGGCTGAAATCACTGCATTAAAATAATATAAATTGACTACTACTTAACGGAGAATCCTAAGCAATAAGCATTACTCAGGTACCAAAAAAAATCACATTTGTAATTGAATTAAATAGCCTTTTAAAAACACTGACGTGGACAGGAGAATAAATTGATGTTCTATTAATAACCTTAAATCACCAGGTGCATTGTGCCAAGAAGTGTTGACAATATCCACTTCAAGGTCACTGTCAGCTTGGTAAGTCATTACCAAAAAAAAAATGGCTTAATTGAAGCAAACTCAGCAAGGAGCTGCATTATTTTAAGTGAACATTGTAATATAACTCCAAGAAGAATTACTAATCGCCACTCCCGGTGACAACAAAATGGATGAAAAGGTGCTTTTTCCTCCGACTTTCCACAATTAAATATGGAAATAGATTCAGTAAAAAAATTAAAAGTCTTGGAGTGCATTCATTTAGGCACTAATGGACTGCTTTCCAGTATGGCTGCGCACAGGTAGTTCACAGTGTGTTTCCAGGGCTAGCTCATATGTCACTGTCGAGGCGAGCAGCAGAAAGCAATTCCGTGTCTTGCCTGGAAAATTGCACAGTTTAGCGGTACATGAAGAGAGTCTATTATCCAAATTCTGCAGGACAGTATTGCCAGTCGAAGCATAAGCAGCATTTCTTCATAATTTACCATTTTACAGTTGTTTGCTCTTACAGTCATTTAAACGTGGTACTTCCCTGTTACCCAAGCCATTCTTGTCACAGCACTCCATTGAGTGTAATTATAAAACTATTGGTAAACTAATGATTTCACAAAATGATAGATAACAATGGTTTTACATTTGGCCTACATTTAACCTATTTTGTTTTGGGTTAAAGTGCATGTATACTAAGCGATGTTTGAGTAATCTTTCATAGGCTTGACACAATCATGCTCTCATCTGCTTTATTACTGTATACTCAAGGAAGGTTCAATGTTTGCAAAAACATCTGTCATACTATTCACAAAATTATGTTTTTACCTGCTTTGCTATACTCAGAGATCCATATTTGATCAAACATCTCTCTTAAGCTAGCCACACACGGGTAAGTTCCTGTGCAAACGACCCCCAATCAATCACAGCGTGGTGACGTCACCATGCTATGATTGATTGGGGATCAATTGAATGGAAATCAATGTGCACCAGATGGACACATCTATTCCCGTTCAATGGGGACCCCGGGTAGCTGTTCTCCCCAGCTTGTACCCCGTGTGCATCAGAACACCGGCTACAACTGGGCAGAAATCCAGCTCGAAGGAAAGCACACATAGGTAGCTTTGTGAACAGATTAGAGTACAATCAATCACCATGACCATGCACGTTGATTAATTGTACTCAAATCTTTTTACAAATCTACCCATGTGTGTCTAGCCTTAGGCCTCCAAAGATAATGCACTAATTTGCTTTGCCATAATAAAGCCGCCCAAGCCGGTAAGTTTTACTGTAGATCCCCGATCCGATTTCGGATTGACATCATCATGCCCACCCGCTAGTGCCGAGAATCGGCCGGCACTCTTGATGTGTCGCTCATTACTTCGGTTGGAGGCAGCCATCCCCATCCGAACTAATGGGATCAGATAAAAATGAACAGTCCTGTCAGATCAGTGTGTGATCCGACATGACGGCTGATTTTAGCCCAGTCCTGCTTGTAGCTGCACCCCTAAAGGATGCGGGAGAGTGCACGGCATCGGATCGGTGGTCGGGTCGTGCAGGAATAGGAACGTCTATGTCCAGCTTTAGGCTTCTGATGATAATGCTATCATTTGCTTTGCCATACTCAAGAACAGGTCTACCTTGCTCAGATATCTGTCATGGGCTTCCCACAATGATGATCTTACCTGCTTTGCCATATTATGGGGCACATATATTTTTGCCCTGACATCTCTCATTGGCTTAGAACACAATCGCGTTCTAACGTGTTTTAATACTCAATGGCAGATCTATCTTAGGTGAGACATCTTTTATAGGTTTCCCAGAATGATGGTCAAATCGGCTTTGCTATACTCAATGACAGATTCATCTTTGGTCAGACATCTGTTATAGGTTTCCCACAATGATATCTAACCTGTTTTGCTATACTTAAACAGAGATCCATCCTTGGTCAGACTTCTCTCTCAGGCTTCCGATGATAATGCTCTAATTTGCTTTGCCATACTCAAGGACAGGTCCACCTTGCTCAAACATATGTCATGGGCTTCCCACATTCATCTCTCATTGGCTTTCCACAATCATGGGAAGTCTGACCTATACTCAATGACAGATCCATCTTTGGCCAGACATCTCTTATAGGCTTCTCACACTGGTTATCTAACCTGTTTTGCCATACTCTATTACAGATCCATCTTTGGTTAGACATCTCCTTTAAGCTTCCCACAATGATTAACTTACCTGCTGTGCTATACTCAATGACAGATCCATCTGTGCACATCTCTCATAGGCTTCCCATGATAATGATTGAATTTGCTTTGTTATACTCAAGGACGGGTTCACCTTGTCTTAGCCATCTCTCATAAGCTTCTCATAATGATCACCTACCCTGTTTTGCTATACGCAAGGACAGATCCATTTTTGCTCAGACATCATCCATGGTCAGAATCTTCTACAAATGTCTAAAACAGATGTGGTCCTTTAACTTGCTACAATGTGCCATGTTGTAATAACATTAGGAAACCATTAAGAGCAACATTTTAATATATTTGAATGTTTCTTGCAACATTTTAGATTTTGCTGTTTTGATAAAAAAATACTGGGTGTATTACCATATTGTTTCATGAGCTTGCTGTTACGGGCTGACAACCATTATGCTTACATATTGTCAACTGTCAAGGATCAATACAATTTGCATCATGTGTGTTACAACAGCTACTTTCAGTCTCCATAAAAACCCTATCTGCAGCACAGGGAGGCAAACTGAGCGCACAAAGCGGCTTCATACTTAGGGCTTGTGTACACTGGACATCATGGACACGTTGGTATTTGAGAGTGTGTTGCCACCAAAATGGCATTAATGTGCCCTATCCAATAAAAAAAATGTGGCCAAAAAGCATGCTCAATGGATGTTTTGGCAATGCCCAACGGCCCTACACAATAACGCGTGGACTCCACATTAAAAACACCACTTTGTCAGTTTAAGCCAGTGGTTCCCAACCTGGGGTCCTCGTCCCCCTGGGTGGGGGGGCTAGAGATTGCAGGGAAGCAAACCATCAGTGGTGACGGAGGGAGGTGACAGAAGGAAGATGCAAGCCCAGCTCTGACTGAAAAAAAATTGCTAAAAGTACAGCTGGGCTGGTGAAATGTAGCTGAACAAGCTGCAGCACCAACTTAGATGTTTTACTGATTTTTACTAGAGATGGTGGAATATCTTTTTAAAAATGTCACTATCTGACTTTGCAAGTTAATTACAAAGCCCTTGAATATAGTATAATCCCCACAGTAGCTTTAGCTATAAATGCATGCAAGTTAGTTAGGGGGGTTATTACCCCAGGACGGGAGAGTTGTGATGTCACTTCGGGGAAAAAATTCTCTTAATAAGTGTATGCAGGTAGGAATTGGGGGGCCTGGTTTGTTTTGAACAAAGGCAAGGGGGGCCTTAAGGAAAAAAAGGTTGAGTACCATTAAGGTTCGGGCAATTAGAACGTGGAATCCCCGCATGGCATGGCAAAGGGTCTATTTCAAAACAATGGGTGTGACATATACAAAACGAAACTGAAAAACAATCATGATACATGAAACTCTGTGCAGGCTAGGTAACGTCTGTAGAAACAGGCATGTCCTAGCCCTGGGGTGGGCAAACCTTTTGGCAACGTTTTTGGAGCCTCTAGGCATTATCTCTTCCCATTGAAGTGAATAAGCAGGGGGGAGCCAAATTGTCTTGTCAATAAGGAGACAAAGGACTAGTTCAAACAGCCAAATGGGCCACATATGGCCCGCGGGGCGTAGTTTGCCATGTTTTTCCTAGCCCATAGGTAAGTATTAGCAGCATCTTTCAAGGCACAGTGGAGTCTAATGCTGGACATAGACGTCTCGATTTGTGGTCGATTTTGCTGCAGATTGACAGCTGTGTGCGTTCTGCAGCAAAATCGCCCACAAATCAAAATTGGCCCGAAAATTGATCTAGAAGAATTACGGACTTGTATGTAAATGTTAGATCCATTTCATTACTTTGGATGGGGACCCATCCAAAGCAACTGCCATCACACAAAGGATTCTCTGCACATCATAACGCTTGGTCGATATCACAAGAAATCGGCATAAAACTAGACACCTATGCCCAGCTTAAGCCTTAGAAATAAGATTAATATAAGAAATAAGATAGGCAGCAGAAGCAATCTGTTACTAAGGTTATAAACAAATATAAAATAAAATGAGAGGTAACATTTTAAGTTAGATAACATTGTTCCATTATGTGATAGCATCTCCATTCAGTACCACCAAAACAAGCCACTGATTCATTTAAAGTGGCAAACTCTTTTATTCTATACTCTGCAGTAGTCAACAAGACTGATCTGACCCAGTCAGTTGCGGCTCACCCAATCCTAAATGCCCATGGACCACATCTGCATGTGAGACATAATATGTCACCTCTCACCCACGACAGGCAGGCAGCTGGCCATAGCACTTCATCAGAGAAGCTGGTGGGGAGTTAATGACCATCAACCAACCACTTGCATACAACCACTACTTGCATTACATCCACTAAGTTTGGTTGCAAAGGTGAATTCTAATTCTCGATATTGGAGCTGTCCGATGTTCCCTGCAGCAGCCTGATGACGTCAAAACGCTGCTGTCAGATATTGGAGCAGCCAGCTCAGCCGATGCTTTTCATGGTCATGCAAAGCAATGGACATTGGCTGTGATTAACGGTCATGTCCGATATCCCTGTTTTCGAAAGGAATTGATTGATCCCGCTCGAAAACTGGGATGGCCGCATATGATATGGGCCAGATAGATGGCCGTGAGCACGCACGCCGCTCTAAGTGGCCATCGATTTGGCCCATATCTACATGTGTGTACCCTGCTCAACAGTTGTCCTGCTAATGTGTTACAATACTCCACATTGACTTGTATACCTGGCATGCATTCTTTAACATAAAAGTCAGACACCTTTCAATTTAAAATACCACACTATATGTTTAATTGAATGATATATATCATCAAAGCATAATGCTAGTAGTACATTACTGGTACATTATTACAAAATGCACATTCATTTGATTCTAATAATCTCCTAATGTAACAAGTTTCACAAAGATGCATGATTTACGTCTTAAAACCTTTTCTATGATAGTATTATTGTACGCCTTAACACACTAATTAATAGTCACTTTTATTCTAGCAGCATTGGCAGTCTTTCATTCAGGAGTGAGGAAGTTGAACTGAATAGTAACATATCCCACAGTATTCATTTTCACATGTGAATTATATATGAGTGTCATTGGAAAAGGTGATAAATGTGGTTATGAGCTAAGCTTGCGTTTTTATATTTTGACAAGAATATCCACATGGAGTATTGTATTCAACCAAAAATGCAGACTCAGATTTCCTGCCTATATATTGCAAGCAATTGGAGAACAGATTTGAATTGTGTTACACTTGAATAATATCCTGCTCTACATTTATTTATTAACACAAAAAGGCCCAAATGTATATTCATATACAAGTATTTAATTAAGTGTTTGCAAAATGCCTCGTTTTAATGAGAAAATCAAATGGGTAAAACACAGCAGAGCTATAAGAATAGAAATTGTTCCAGCATACAAGCATTTTCATTTTTTCAATCATTTTGACAGGTTAAGGCAGTATAATGGTTCATTTCACAACAGCAGTAATGTAAAGTATGTTAAAAGAAAATTAAGGCAATGTGTGGTACTTTAAATAATAGGGGTTCTAAAAGAGTTTATGGATTAGTTCCCATACTGCTAATTATTTTAATAAAATGTGAAAATTGAATGGTCAGTTAAACATTTAGGCTTGGTCCACACAGATGTCCCCTTCTCCTCAAGGTTGTTGGGACACAGATATCCCCTTCTCCTAATTTGGGTGTTTTTCACCAGCTTTTTTCTATGATTGCAAATTTGAGCAAAAACTGGAAAAAGCCTATACAAGCACATATATTTGGAGTTTCCCCTTAATGCAGAAACATTTGTAAAGAGCTATGAAGTTGAATGTGCACATAGGGAATTGGTAACCTAACTGGGCAGCTTGGAGGTACTCCGGGGGGGGGGGGGGGGGGGGGGGGACAGCTGCGGAGTACAGGTGGAGCTCGGAGCCCTCTGCCGAGAGCCCTCAAGCAGAGAGAGGGGAGAGAGGGATTTGCAGAATTCAGCTGCCTATTGGCTTTCCCTGCTGTCAGCTCTCTTCTCCCTCTAAGGATTGCACACCGTCAACCTACTCTCTCTTACCACTGTCAGCCAATCAGAATCCTGAGAGAGGCTTGGTTCACAGAGATGCCCTCTGCTGTCCAGTGGTGTTTTGGGTGTTTTTCACCGGCTAATTACCATAGTCCCACAATTGAGCAAAAACCTGAAAAAAGCCTATACAAGCGCATACATTAAGAGTTCCCCATTAATGCAGAACCCTTTATATATGGATATGACGTTGCATGTGCACATAGGTCTTTGGTTCCCAAACTGGGGGGTATGCCCCTGGGGGTGGTACGGGGGTAATCCAGGGGGGGGGGGGGCACCGCAGTGGAGAGAATAGAGAGAGGAGAGAGGGATTTGCAGAACTCAGCTGCCTATTGGCTCTCCCTGCTGTCAGTTCTCTTCTTCCTCAGTCCACCCATCCTCTACTACCATTGCCAGCCAATCAGAAGCCTGAGGGATGGAGAAGCAGGAAGATGACCATTGAAGAATAAGCTTCAGAGAGTAAGTAGAGTGCATGTAAAGTGTTTCTCTGTGGATGATTCATGTCTCTAAATGATTGTTGTATCTTTATGTGAATAAAGAATGTTTCTGTATGATTGGTGTATGTAAAAAAGGAGTTGTATTTCAAATAAAGTTTGAGGGCCACTGAATACTAGTTGGCTGCAGCTGTGTGATTTATTTTACGAGTGTATGAGATACACTTGTGCTGTGGCCCTAAAATGCATGCTACAGGGTGGGTTGTGGTAGCACACCACTTTGCACTTTACCGCATAGCACAATCACGTTTTTTTTAATGGCAGTCAGGATAGGATAAATTACTAGTTATTATTTTACTTGTCTTTTATTAAACTATCTTACTAGTTACTGTAGCAAATTCCAATTCAGTAAAAATCATTACACTTTTATCATCTGTATGAACAGATAATACATCACATCATTTGTTTATACCTAAGTGACTGCCACCTTGTTTTCCAGATCTCATGTTAGTGTTAATGAAAACCAACATTTTGAGGCATCAAGTCAGGACACTGTGAGAAAGGTAAAGCATGTTGAATGCAAATTATACCAATCTCCATGTCCTTACCCTTAGCTTTAACATGTTGCTAGAAATTACAAGTGCAATCAGAATCTGAAAAGTTCCAGGAAAAGAAAACTCCTGCAGGTACCTTATGCTAGACATCTACAGTAAATCTCCGGCACCCATGGAGAAGCAAGAGCAATCAGCAGATTTAAGAAGCAGATTGCACCAGGCCTTTTAGGAAGAGAATGGTGTGATTAAAGACTTGGAGTTTCATGTCATTTACATACTATGCTCCCTAATGCCGGCCATACACATGCCGATAAACGGCCGGATTTTAATCTGGCCGACGGG
>CM070032.1:154447747-154477767 GCA_036250615.1 Ptychadena robeensis
GCACACATCGGAGTAGGTCGGTCTGACCTACTCGGTGTGTGTATGCCCAGCATAAGGCTATTTCTATGAGGACATTTATGTGTTTCAATAAACAATAGCTGTTCTACATTTCAATTATATTGTTGCTCTTAGACAATGTACCAACTTCCATTTACACAGCTAAGCATCAACCCTATGACAATGCTGTGTATGTAAAAATCTAAACACATCAGACATGACTGGTAACCTTAAGAAGGAACACATATGCTTTTAACAGCATCATGTTAACATATGAATAAGTTATGAAGTCAGTTATTTATACTAAAAGTGAATGATAAATAGATAGATAGCAGATGCTTCCTCGGAGGCTCATGTTTCAACAGTTCTATCAACAGCAATGCAACATTAGCCCCTTTAATATCAAAATGATGTGATATAAGAACAATGAACTATAAAGAGAACATGTGTGGGTAGATATATGGAAGCTACCATTGTTGGATTGATAATGGACTGCTTACATTATAGGCTTAGAAAAAGTTATAAAATAATCTTATTCAATCCAGGTCCCCCCTGCCAATCTATTCAGATACTCCAGGACAATGGAGTTGCAGTACAGTGATTAGGTCATCAATTTGGGTAAACGACAACACTTCACAGATTGCCAGCCAAGCTACCATACTGGTTCAGATCAAATGTCTGGTGAACATTAAGCCAGTAATACATATGGTAGAAGTTAAAGGTAAAGCAGGGTACAGACCTTCCGATACAGGCCGGATCTATGGCCGCTTCGAGCTCACTGCCATCTATCTGGCCCACATAATATGCCGCTATCGCTGTTTTCGAGCAGGACCAATCAATTGTGCTTGAAAACAGCCATATCGGACATGACCGTTAATGCGACCGATGTCCATCGGCTGAGCTGGGGAGAGCAGAGTATACCCTGGGCCCTTTTCTACATCTCCAGCAAGTTTGATGATGAAACCATTCAGGAGCTTTGCAAGCAACTCACAAAGTTGAACTGGTTGAATTTTTGAAAACAAATTCTCTACACCATACTGTGAAATTGGCAATGAACAGGTTAGCATTAATGCAAATGAGCGCAATGCACGTGTTACCGGACACACTGTGTTAGAGTTTCCCTTGCATGTAAGTGAAGCACTCACACTGCGCATATAAAATGTGTGCAGCCGTGCATTATGCATTTTGGGGAAACACAGCGCATGCAGGAATGAGTAGAAGATCAGATTTTCAATAGAAATTTATCATTATGTAATGCATTCTAGACATGTTTAGTGTGAAAGGGCCCTAAGTTTCCACTAATGTGTTGTAACGTTTAAAAACATTTTCCATTGACATTGAAGTTTCAGCATCACTTAGCATCTTGAAGCTTCATTTCAATGCCTCTCACTGTGTTGTCCAGTGTTAGTGCGTCCTAAATTATCCACTGGAAACACATGAAACATGTCTTTAACGCAATAGATTTATTTTTTACACTTTGGGATTCATTTGCAAAAGGACTGTATTGGTCCTTTTTCCTTCAATCACTTTATGGCTCCCTGCCGTCGCCACGTCGGGCGCGCGCCCCCCCCCCCCCCCCCCCCCCCCCCCCCCCCGCAGTCACGCTACGGCGCATGCCTGTGACGCAACACAGTGGCCGATTGTGTCCACAACCCGCCCGTAGACAACCCCAGCCAAGTCCCTGGACCCCATCCATCTACAAGTTCAGGATTAATATTACAGGCATTGGATCTGAGAATACCAGAAGATATTAGTTCTAAGCCCTAGGAGTAATTCAATAATTGTAGTTGGTCCAAGTGAGCAAGTTTGAAAGTCCTAAGAAGTTAGCTTAGTTATTAGTGGACTCAAGGCAGATCACCACCCATTCACCCCCTAAAGGTCTCTATATTTATCATATTCTTGGTGAAATCATCTGCCATGCATGTACAATAACAACAGCGTATATCAATACAGTTATTCAACAATTCAACGCAGTATGTATAACATGTCGATAAATAAATGGAAGGTTGTTCCACCCTTGATGTGTTTTCCCTGGAAAATTCTGAAGATTAGAGTTAGGGTTTGAAATATATCAGTAGGTAGTACTATGGAGGTTAAGGTTGTAGTCTCGAGAGAAGTACTACATGGCCCAGAGGGGAAAAAGGGGGGGGGGGAAAGGGGGGAAAAAATAAATAAAAAAATAAAAAACAGACAGTGATCAGACATGTTGGTAACTTTCACTCAATCGTTCAGGTATCTGATGGGTTCTCTTGGTATTCCATTTGATTTGTATCTGATGGTACTATGGAGTATGCACACAGAACTAAAGAAAGCAATCAATCGGTTATCAATTTATCACATTAAATCCAAAACAACATTCAAATGGAAAATCGGGCCATGTATGCCCAGCTTAAGAGGGTTATTATATTATTAGCCAATGTTGAATAAAATGCATTTGCTTTTTCTAATTCAGCATCACAGTTTGCTGCAACTCTTTATCACTATCACATGAAGAAAGTGGTAACAATTATAAATTGCTACCACTCCTAATTATCAAATATATGTCACATATCATACTCAGCAAATGGAACATTTATATGTATAAGGCACAAGTAGGTTACAGCCTGAGGAAAACTTACATTTTTAAATTCCAAACCATGTTCAGGAAAATTTACACTAAATAGAGAGGGACCACTGGTAGCCTAGATCACCACATCCATGTTCAGGAAAAGATTAGATGAATACATTCCAACCCTTATGTGTAAGGTTTATTATTAGGTCTATTCAGTATATTGCGTATAATGACGTATCCAACTAGGAAAGACAAGTGACATTTGGGGAGCCACATGCTACTAACTAAATGCCATACTTCCCTACATCTACCAGTTATCAATAAATGACAGCTAATACAGCAGCAGTACACTTAAAGAAATAAAAATTTTTATGTTTTTTATGGTTTTGAATAGAATGGGAAAAGGTTAGTAGAAATACAGTGAAAAAAAAGGCTGGAAAACATAGTCCCTTTCAGGGTGACTGAACCATCGCAGTGCCTGGGAGCCCAGCAGAGGTGTGGCTAAAAAAAAATGGCCACCTACCTCCTTAAGTCCCCCACCCCCCTACTGCTTAGCTTTTTCATTTCTTTTTTTTGGCCCCCCACCCCTGGACTGCCCCCTGCCACTCCAACCCCCCTCTTGCCCCTGGACCTCCCTGCCCTGAACCCCTTTTGGACCTCATTACCTGCTGCTATGCTCTGTTCCCAACCTGCCGGAAACAAGAATTCATTATTGAGAGTCCCATACGCAGTTGAGGAGACAGGTGACAAAATTCACCCATTTTACCTGCTTGCCTTTCACTCCAGCATCAGTCAATGAGCTGGGGTGAGGGGGTGAAAGAACAGGCACCATTGTGGCTACAGGCCACTGGAGCCCAATATATAATCATGATCGGCCGTATGAATGGGACCATAAGGAATAAGTGGCAAACGATCCGGTGATGATACAATTTTAAGAGGAGTGGTATCTTCTCACCAAGGTAGCAAAAAAATGGACATCTCCTCAACTGGACAATTAAAACCTGTCAGAGCTTTTAAACACAACTTACTTAATCCAAAACTAAAAAGAAAGTGAAGACTTGTGTGTATACATACATTTCATTTTAAGAAAATTACCTTATAAAGACTTTTCAGATTACAAGATCTTCATTGGTGTCATTTACCTTTACTGGCGGTCATGGGATATGGCAATCTGATGAGGGCATCAGAAAAGGGTTTTTCTTTCAAAGGGTGACTTTCATATTGATGTCTGTTTGCCTATTTCTCATATAAATGGCATGAGCATAATTAAAAGTGATGTAGACTGCAATTTAACTGTAACATCTACTCCTACTATATCCAAAGTAAAAGGAAAACATGTTTATATCATTTATATGAACTAACAAAAAAGCTATGTACTACTAAAAGTTTATATCTCACTATTAAATAATAAGTATATAAAGCTGCAATAAATGTGTCTACACTGGATTAGTATGCAATGCACGCAGACTGGTAACACCCATAGAAATCACTCAAGATATTTGTCATTGAAGTAAATGAGCCCTCTATCTCTAGCAGACTATGAATGAATGTATGTTTCATTCGAGTCCTCCTACATGTATACTATAATAAAAGCTCTTCAGGAAAGAAATTCATTCATTCGCTATTGTAGTTTATGCTCTGTAGATTTACATTAAAAATGCAAATACTTCACTAATAAACCCAAAATGGAAAGAGGCAGGCAGTATAGGTAGATGATGGATGATTTAAGTCTTAACTCATTAATCAAAGAGAAACTAGTATCATACGGAGCAGTATGAAAGGATGATAATACCTATCAATGCTACTGTGCAAAATTATACTTTTCTTGTATAAAAATATTCAAAGCACTGATTCACATCATACAATAGAGAAGACGTAGCCAGCCACTAATAAATGATGTATAACCCAATTAAATCCTAATCTTCAATCATTTCTGACTGATTGAGCTAACAATAAATTTCATAGAATATGTATTAATTTGGAACTATACCATTATTCTGGTGCAACTTGGGATTAAAAAATATCAAGAGCTACAACTAGAATGGGGCTGATTAAAGTAAAAATGGAGCAACTCGGTTAACATATTGGTTTTGCAGTGCAAGAAAAACCGTATCTCTTGTGTTTTTAATGCTTTGGGCTAAAACCCAGCATAATTTTTTAGTAGTAAAATGTATGCTGTAAATTATATAATGTTTCATTGTTTATAAGGAAATATGTATATAGTATGTGTATGGGAAAAACAAGACCCAGTGAGGCCTTTGCTGGAGTATTTACTTGCTATTTAAGTACTATGTTTATTGAGTCACATGCGGCTCTTTAGCCTCTTTGCACTGGATCCTCTTTCCCTGTTTCCAGCACATATACACAGGGAGGTAAAGAGATCACCTAAGATCACACCTGCAGAAGAAGCTAAGAGAGATCTTGCCTGCTCTTCTTTCGTCCCTTCTGGGTGTTGCGCACGTGGTGCGGTTTTTTTTATAACCGTACCACAAGCAATCGCGGCGGAGCACGACATGCTCTGCCATGATTGCCTGCCCGACTGAAGGTTAAGGGAATAAATCGCATCACCGGTGAAGCGATCGGGGGCAGACCTGGAAGCATTGGCATACATGCTGATGCTCCCGACTGCAGGGGGAATCCGGCGGGCAGGTGAGTATGTCACTAATTAACTCGGGCTGAGTTTCATGATGCATGAAACTCAGCCCAAGTTAACTCGGGGCAAACAGGAGGTAATAAGGAGGTAATAAGGTAGGGGATGAGGGAGGGACCAGAGCTAGGAGCAACAGGAGATCTCTTTCTCTCTCCTTCTAGCTGTAGGATGATGGAGGGGAAGAGAGCCAAGATTGCCGTAATGGCTCCTTGCTATGCACAACTGTAGAACTCCTCCCCTCTTCAGCTGCAAAAGTTTTCTGATTGCTTCTCTACTCTGTCTAAAGGATATATGTAAACATGCAAAGGAAAACCTTTTGACTTGTGGACTTCCAAAATTTGATAAAGGGGATGGACCAAGAGCATGTAGTAGCCGACTCACCATATGTGTGCCAATTCCATTCATCACCTGCATCACTAATGAAGGCGGTGATGTGTGACAGGGATGTTGTTATCGTTTAACATTTCCTGCACTTAAAAAAACTAATAATTTATTGCAATGAGCAGAGATAACTCCTAGAGACTGGCTGTTGTCACCATGAGGATGTGCCCACAGTGTCATGATCACCACTGCAAAGTCCCCAAGGCAACATTTGGACACCTCTCTGCGTGCACTATTTGCACTCATTGCAGAGAACAAGCCAGAAGGAACAGAAGAGAAAGCTTAACAGGCCGGATCTGTTAACCCTGCCCTAAAGGGTTATGACCCTCATGTAAAAATAATAATTCCAACTTACAAGCATTATCTAATAGACAATAGACATTTCTTTTTTGCCAAAAAAAATGCTTTTCAACGTTTCTTTCTTGTATTCTATGTTGTTTCCTCTGACTTCTTGTTAGGAGAGTGCACCCTCCTGCCTATACAAGAGTTCCTTCCCTAAGACTACATGGCACAGGAGCACTTGTGTCAGTTAACTTCTGCACATGAAGGAATTAAGCTGGGCATAGACGGGCCGATTCCTGCCCGATTCAACAGCCGATCGGCCGCCGTGCGCGTTCCCGCAATCGATCGGCAGTCGGGTCGGCAGGGAATTGGGTGCGCCCACTGATCATATCGACCAAGAATCTGCCTTTATGTCAGATTGCACTGTGATCCGACATGATGGCACTAGCTGCCGTGCGTGATGACATCATTGTTTTGAAATTGATGGAATCTCACATTGGGATTTGTGGTTGATTTGGACATGAGCCGATCTCCAAAATGACCGATTCAACAAAATCCATCGACCGGAAAGGCTCCTGCATAGGGAGCTATAGGTCCACCAACGTACTTTGATTGCCAAACGATGGATCAAAAAAAAACGACATGTCTGATCAATGTCCGATCTAATTTTTGGTCGATTCCGATTTTGTTTGGACGACTCGGCTTGGCAGAACTGGATTGATCGTCACAAACGCGCACAGTGATCGATTGGTTTAAAAATTTACCCATGTATGGGAGCCTTAAGTTTATGTGTATATGTGTCCATACATGTATGTGCAATGTAACGTCTGTGTGCGTGTACGTGCACGTGTGTACATATGTAGTCTGGCCCTCAACAGTTTCAGAAACTGTGAAATGCCACCCTGTTCAGAAAGTTTGAGGACCCCTTAATCTTAACATTTCTTTACAAAGTTTGAGTAATGCCACCTGTTAGCATTTTGAAGAGAAGGGCTCTTGTCTTGATCATTGTGGTCTTTCTACTGAGGTCCATCACATCCCTTGCTGAGTCACTCTACCCTCTCGTCCTATTAGATTGCACTGCGAGTCTTCTGCTACCACTTTAATAGTAATTAAGATATATATCTAAATCTATATATACATGTAATAAAATGGTACTGCAAAGCAAGCAAACTTTTCTGTTGGCATTAAAAATGTGCCTAGTAATCTCATTTGTGTAAAATATAACAAGCTGTCAATTTACAGAAAGAACATTTTGGTTGTATTCCAGAAGCTAAAAAAAATGTGCTGTGTAGCAAGACAGACCAAGATTCATCCTGAGAGCAGCATTAATTGCACATTATCTATTACACATTATGTTAAGAATCAACCACCGAAACTGATCCTATAACAGCAATTGAAAGGAGAAGATTTCTAACATTATCCTCAAACCTGTACAGCCATTTCCAATCTCTTGTAAAACATTACACCAGCCCTTGGTGGATTGTATTTAGAGATAAATGCAATAGAAATAAAGTTTTAATGCAAATAACTGCTGTGGCCCACAGGAAACTGGCGTGGCTTACATTCTGTCATCTGGAAGTCCATCTAACCTGGAGTATTGCATTGACATCACCTTTGTTGTCACCACAGCCTCTAAATTGCAGAAGTATTCTCCTATGCGTGCTAGGTTTTCATGTCCACCTACTGCAGGCATAGGTAAAACCAGAGTGTCTTCTCATGTGATCCATTAGCCATTCCTGCACTATATAACCCTGGATGCTGTATGGCTTTACTGCCCTCTAAAGTATATTATCTACTGCTGGGTGAGCTGAGGTGATTACGTTTAGAACCCTCTAGATACCTTGTTTTTTTACTGACCATTCTTTATGGGCTGCCTGCCCTGACCCTGCTTGGACCTGACTATGCTTTTTGCCTAACCAATCTGCATACCTTGTTAGGACTGTAGTTTGTGTATGATCCCTGTCTCTGTCCTCAATACAATCCTGCCTCATTATATCCAGTATTGTTTTTTGCAGAATGAGTTGCTTTTAGTAACCAACTAGCCTTGTTTGTTTTGTGGGCTCTTGGTCTTTTGTGAACCCCTGTTCTCAGACTGCACGCTTTTCACACATAAGACCTGGGGTAAGTGATAGGATGGTGTGACTAGCCTCATGAGGCTGAGCTGAGGTATAGACAATGAGGCAGAGATTAGGTACTCAACATCTGGGCTTCATTGGCATAGGGCCAATGCCTCACAACTGCTTAGTTTATGTTTATCTTTTCATCTTCTTTCTATCATCTGATATTTAGTTTTTCTTTTTTGGCTTGCATGGTTTGGTTGCATCAATATATATAAGCTCAAGACCACTGTGCACTTTGGAAGTCAGAGGACTGGAGAGTACTTATCAGGGGAGATGACAACCACACATGCTATATAAAGGCATTCTGGTGACTTTCTAGGGCTATTTCCATTTTTTTACATTGGATTTACTATTTGGCTCTATATCTGTTAAAATTATTGACAGAAAGAATTACACTAGATTTACTAGGCTAGATTTATACTGTCATTTTCCAGGGTTTTGAGCACCAGCTTGCAGGTTGTTTTGATAAAGACCCTATTACAGGTTTATCGGGCGTAAGCCCGAAAACCGACTGGCGGACTCCTCATGTTACGTCTGATGGTCAGTTGCGCTTATTCCTTGTTTACCGGGCAGTTAACAACCTGTGTAAATGAGCCCTTAAGTTATATTTCAGTTCGATTTCTATATTGTAGATCCAATAATAGGAAAGCCAAAATAACTAACATCCAGGTTAGGACTAGCACCTTAAGTCTCTCAGTTAGGCAAAATCACGACAAAATCGCAGTGGCTGAGCCTTCTGTATAAGTACCATTTACTTTAAATGCTAAATTTACTGTCCATGATCGTGGCAAAATTTTTAGAATGGGGTAAGCGTTTTTGGCAAAGCTTAAGGGGAGCAGACCCCTTACAGATTTCGCAAAATATGATACATTTGCATGTTGCCACCCATGACTACCATTCTTCTTACTCTTGTCATATAAAAAACATGTTCTATGTGATGCCACCAAAAATAAAATATGTACCGTATATACTCGAGTATAAGCCGACCCGAGTATAAGCCGAGGTACCTAATTTTATCTACAAAAACTGGAAAAACGTATTGACTCGGGTATAAGCAGAGGGTGGAAAATGCAGTCAGATAGTGGAGTTTTCTAAATGAGAAAATATAGAGAAAGCACCATTGCCCCTAGGAATGAATCAAACAGGATTAATCTTAGTGCCACATCATCAATAAATTTAAGAGAACACAGGATTATTATAATTACAGGATGGGTTGTGCAAGGCAATTCTTATTTTTTAGGCTATGGAGTGTTGTATCTGTACTAGTAACTGGCCACTAAGTGGCAGTGTGGAGTTTATTATTTCTCATCAGCTGATTGTCGGGGAAGGGAGCTGACAGGAACTCAGAGAGATCGCAAAAGATCTACCGAAGAGGGAAGCTGCCTGTCTGAAGCATTCAGCATGGCAGTTCAGGTGAGGTGAGTGGACCCCCCTCAGCTGACTCGAGTATAAGCTGAAGGGAGCACTTTTTGCCCATTTTTTTGGGCTGAAAAACTTGGCTTATACTCGAGTATATACGGTAATAACGTGTTTTAGCCAGTTGGACTACACTAAAGGTGCATTTTAGGATCTTTTTTTAAACAGATTGCTTGCATTTGGCTGCATTCCAGAGACTACAAGTGCAAGATAAATATTTTGCAAGCGGTTTGGTGAAAACCCCCTTAAGTTCAAAACAACCCAATTACTTTTTCAATATTTACAACCCCTAACATTTTAAAGAACTTTCACATGTTCAGACTAGATGAACAAAGCACCAAGCATTTTTGGACTTAAGGATTGACGAAATTCAACAAGTCTCCTTTGATATGGGTGATGGCACCATACTGCATGGTATAGTTTGTTACTGTATACAGTAAACTCGAATATTCGCCAAATTTTTCAGCACCTAAAATGTGCTCAAATAATTAAATTCGGCTTATATTCAGGTCAAGGAATGAAAATCACAGCATTTTACAGGTGGACTTTGTGAGTGAGTTGCAAAGCCCTTGAACATGGTATCATCGCCAAATTAGCTGGAGATACAGAGAAGGGTTGTGGCAACATTTGAAAACAAAATATTATTCTAGCACATGGAGTTTTGGTGATGATATCATGTTCAGGGTTTCTCAATTAACTTACAAATCAGCTAGCTGAAATAATAACATCTCAAAACTAAAGCACATTTGTGTATCTAAACCTTAGCTGCTGCACCCCCCCCCCCCCCCCCCCAAGCTTTTACTTTAGTCATTCTGTTCAGACTTTTGGTAAAACTTGATGGAGATGTAGAGAAGAGTTGGGTGTATACTACAAAAAAGTATTGTTCTAACACAATCAGTTTTTGCCCAAATTAAGTTCAAAGTCAAGTCAAAATTCATGCAAAAACTACACATGCTACACAACTTTTTTTCAAATGTTCCCACAACACTTCTCTACATCTCCAGCAATTTTGGTGATCATACCATTTTCAGAGGCTTGCAATCAGCTCACAAAGTCAGCTAGTCGTGAAATTCGACCATCTCTATATAGGAGGCACCCTATACAGGGGACCTGCGTCCAGGTAACTGCGGAAAAGATGCTGTTAAAAGAGGTGGGGAAGCTGTCAGTGGCTTCCCCCTCCTCCTATTCCTGTTCTGCAGAGCTGTATGGGAGCAGACTAAAGCAGCTGCTCTCATACAGAGATCTACATTGGGACGATCCATCCATGGCTGGATCATCAGCTGCAGATCTGTGTGTTAGCTGCAGCTTCACTCTGCTCACATACTGCTCTGAGCAGGGAAGGATTTGCCCGCTGGCAGATCATCCCTTTTCTCTATGTAAGTAGCTCATGGATGGATTGTCCATCTGCAGATGCCTTTATGGGAGTGGCAGCTGTTTCTGTCCGCTCCCATACATAAGCTGTGACAGCTGCAGACGGATGATCCGCAGCTTCTTCAGTTCAGTGCTTAGCCACGATGAGGAATGCGGCCGCGGGTGGTTGCAATATAAGGTCGGAATATAAGATGCACTCGATCCCCCCGATTTTAGAGGGGGAAAAGCGTGTCTTATAGTCCAAAAAATATGTTTTATTGTTTGAATGTTTTCAATTAAAGAAAGAGTTACACTATTTAAAAAAAAAAAAAAATTCATGCGGCATTGGGGTCCAGTTGATCAGGTGCCACATCCCGTTCTAGAAAATTCAGATTGTCCTTACAAGAGCTGACCAGATTAGTGGTCCCATTCAGCTATATTACATTGGCACATATTGACAGTCTAGTACGTTGGATTACAATAAAAAGTCTTTAATGTAAAAAGGACTCTATGCAACAAAATATAAAAGATAGCATTTACAGAAGCATATACAATTAACACAGGCAAGATGTATGGGACAGTTCACCGATTCTATAGTCATTTAAAAAATTGCTGTTTATCCAAGATGTTACCCCCAACGCGTATCGCCTTTCCACGGGCTCCTCAGGGCTGTTTCCTCAACCTGCCCCCCCCCATTAGGGCGAAACACTATTTTTTGAACTTACTATAGAATCGGTGAACTGTTTCATACATCTTGCCTGTGTTAATTGTATATGCTTACATTAAAGACTTTTTATCGTAATCCAACTTGCTAGACTGTTAATATGTGCCAATGTAAAGCCCCATATAGCTGAATGGGACCACTAATCTGGTCAGCTCTTGTAGGGTTGTAGGGACAATCTGAAAGAGTTACACTATATGCAAGAAAGACTCTCGGAATTGTTTCCAAAGCATAATTTAGTACATGTGCCACTGTCTAACAGGAGAGGCACAGCCACAGAAATAAGGAGGTTACAAAGTGCAGAATAGTATCTAACAAACTACAATGCTGTTCTATTAAGGCCAACCCAGAACACAGCTGGGTCAATTTACTAGAAGAATAGAGGCCATGTATATATGAATACGCGATTAAACTGTTAAGTTGGATAATTGGCATTTCTTTCCAGAAAAGCAGGTAAGAAAAAATTATACTGAAAGAATATAAATCTTCTATTATTGAAATGGTTTCTTTTAAAGCAGAGCTTTAACCTCAAAATAAGCTCTCTCTTTAAAGAAAAGGCATAACACTTTCCTGCTGATCTTCCCTCTCTAGAGGAGCAATGTTGGATGAGGAATCTTTAGAATCCAACAAACTCCTATATGTGTTGGATGTCTGGTCTCCCACTGTACTGATGTAGGAGCGATCAGATCAAACGGAAGAAAGTAAAATAAAGAGGGGCACAGGCACCTGAAACTGTCAGATGCTGAAGTCTTCTCTGCAAGTTTTAGTTTCTTAAGAGAAATCAGCAGGAGGCAGGACAGAGAGTGCTAAGCATTTTCTCAGGACTTTATTTAAAGTTTTTATTCTAACACCAAATTGCTTAAAAGTATATCTGTATCCCAACCATGCACATCAAAGTATCTTAATATTCTAACTACACAATAACAGTCCACAATGTGCAGCTGTAGATATTGTAAAGAAATATATCTTCAATTTCCCAACAGAAACATGGAAATTACAGATCCCCTTATTTTACAAGGTCCTGTCACAATTTTAAAAGGCACTTTCCTTCACGCTGGTGATGGCAGAGTCACGTTGCTGCCACCCAGTGGTGGGTTTTGGATGGTGCAGTTTCCCTGTGTAATCTGTGTATCCGTCTTAAATCACCCTATGAGGATCTTTTGGAAATTGGCTGTGTCTTGTGATTGGCCAGATGTCCATATATAAGTCTTAACCTGCTCTGTGCCTGTGATCATTTCAGTTCATCTGCACTGCTAGGTACCGTATTTTTCAGACTATAAGACGCAGCGGACCATAAGATGCACCCAGTTTTTAGGGCAGGAAAACCAGAAAAAAAAGATTTAATACGTTTTCACATCAATTGGGTTAATGCAATGAATTCAATCAATGCAATATTCAATTCAGCCAGTAGGTGTCACTAGCAGCAGTACATTATCAACCCAGCGTCCTGCTTCACACTGATCGGCACTGATCGAACTCCCTCTCCTCTGCTCTGATCAGCTGTTACTGTGTCCGTGGAGTTATTGCAGTTCCCACTGACACTGAGAGAGGGAAAGATGGCAGTTTATCTTTTTCTCTCTCCATTGCCTATGCCAGCAAAGCTCTGCTGACAAAGGCAATTATATAGTACAGCTGGGAGAGCCGACACTAACCGGCATCTCTTAACTGACAGTTCCTCTAGCTCCACGGCTAATCTCCGTGCCGGGAGAGCTGGCGGGAAGCCAAGGTGTGACCACCGTCGGCCAAGTGGCTGCGGGGTCTCACATTCGAACCATAAGACGCAGACACTTTTTGCAACCCATTTTGGGGGTGAGTGTGTCTTATGGTCTGAAAAATACGGTATTTTACTTTGTGGATTGTTTTTTTTTACTTCTGACGTTTATGTTGATGCCTCTTCTGGCTCCTCCATTTGTTGAACTGGTCTCCTGTGTATGACTCCTGTTGTGTATTTGGACTTTTCCTTATGATTAACTCTTAACCTACTCCATTTTATTGGACCTGTGCATGACTTCCGCTTTGGTATTAGATTTGCTCCCTAGGGGGCCATTGGATGTTTCAACAGTCTCTTCTCTCAGTTAAACACTTGTCAAAGCAATTGCTTGTAATATTTAAAGATCAAACTTCGGAGTATAAGCATATAAAAAAAATGCTTGTTTTAAAGTTATATTACTGTGTTCTTAAAATATATTTGTACTTTAATGTCCATAGCCTAGGCTCAGGTTTAGTATAAGATCATACCAGTCACGAGTCATTTAGAAGAATCACGTTCCGTTGGCCATCATTGACGTTACTTCTTGTATTTTCCCTGATTTTTTTTAAGTTGACAGGTATGTTTAAGATATGTAAAGGGTTTATGCTCTAACTGCTGACTCTCATTCAAGGGTGGAGGAAGAGAATGTTGAAAGGACATACACAGGTGGCACCGTTCCATGCCAAGTCACTTCCTATAAGCAGAACCTTACAGGATATGAGATCGTGGAGTGTTACTTATGTGTTCCAAAAGGCAGAAGTGACATTGCTAAGTGACACCTCCACATTCCAAAAGAAGGAAGTGAAATTCTGTGACGTCACTTTTGGTAGTGACCCCAGGTAGGACACACAGGTAGTGACACCACTTGTCAGAACGATGAGTGAGGAGGGAGGGGGGTTACTCTCCCTCTTAACTTCCCACCCTGCTTGTGGACATCAGCATTTCTGCTTGCAGTAAGTGAACCCACTACCCTGATTGGATGGTCCCACCCATAGTGTCACCACTGCTCTCATTCAGGTGCATTATTTCATATCTACCAGACTAACAAAATGCATTATTTTATTTTAACCATTAAAAAAATGAAAAAAATATATTTTCTTTTGGGGGGGGGGGTGACTATATTGGATTAATATATACAGTATGCAAAACATTACAGTATACATTGCCATTGATCCATGAGTGTATACAGTATATATTTACTTAAGCATGGACATGCTAAGGTAAATAATATAGACAATAAAATTAAACATAATGGGCCAAATAGGTACCAGGCATTTTAAAACTGTCTAAACAGACCTTCATGTGACTACTAGAATGAAGAATTTGCTCCTAAATGACAGTGACTTCTGTAGTAAGGCTCTTACCATACAGTTATTCTCATATTATTATCACGATCCAGCTTGTGCTCAGTATGTAGACTCCATCACTTTCTGTATATCCTCTTGCTCCAGGGCTCTGCATATGCAGTTATATGTTTGCTCATTTATTTCCTTTTGCTTCTAGCATGTTAATAGTATAAAGGGAATAACAGAATATGCCCTTGTAGTTACTGAATTTTATTAGGGTAAAATTGTGTATTTTAATTGAAAATGATGTTACTCTGTATTCCCTTATGTATAGTGGGTTAATGTATAGTATAATAAATGAAAATGAGGTATGCCTTTATTCCTCGTGCCTAGTTTATTGTTAGTATCCCTGGAAATGATGTGACCTATTTATTTCCTGGTATCTAGTGGTAAATAACTTATTATAAAATCAAACCTCTTTTCCGTTGCCAATTCTGTTTTCACTACCCTCTTACTCCCAGGTGCCCAACCTGCGGCCTGGGGGCCTCATGCGGCCCTTTGGGTGTTCTTTGGCAGCCCCCCTCAGTCTTCCACTTGAGGCCCCCGAAACCTAACTATTAATGCATAGGGCATAGGAACTCACCTGTCTGTGCTATGTGCTCCATCGATATAATCAATGGCTTTGATTATATATATGACACAAAATTTGCATTACCATACTACAGTGTTCCCTAATGCTTGAAGTAGAATTGAAAACAATTTTTATTATTTAAAAAATGAAAAATAATGTTTTCTAGCAATGCCTACTGTAATTGTTTTTCATAAAAAATGCTTATACAAGTCAGTATAGATTAATAATGTTATGTGCGGCCCTTTAGTGATGCCGAGGGCCTCAGTTGTGGCCCTCCATATCATCTCAGTTGCCCACCACTGCTCTAACATATAGAATGTTCTCAACATCCTGCACATGTCTTCATATTCATAGAATATGAAGGGCTACCCTTCATATTCTATGAAGGATAGCCTAGAATCATAAAATGTGAATGAAACAGTAAAGGGATGGGAAAAACCTTCATGGGCACTGAATTCTTAAAAGAAGGCATAGCAGTTTGTGTACAGACTGCCACAGCTCTGCTCAGATGTTTTACTATTTATTGGTTAGTTAATATTGATGCAGCCTAATCTGTGTTCATATAGACAGAGATAATACACATGCTGTTACTTTTTATATGAATTTAATTAACAAAGAAGGTATTTATTAAAACAAAATCATAATCTGTGCCTCTGAGCAGTTTTCATTTAATTATTGGCCTAGTAAGAACAAGCGCACATGTAACCCAACACTGCAGTATTAAAGGAAATTTCCCATGTTTATTATGAATAATAATCAAACAACAAAACCCTTGGAGCTCCTGTGATCATCCCCAGTAGAGCTCTGCTGCCCCCTACTGGCCGAATTATATTAAGACCAGGTAGTGGAAGCACATTATCATTTAATGACTCATAAACACTTACTTCAAGAATAGATTGTGTGTGTATATTTAACATTTCATTAATCGATATTTACTTTAACAAGACATATGCCATATATTCATTTTATATGAATCAGATACTTACAGTTATGCCATAAGCTTACATCTCTCTCTCTCTCTCTGAAAAAATGTATCCATACATACATAATTTCGTACAGGGGAGCGCTTTTATATAAATACTAACATAAAGTTAACTTTTAGCTAAATTGTTTCTTTCTGCTTTTTATAGAGTAAGGCTATGCTTCTATATCTGTTGGGGCCCCCTCCGCTAAATGTATTGCTTGGCGGGAGGTCCCCACGGAGCACATTCACTTACCTGCTTGGCGGATGCTGTGTTCTCACAGCACTGAGCCGTTCCACCGATGCAGGTCTGAACGTAGTGGAGTACGTTGTACCTCTGCATGGTAAAGTCTATGTGCTCCGTTGGGATCCCTGACAAGCAATAGGCTTAGTCGAGGGTGTTTCCCGACGGATGTGGAACCCCCCCTTAAGGAAGGTTTGGTATTCGGATTTTGCTATCCAGGCTCCATTTCACAAGCCAAGAAAAGGGAAAATGTATAATGAGGACACAAGCAGCAATTAAAACTGACTGGGATTCTAGCTCTCAAATATTTTACTGACAACAAAAAACTATTTCTGTACTGTATCATTGCATAGGCAAGTGCAGAGGGGTTTATCGCGTATCGTTATACACTCTGTTTTCTCTTGAAAAACATGTTCTCTTAACATCTGACACTGTGGTCTGTAAATACATCTTTATTTCTATATACTATATATTTTTTCAAACTCCACAAAGATTGTAGAGAGATCAATCTACGAAAGACTAACCAGACCCCATTTTGGAATAGGGTTGTTATACACACCATTCGTGTCCACATCAAGGGAGAATACCAGACCACCTGTCAGGCATAGACTGGCAAAGCCTGATAAAGCAATACCAGACCCCTTTGGCAGACAGGCCTGATGCCACACCTCAACATAAGAGGGCCTCTTCCCCTTATAAGGATTGGAAGGTGTCCTTATTAAAGCTCTATTATCCATCAGCATGATTGTTTTTTTGTTTTTTTCTCAAACTAAAAAAAATTGCAGAGGGGTTAACCAAGGACAGACTTACCAGAGCCCATTTTGGCATATTGTTGGTATACACACCATTTATTCCCCTCATCCAGGGTATACCAGACCGGCAGCCGGACATAGCCTGGCAAAGTATGGAAAGCAATACCAGACCTAATGCCATACCTCAACATAAGAGGCCCTCTTTCCCACAACCCCTAGTGTTGTGGGGGCTCATACGGATTGGGAGGTCCCTTGTTAAAGATCCATTATCCATCTATCAGCAAATAACTGCAGAGAAGTCAACCTCACGAAAGATTAACAAGACCCCATTTTGGCATAGAGTTGATATACACGCCATCTGTGCCCCCTATCCAGGTTATACCAGAACACCTGCCGGGCATAACCTGGCAAAGTCTGAAAAGCAAAACAAACCCCTTTGGCAGATCTGTCCAGAGGCCTAATGCCATACCTCAACATAAGGGAGCCCCAGTGTTGTGGGGGCTCATATTGATTGGGTGGTCCCCTTGTTAAAGCTCAATTCTCCATCCATGTTATAAACAGCTATAGGGATATATTGCTAGTGATAAAAGCCAAGGTCATACAGATCTTGGTAAGTAGGAATTTATGGTGGGAAGAATAGGTTAGGTCTAGGGAAAGGATAGGTATATTACATGTACTGATACCCTTTAATGCCTGAATTTATACAGATGCACATGTAACACCCACCTCCTGCCTTAGGACTTGTCCCCACTGGCTAAGCTGGCCGCGGCTGAACAAAGTACACAAGCGGCTCGCGGCCAAAAACGTGTTCAAATCAGCAGCCACGCAAGTGGGGAGAAGCCCATTGAAATTAAGGGAAGCGCCCACCCGCGGCTGAGAACTGCGGTGCCACGTGGCCAGCTTCGCCGGTGGGGACAAGCACTTAGGATGTCTTCACTTATCTTGCTGTATTTACTGAGGACAAATGTATCCACCTTTGGAGAGAAGCATTGTCAGCTTCTGGAAAGAGTGTTGTGGTAAATGGACAAATAGATTAAGACCCTACATAAAAGACTAACAAACGTATATTCTGACAATACATTTAAAGCCATTGAAAGGTTGTTTTCCCTTTTTTTATGAAGAGTTTCAACTTAATGTATAACATCTTTACAAGAAGCCCTATTCATTTTTAATGGTTTGTCTTAAATCACATCCTTTTACTTATGCCTATTCTGTTCAAGGCAATTGAAAACCCCATCAATAGGTAATACATATAGGAGCCTGGGGGTAAAAAAAAAAGACAACAACCTGGCTTACTATCAATGGCCTCGTTAGTTAGGTGGGGGAGATGAAGCTAGCAAGGAGGGACACCATTTTGACATAAAACCATTAAGCTTTCAAATCCTTTTTTTTTTGTTTTTTAAAGGACCCCAATCTTCCTCAACAACTGCTGCAGTACAATCTTTGGGTTTCCCCTGCTACTTGTGAATGGCACAGCCTCAGGGCTTCTGCCTGCACCTGGGACATGCCATTTACTTTACTAAGGGGTGACACCATAGATTTTTCAGTACCAGGTGATGCCAAGCCTAGTGATGCCATTGTATCATATGCCTATTTCACATAGGTTTTAGTTTAGATTTACCACTCATTGACATTGATAACAATTAAAATAGAAGGAGAAGAACAGGACAAATATACCCTAAACTGAAAATTAAAGGTAAGGCTTTGTTAAGTAGGTTGGGCAAGCCTACAGTGACAGATTAAGAAGAGATTCAGCACTCAAGCTCAAACTGATGAGCTGATGTATTTTTGCTAAAATTTTTATGACTGTTCAGTACTATGACCACAAATAAGTTATTTTGCAAAGAGAATGTATTCCTCTGCATATTTGAAAATATTTCTGTGAATGTACGCTACTAAATTATAGTTATATATTTAAGGGAAGCCAGCATTTTCTGCAGTGCTTTAAATTTAATAATTACAATTTACAGTTCAGAGCCAGCTACAGAAAGGACTGTTTATAAAAGCGTTCACAGACAGAGAAAGATTAGGCTAGATAAAAGTAAGCTATGGCAGCAAGAGGCAATAAGTGACAGATATCATCACTTATAAAGAAAGCAAGGATATCATTACACAGAAACAGTGGAAGTGTATGCACTGTTGTTTATCATATGGATATTTTAACATTATTAGTATGCAAATGAGGGTTGCTCAGTGGTAAAGATGTATTTTACAAACATTTTGTATTTACTTTCTTCCAGCAAATGCAGTGGATGTGTCCTGAGATCCTGAGACCATTCTGCTACAATAAAAAGTTTTTGGTCTCCAATCTGCCTGCATTCTTCCTTTAACCTCCTGGACACCACGGGCAATCACGGTGAGGCATATAAAATGCTGCTGTGATTTAGAGCCCATTTGAAGGTGACCTGCACGATTCATTCTGGGAAAAAGTGATGCCCCTCCATTTGCATGGAGGTCTATGGTGCCACCTACCCCGGCCCCCTTCGTGTCACCGGTAACGCGATCGACGCAGAAGCATTGGCACACACGCCAATACGAGGAATCGCTGGTGGGATCCGGGGAACAGGTAAGTTTCCCCCTTGGTTAACTTGGGATGAGTTTCATGATGGATAAAACTCAAGCTGAGTTCTCTCAGGCCAAACGCCCAGGAGGTTTAGCACTTAAGTGTTATACTCTGTTAGCCATCAATTATCACAGAAAGTTTGGCATTCAAGTGATACCCTTTATTGGCTTACTTTTTAAAGACATGTGATAACAAAGCGTTAATGCATAGCCATTAAGGTCTCTCTAACACAAGCTGGGTTTCACTTGCAGTTACACAACACAGCATGGCTAGCATCAACGCAAGTTGCACAGGTCTCCATAGGAAACTTGTTTATATTTACGGTAAAGCACAATGCTGCGTTTTACTGTAAACTCCCTGCTGCATGCAGTCACAGCAAAAAATTTCATGTTTTCACCAGTAACAGACACAGTTAGGACTTGTCCCCACAGGTGAAGCTGGCCACTAGCGGCTGACAAAGATCCCAAGTGGCCACTGCTAGTGGCTAACTACGTGTCAATGTAGCCGGTAGTGGCTGGCAGAGGGCACAGGTAACCTTTGCAGAGATAAAAATATAACTTCTTATAATATTCTTGAAGATGAAGATCCAGTACAGTGATACAATACACATTTTTAAAAATTTATACTCACTGAGGACATTTATGGAAAGAGCCGTGCATCTTACATAAAGATAAGTTTTTACAAAATGATAAAGGCTGGAGCCTTCAGTTAAGGGCAATGCCTGACCATGTTTTGGTTTTTTTTCTGCCATTGTTCCACAAGAACATCACTATGAGGAAGGATTCTTTATAAATTCGGCAGGACAACCCATACTTTGATCATAGGACTAGTCAAAGAAGTAGCATTATCAACTTTCTCCATAAGTTCTCCTGAAGAGAAGAGCTTGGCATTAAAGGCATGGGTCGATTTTTAGTTTGATTCCCAAAAAATGTATCACCCTGCATCGAACACGCCCCTTTGATCGATTGATCCCGTTAGAATAAAGCTCAATCGAACAGGGAACCAACATGTTTGTAAATCCCTGTTCAATTGCCATTACTTTGGATGGGGACCAGGGTCCGAACCATGTATAGGCACCCTAAGAGTCCCTAATTGTTTCTCAAAGGAACACACAATTCTTCCATAGTTGTACATTGCTAACTTATCTAATGCCAGTATATATGGCTGTGGCTGCGGTTCCCTGACTGATACTAGGGTTCCTTAGCCATATCCCTGGAATAGATTCGGTTCTTTATAATCTTCAACATTACTATGTTCTGTTCTATGTACTGTGGTGGTATGTTGTGCAACTAGAATGGAATTTCTTATGTATTGATGATAGGTTGACCAACTATTCAATGAATGCTATTGCATACCAATTGTTTAATGAATAGCATTGGATTTAACTGTACATATTTTCTTATGGTTTTAGATTGCATTGGTCTCCCTGAAGAAGCCGTACAGGTGAAACATGATGGAGATGCAATTCTAGTCAGCTTTTTTATATTTATTGCATGTATCTGTGGAATTATACAGTATATACCATTGATTTTTTATTTTAATCTATTTTGTTTATATTGATCTATTAAAGATGTGTGTTTTATAACTAAAAACTCTTGTGATGCTGAAGTCTAACACATGTGCCTTAAAAACCCTATATCCTGGTCTGTCTCTGGAGCTTAGAGCTCCATGAGTACACATGACCTTTCTGTAAAATAACTTCTATCTATAACTATCTATCTATCTATATCTATCTATCTATCTATCTATCTATCTATCTATCTATCTATCTATCTATCTATCTATCTATCTATCTATCTATCTATCTATCTATCTATCTATCTATCTATCTATCTATCTATCTATCTATCTATCTATCTATCTATCTATCTATCTATCTATGCCAGTGATTCAAACCTATAACCAAAGTGATTGCTATCCATCAATCAAACAAAATCAGCCATTACAAGTTTGATTATATGCAGAAAGCCCCTGGACAACAATATTGCCTTGCAAACAAAACATATTGTTTGGAAACACCACTATGTTAACAATCAACGCCATACAAATACTTAAAGTTTCAAGCCTTATAAACTACTACTATTTAATAAAGGAGAACACAAGGACGACAATGTGTCCATGGCTTTTCAATTTTTAATCAGTTTGAATCACTATACAAAAAATATTGTGACAAATTCCAGTTATGGTAATTACTGTACAGATGTCATATTAAGTTCTACTTACCTTTGAGAGTTCATAGTAGGCAGGGCCCAAAGTATTGTCCATAGAAGGTGGACTTTGTCTGATGAGTGTGCCATCTGCAGTTTCTTCAAACCCAAAGGCTTGTCCTGGTGTAGGTATGGAGGGCACACTAGTGTTCTGCTGCAGTTTAGAATGGCTCTGAACTCTCTGTACAAAAAAAAAAACTTAGCAGTTCTGTATGTGAAAAACTAGTACATCTGCCAGATGTTTGCCAGTCATTTCCTCTGCTTGGCAGTATTTTTATACATTTTTACAAATTGTATAAGTCATTAGTATTAGAAAGTGGGGGATTTTTTATCACAAGGATCATTATGTGATATTAGATCTTTAGTGTTGTGTGCAGTCTTGGTGTAGACAATTGGGACAGAAAATGAGGGACATCGTCCAAATTATCACCCAAAGAGAGGTTCACTCTTATCTGGGGTTGGAGTGGTGACATCATTCCACTTATAGGATTCTTGGAGTGCTTTCAAAAAAGGTCCCATATTGTGCTGGTTATTCCAAAAGCAATGGCATCAAGAAAAACTATAGTATATCTAAAAAAATATATTTGGGATAACAATGGAGGGTACTACGGTAAGGTGTTTTCCTTTTCTGTAGATTGAACAACAAGGGAGAAGATTTCTGTCCATTCAAACTGATTTACCCTCATAGACTGTCACAGGAACAAGTGTCCCCAGTAGACAAATTCCTCTATATTCCTATTTTGGTGATGACTTGAACATTTTGATTTCCCCTCCATTATATTCTCATTGACAATGGTTATCAGAGGAAATAGAGAGTGAAACTCCATAATGGGGAAACAGACAGCAATAGAAAGCTTTCTGCGACTCTAACCCAGTGGTTCCCAAACTGGGGGGTGCGAAGGTATTCCAGGGGGGCACTGGACCACATTCTTAACCTGTGTTTTAATAGGGAGGGGGGGCTCGTTAATGTTCTTAAATAGAAAAGGGGGGCCCGCAAGGAAAGTTTGGGAACCACTGCTCTAACCTGAAATAAAATCTATCCAAATTCATATAAATTCTGTCCGTACCATGTGAATGATCTTTCTAATATGTATAACTGTTTAAAATCCAAAATATCAGTAATATTATTAAAACCTGTTTTTTAAATTTGACTTAATTGGTTAGAAAAGTAATTCCTAGAGAAATAGACCTCATGAGTTCTTCCCACTACAATATTGTTTCCTGCAAGCTGGAGCTGTCACAACTTTCTTCCTACAAGCAGCAGGTCCATCATCCAGGGGGATTGGCACTATGGCACTCCAAGTAAAGTTACAAGGCAGGAACAGTAACTCATTGTCACTTATAGTCAGAAAATGTAAAAAAAAATTCTGGAGTGCTGTGTTATTTATATTCTAAAATCAGAAGCAGTGTAGGCAAAAATGTAACTACTGCTATATGAAGTTATATATACCAAATCCTTAAGGCAGTGTATCTTAATCCTTTACTGTATACTGTATACTTTTTCAAATTTTTTTATTATCTTTGTCATCACTGGGCTATTTCTCTAATGGTCCCCCCACATGCATTGAGCGGCAAAATCGGCTGCCAGTTTCGGGTGCTCACATGGGGCCCCAAAGCTTGGTCGGCCACAGAACGGACATGTCTGTAGATCTCTGGCCGATGCCATTCATTTCAATGGGACCGGCGTCCCTATTAAAACTAACGACCGGCACACAAAGGGAGCCCGCCGATTCTGTGAGCAATGGAAAGCAGAGTGATGGCGTCATCTTGCTGCACTCCATCGCTGATCTGTCAGTCCCCACTCGATACATGTGTGGGGACCTTTACTCAGAGGTCTACAACTACTGGTCCCCAGACCAATTTCTGTCCCATTACCTATAGGCTGTGAGCCACAGATGACAAGAGGTGGGTGAACTTGGAAAACTGAGGAAATCTCAATTATTGCAGAGGAATACCCACCCATTTTATGTTCCTGAACCTATTAGATTGTAAGCCCGGTCGGGAAGGGTCCTCTACTCCTCCTGTGTCATAACTTGTACCTGTGTGTTAGATTGTGTTGCATCTCAACTCTAATTTATTATAAAGAGCTGAATATGTTGGCGCTATTTTAATAAATTATAATAATACTAACTTTTTTTTTTCAATTGAAATAAGCTTTAAGGCCTTGTGTCCACTGCTTCTTTTTATTTTATTTTTTTTCCAATAATCGTTTTATCACTGCTTCTTTTAATAGTTGCCCAAAATAATTAAAGAAGCTTTAACTTCACATTGGTCTGTTTTCAGCCTTATGAAACATGGGACGACCTGACCCTTGGACACTGTAAGTAAGGTGAACAATGTGGAAAGCAAGCATAACAGGGTTCAGAACAGTAACCCAATGCTTTGGTGAATGATACAATAGAGTCATATGTACCTTTCCAGATTTTGAAGATGTATTTTTTCTTTTATCTGTATCAATGCCAACCTTCAGGTCATAAGTACCAGGCCCAGGCGAAAAGCATGTAGTCTCTCCAAAGCGCTTCTCTTTGTTCTGAACACTTTGTCCTCCTTTAACCTTTTCCTATTAAAAGAAAAGTTAGCCATAGCTGCTATTATAATGCAGAAATAACACAGCTCCACACACCAGATGTAACATCTGCACAGAGGCATCCAAATGAATCTGGAAATTTAATAGCAAGATGCAACCAAGCTTGTAATTGTAAAAATAAATTTGCTACCTAATATAATACTATGAAACACTTTGAAGAACTTGACTAGTCTAATAGCCTCATTTGTAACTGTAATAACTACAATAAATGTAAATATAGTCCCCATGCAAATGCTTTTTTCTGCTTACAACGAGCTATCATAGTACAGTTTTATAGTGTAACATATATCAATATGCAAAGTTGCTGAAGGTCTGTGGAGCATCTTTGCTCTTTTTCATCAACAAGTAAAGACGGTTCTAAAATGTACCGTAAAAACGTACTACAAGACACACTGTTTTGTCCTCAAAATCAGGGGAAAAATATTTGTGTGTGTGTGTGTAAAAGAGGATATGTAAAATAAACACAAACATGTTTTTATTTAGATTTTTAAATCCTAAACATACAGTGAGCAATAGCAATTAATCCCAGTTGCCAGTTGTTTCACTCCCTCTAGCCAAGCTAAGCAGCAGAAGGCAGGTCTTTGCTCCAGAACAGGGTACAGGGGTGAAACTTTAACATGTGTCTATACACTAGCAGTACCCATTCTCTGAACACACTGACCAACTTATGGAGAGACATAGATTGGGGTGTATGTTGCATTCTAATCATGTATTATGGTGGATCATTCATGATTATAAATCTAAATGTAACATGTGCTTATTTTATATTATGTACTTATTTCTCAATCTCAATACAGATCACGGGACCCTGAGGTACCACGCTCTGTGGAACACGCCCCGGTGCCAAACACATTCCCCCCTGATGATGACCCGGTAGGGGTGAAATGTGCCGGGGATCCTTTCAACAATTCCAGACACCGTGGCATGGGCACTTGGGCCTCTGACCTTTTTATATACTGATACCAGGGTCATATGTGATCGGTTTCAGGGTTTTGTATATACAACTAGAAATGGTCAAATTTTTTTCCCAAAATTCGACCATTTTGACAATTTCGAGTTAATTGCAAAGCCCCTGAACTTGCTAGAGATGTAGAGAAGGGTTGGGGGTATACTACAAAAAATAAAGTATGTCTCTAACACAAATCGTTTTTGCACAAACAAAGTTCAAAGTCAAGTCAAAATGTCAAAAATCTGAATTTCAACAATTTTTTAACTTAATTTATGTAAAAACTCCATGTGCTAGAGCAAAACATTTTTTTCAAATGTTCCCACAACCCTTTTCTACTTCTCCAGAAATTTTAGTGATGAACCCATGTTCAGAGGCTTTGCAATCAGCTTACAAAGTTAGCAAGTTGAAAAATTCGACCATCTCTATATACAAATATATGCCTACAATTAGTGATGGCCGAACTGCCCGCAAGGCGGACAGTTCGGCCGCGAACAAGCATGTTCGCCCTCCTTCCCGCCGGCGGACAGTACGGGTGTTCGACCCGCCCTGTCCGCCGGCGTGAAGGAGCCCTCTATTCTTCCTCCGGTGGGATCATACGCAGCGAGATCCCGCCGCAGGAAGAATGTTTCCACTGAAGACCGGGTAAAGAACCCGGTCTTTCAGTGGAAAGCCGGCTCGCACACCCGGATGTGACGTCAGTGACGTCACATCCGGTAAGCACACCAGGAACTATGCGTTCCAGGTGCCGGATGTGACGTCACTGACGTCACATCCGGGTTTTCCGATTCTTATTCCCCGCCTAGCAGTGGGGAATTTGAATCTGTCCGCGAACGGGCGGACGGCGGACTTTTTTAAAAGTCCGCTCCGCCCGTCCGCGGACGAACATGGCCGAGGTTCGGCCATCACTACCTACAATAATGATGTATTATGTCTTTATATGTAGGGTGTATGTACCCTTATAGCATATAATAAAATTTAGTTTTACTTTACCTATGTTGTTACATTTTGGGCCTATTCAAAGTCCCTAGGGCTTAGCCACCCCATTATGGTGGCTAAGATCCGGTCCACCACTAGATCCTTTTGGTTTGATTTAAATGTATTATGGGATGAGGTCCTACTTTTTATGGTGCCAACATATTTTGGTTACCTTTTTGAACAGTCATCCAGTAGTTTTTTATGGAGAGACACATTTTACAGTTTGGCACTAACAACTTACCCATGAGCACCTATTTACATGGGAGGAAATATTTTTCTGTGTCAATATAAATTAGCTGCAATGTCGAATGTAAATAAACAAAACTAATGCTATCTAAATAGCATTAAATGACCCAGCAATAACTGGGTAACATGAAGGCAGCCAGTCATATAAAATGTTCTGTCCAGTAACCCATTAGATAACATGAGGGCAGCCATATAAAATGTTCTGTCCAGTAACCCATTAGATAACATGAGGGCAGCCATATAAAATGTTCTGTCCAGTAACCCATTAGATATTACAGAGAAGGTATGGAAGACCACTTATTTGAAGACAAGCTGTATTTTCGTATTTTTGTATTAATGAACATCAATGTGGATTATGCCACATATGCTATGTGTCAAGGCATCCCCAGCACACAAGCATCTATGACTTTTTGTGTTAGGCTTAGGCTCCACTCTCCGCTGGGATCCGCTCAAGCCTCCATTGCCTTCCCATAGATGTAGCTTGCCGAGTCGACGGAACTTGGACCAGTGGATCCAGGGCTCTGATGGACTGTAGAGACAGCCCTGTCAAAGACACATTTTCTTGTCTGCTCCGTTAAAATCTTTGCTTTCAACACAGGGATGTAAACGAACAGCCCTAGCCTACATGTACTGCATGACAAAACGTGGTAATGCGTCATCTATGCAAAAGTGGGTATGTTTTTTATAAGAAGTATTTGCTACGATAACAGTTGTCAGATAACTGTCACATGACTGAGAATTACAATTGTTATAAGTGCCAACTATGCAATAGTGTGCAATGGTGTCATTAAATTATGAAAGTTATAACCCATGCTAATACAACACCTTCAATGTACTTTTTCTCCAGTTTTCATTAATCAGCCCCAATGTGCTATCACTATTTTACAGATTAAGTAAAAGCTAGTTATGGTTTTAGGAAATAACAGTTTTCTGGATGACATTTTCAGTCCATTAAGGAAAGTGTTATTGTGTAAAAAATGACAACTTCTAAAGCAATTAGAATGAAATTAGCAGGAGCAGATGGTTTACAAGCAGCGCTTAAGCTCTCTGAAGGCTCTAACAGGCAGGAGGCCTATGACACAGGCTTGTGCTCCCATTGTATTCCGGCTTCCCATTTATATCTGTCCTCATTTGAATAATGTCTGTTTCATTATTAATTTCACCTTTAGATTGGATATTTCATAGTGTCCTGGTCCAGGAGCAACAGAGACAGTCTGTGGTGTGTTGAAGACAAAATCCCGCTTTGACATTGACAGAAATGGGGCATATCCGCCTAGAATACAAATTAATAACAGTAAACAGTTTCAGACAAATAACATTACTTTCTGTATAATGTAAAACACTAGATTTAGGAACCTCACTTCAAGGTATACAGGGCCTTAAACCTATTGTTCTTGTCTTACTTTATACAGGAATTGGAAAAAGTCATTACAGTACAGTGGGCCTTTGACTTTCAAACTTCATTTGTTTCAAGGGTTGGTAGTAAGTCAAGTTGTTTGTAAAGGTGGGTTTACACAGCGTTCGACAATGATATTAAATAAAAAATCAAATTGGCAGTTGATTGAAGAAAAAATCTACACATGTAAACCCACCTAAGTCAGACTATTTGCCCATCCATTGAGAAGTAATGAACCTAAACCTCCTAAAGTTCCCTTTGCCTAACCTTCCATAATATAAAAAATGTGGGTCATTTACCAGAAACACCGATATTTTTCCGGGTGTTCTCACCAAATGTTAAAATGTTCCCACAAGCAATACTTTGTAATCACCATTCGAGGTTGACATCTTTGGCTTTCAGGAAGAGAGGATGAAATGGAAGGTGGTTATTGTTTGGAAGGAGTGTCTCAAGAATCTGACTCTTTGGTGTCCTTTCTCTCCTTGGAAGAGTCTGGAGCTTTATGAGATTGGTGAGATGGTTTATTATGACATGCAGTACCTATTAGTGAGATTGGCCACTTTATTTATTTTATTTTATTTGCAGGTCACAAATGCTTTTTTGACATCTGTGTTTACAACTATGCCAGTGGAAACAACTTTTGGCCTCCAACATTATTCTGGTTGTAAGTAAAAATTTTATTGGTTGTAACTCAAGTCTGTCTTATGACAAACTCAAGACAAGGGCCATATTGGGAAAAAATACATATTTGACCTTGCACATTAGAACCTTTCTTCTACCACAACCATGTAATATGAGGACCTTTCTAATCCTTCCAATCACTATGTATTCTATCAGCAACCCGGAACTACATAGTTGTTGATAGATCTTCAGGAAATTGCATGGAGTGATCTAAAGGTGTATAGGGGGATTAGCATGCACTTAGTAAATGTTTTGACCATTTCTAAATTCAATTGTCCTTCATTTACAAAATGTCTATGGGTTTTCTTGGCAAAGAATGAATGTTAAAATCTCCTACAACATGAGATTTAATTAAATTAAAATCAATTGTTTGACCAGGCCAGTTCTTTTCCCCCCATATTCCAATTTGGATCAAGGGTTGGCAAACCTTTTGACTCGTGGGCCACAATGGGTTCTTTAATTTGACAGAGGGGCCGGACCAGAGGCCATAATGGCCAACTGCCATAGATGTCCCACGTCCTAACATGCCCGACTTCGTTGATGATGCTGGGAGCGTGCAGCAGGGACATTGTAATCTTTAATTTCCTGTGCGCTTTCAACAACAAAAAATCTCATTACCAGGAAGTTAAAAATAATTAAATAAAAATAAACTTAACTGCCATTTTCATAAAACAATATGGAGACAAGACACTCATTCACTTCAATGAGTGGAGATATGGTGGATGTTCAGACTCCTCTAAGCATTATGAATGCATGTCGGATCTTACCCCCTGGGCCTTAGTTTGTCTATGTCTGGTTTGGATCATTATTGTGTTAACAGTTTTTTTTTGATCCAACTATTGTAAAGATGACCCCATCCTCTGCATCTGCTATTGAGCTGAATTCAGATTTGACTCACTAAATGCAAGATACCTGGGCTCAGAGGTGAACAAGGAGCCCTGATCCAAAACCCTTCTGTCGCCATGCTTTACATAAGGTATAAAGTTCCTCTACTAAAATCATATCATTGATGTGACGCCAAACATTGCTACTAGTGATGGTCGAATTTTTCGACTTGTTAATTTTGTGAGCTGATTGCAAAGCCCCTGAACATCGTATCATCACCAAAATTTCTGGAGATGTATAGAAGGGTTGTGGGAATATTTGAAAAAAAAAGTTGTGCTCTGGCACATGTAGTTTTTGCATAAATTAAGTTCAAAAATAAAGTCGAAATTCCGATTTTAGAAATGTTGACTTGATTTGAACTTCATTTGTGCAAAAACAGTTTGTGTTAAGCTAGCCATACACGGCACGGATTCCCTGGCTGATCGATTCAGCACCCGAT
>CM070032.1:154480015-154490356 GCA_036250615.1 Ptychadena robeensis
AGCACCTTTTGATGTTTATACCAGCATCATCTTTTGGTTTGAGTCTATCAGCATGGCAACATTGGGTAGATCTCAACAAGAACATTTTGGTTATGAGTTTCTCATGGCATATTGTACTTGGCAAGATTTGCCCACTCTGTCAAATCGTCAGATGTGTGAGCACTACTGGCACAGCCCTCGTCAGATCAGCCCACAGATTTTCAAACCGGATTCAGGTCTGAGCTCGGCGAGCCATTCTAAAACTTTAATCTTCTCGGTGAAGCCATATTCTTGTGATTTGTATAGTATGCTTGGGTCGTGGTCATGTAAAGATGAAGTTCCTCTTCATGTTCAGCTTTCTAGCAGAAACTGAAGGTTTTTTTGCACTAATGATTGTATTGGAACTGTCATAATTCTCCTTATCTTAAACTAAGCAATAGTTCCAGCTGAAAGAAAAAAACAGACATAAAGCATGATGCTGCCACCACCATGCTTCACTGTGGGTATGGTGTCTTTTGGTGATGTTACATATAGTATGTGGAAAACAACGCCTTTACTATGAAAAAAAATCCAGTCAGTACATTTGCAAAAACACACTGAGTCTCCCAAAAGAGGTGTTAAAAGGTGTTAAGGTCTGATGAAATAGGTTAAATTTTGGCCAAATTTTAAAAAAAATTTGTTTGGCGACAAAAACATACTGCACATCACCAAAAGAACAAATACCTATTGAAGCTGGTGTGGCAGAATCCATGCTTCAGCTGTTTTCTTCAGCTGGAAACTGGGGCCTAGTAAAAGCGCATCACTAAACCCCACAGACAAAACTTTTACCCTAGCTACCAACCCCACATATTGGAGCAATATGTAAATCAAATAAAAAATCCTTATCTGTGAGGAGATGTATGGTATTTTTACCCCCTCACTCTTCCCTATCTGTGAAATAGATTCCTCGCAGCATCCCCCCCCTGTCCACAGCTGTCGGCACAGACAGTCTTCTGTAGCTTTTTTTTTCCCTGCTTTAATTTTGTGTCCTTTGACACACATTGTATCTGGTCCCCGGTGGCCGCCGGCGTCATTGCAGCCTCAACCCATTCAAGACTGGAAGCTACCACTGAATCTAAAATAGCAGCTCCCACATTCGGCAGCAGGATAGGTAAATATATTTTTTTAGGTTTTTGAGCAACTTTGAGCTATTGGGAGAGTTTAGAGATAAGAAAAATGTAATACTTTTTTGGGTGTTTTTCTTATTTTTGAGTTTGGGTGCGCTTTGAGATAGAGGGAATTATAAAGAGTTCCAAATACCAGTCAATATTGGCACAAAACCTTCAGGCTTCTGCTAGAAAGCTGACCATCAAGAGGAACTTCATCTTTAGCATGACAACGACCCAAAGCATACATCCAAATCAACAAAGCAATGGCTTCACCAGAAGAAGTATTAAAGTTTGGGAATGGCCCAGCCAGAGCCCAGACCTGAATAGGATTAAAAATCTGTGGGGTGATCTGAAGAGGGCTGTGCACAGGAGATACCCTCGCAATCTGACAGATTTAGAGTGTTTCTGCAAAGAAGAGTGGGCAAATCTTGCCAAGTCACAATGTGCCATGCTGATAGACTCATATCCCAAAATGTGCCATGCTGATAGACTCATACCCAAAATGTGCCATGCTGATAGACTCATACCCAAAAATGACTGAGTGCTGTAATAACATCAAAAGGTGCTTCAACAAAGTTTAAGGGTGTGCACACTTATACCACATTATTATATTTTTATATTTTTCTTCCCTCCACCTCAAAGATTTCAGTTTGTTTTTCATCTGAGTGGCAGCTTATAGGTCACATTAAAGGTGGAAAAAGTTCTGAAATGATTTATATTTGTATCGTTTTTGTACAGCACAGGAAGCTGACATTATACCAGGGCTGTGTAGACTGTGTAATTCTGTGTATTTCTGCTGCAGGAAGTATTGAACCTACAGTGGACATCCAAATACCTAGGCATTGGTCACATGATCTTAGCTATAAGGCGAGACCACAAAATAAAAAAAAGAATAGTACTGGAAAGTGCCAGAGAGATCTTCTTATTCGGTGCACCAGCTGCAGTCACCAGTATGTATAGTAGTTAATAATTTACTGTGAAACTCAATCCACATAATGAACAAAACATCAGGGTGGAACCAAACAGGTTATGTGGTCATGCTGCCACTAGAGGGCACTATATTCTTACTAATACAAGGATGCACACCACCAGCCACACATACATCTTAGGTCATTTCTCCAGAAAGTTTGTACTTTTATTGTGTCTGGTTAAAGTTTAATTTGTCAGGAAATCAATAAATACATCATTTTGAGAGCAATATCACATTCCCTGTTAGCATTGGAAAATGCTACTAATGTTCGGAACGTATTCATGTGTCCTAATTCATCTGGTTCTAAATTCTATTTGTACATTATGTTCTGGAGTGTTCTATTCTATTTTATGTTAATCAGCCAACAGGATGGGAATGTACAGGCAGCAAAAGAATACTGATTGCCGTTTCTTGATCTTCTTCACACAGCTAAGAACATGTTTCCTTTATTGTCTGTGTTTCTATGAGAAAAGATTTACGTTAAGCACATTGCACATACGGAGCACACACATTTTACCTGCTCAGCGCATGCTGTGTTCTCACAGCTCTGAGCCGTTCCACCGATGCAGGGCTGAACACAGTGGAGTACATTGAACCTCTGCATCGGGCATCTGCCGGCCAGCTAAAGTGTATGTGATCCGTCAGGATCCCCGCCAAGCACTGCGCTTAGCGCAGGGGTCCCCACGGATCAGCGCTGTGGAAACCCACCTTAGTGCCATTGGGTAATTTCAACCTTGGCCCCAGGAAACACTACAGGTACATGGTGCTGTTCCCCTGCCCGACTAAGGGTTGTCTTCTCTGATTCATTGGTCAAAGGTTTTCCATTTCCTTAGCATCCCTATATAAATATTTGTGTAGCTATGAGGGATAGATGGAATGAGAATACTACAGTGTGACTTGACTGCAGATATCACACCCAAGATGACAACACATAACAGTAGTCTGCCTATGCACATGTAATGCAGATCATGTCATGTTTGACTTGCTGCCCAGTTACTTTGGATTTTAACCCCCCTGCCGTTCCTGATGGCTCCATCTTGTCCAGCACTGACTTGTCAGTCTGCAATGGACAAGATGGAGCCCTCCGGTGAAGATCAGAGCCCCAAGAGCGTAGATGTACTATTCTGACGTGATGATGTTACATGGGGGGAGCGGCAGGTGATTCGAATGTAAATCACACCAGAACAGTCTTCTATGGAGAGAGGGTGTCCTCTGGGGAGAGAGGGTGTCAAAGGGCATTGTATTGGATACAGTGATTACTGTATCCAACACAATTCAAAGTAAAAAAAAACACATAACACATTTCCAATTGAATGAAATTTTTATTCTGAATATAAAAAAACATAAATATGAATACACACTGTTTAAAAACTATCATACAAAATAAGTATTTTATAGATTTTATCATTCAAATTATACCTTTTATTATATATATCATTTTTTATGTAATTTTTTTACATAGTTGTTTGTTTTAAACATTATTATATTCAGGATGTCTATTAGACCCTTGTACGGACAGTTACAGGCCTACAACATAAAAAAAATTCCGTTAAAGTCTACGGTGCACTTTTGGTACAGAAATCTGGACCTCAGCAGTGCGCTAGGGAGGTTAAACAAACCCACATCATCCCCCCATCCACCATTATGCTTTACAATAGAAATTAGTGCTGACATGCTTTGTCTGGTTGTAACCAAAAGAGCCATTATGGCTAAACGTCTCCACTGTGGTCTTGTTTGTTGCGATGCAACATGTTAACCTATTGTGTACTGCTGTGCTTTGTTCAGAGAAAAGGATTTCAAGTGACAATTGTTCCAAACAAGTACTGAGTTTTATGCCTGCCATACACACCCTGATGGTGTGCAGGCAGACCTGTCCCGATATGTTCCAGGATGCTAACGTGATGACATCATCCCGGTGAATTATGGGGCCCCTTCAGTCGGCGGCACCCTTTGTGTGCCGGCCATAAGCTGCAATGAAGACGCCGTCTTCATTGCAGCTTATGGCATCGGCTTCCATCGGCTTGCGCCGGCCAGAGATTATCGGACATGTCCGTTCTCTGGCTGGCCGAGCTGTGGGGCGACAGGGATCTGTCGCCCCATGTGGGCACATGCCGATAAGCGGCCGATTTTTAACCTGACTGACGCCCGTCGGTCAGGTTAAAAATCGGCCACTTATCGGCATGTGTATGGCTAGCATTAGGCGTAGCTCTTTGTTTTCTGAGCATTGCATGCTCCTCACAAACCGCCAATTTCCTTGAATGTCTTCCACTGGTCTTTAATCCTTGTCACTCTTCAGGAATGGTCTTCAAAGGGGTTGTCAACGGCCTTAAATCCATTCTTAGTTTGGAGAACAGCAACAAATGCCACTCTGAGGTCATTACTGGTGTCTTTCTTCCATAGCATTGTATTTACACACACCTAAATGTTCCAGGCCTGAAATCTTTCAAAATCATTTTAACCTAATAAAATAAAAACACATATGGGGATGTAAGGAAGAATAATTGTAGTAGGTATATATTTTCTAAGCAAATCCTCAACCAACAAGTACTTTGAAAAAGAAGAACTCCAGTAGAAAGAGGAATAGTGCTCTATACAAACTATAGCATTAATTATCAATCATGCACCTACACTTTTTTCTGGTGTATAATTCATAAAGTTATTATAGCTTCATATGATAAGAGCTTTCCCTTTCTCTGCAGTTTTCCTTTTATAAGTCGGAACAAGGACACAAGGCGCACAACCTGGTACAACAAAGTAGGGTACTGTAAATGGTTAAATCATATGGAATGGAATAAAATAAAACAACAGACAAGATACTCACATTAAAGGAGGTTTACAAGGATTGATCTCTCAGGGCCATGTGTTTTCCAGGATGACCTCACTTCCTGGTAAGGGATGAGATCACTTCCTGCTTACAGATGCTAGAGGGCTCAACAGGAACAATGGGACGCGTTTCGAGTTATAAGTAAAGCTGGCCATAAACCCTTAAGCTGGGAACACACGGTTCGATATTGGAGCCGTTCAATGTTCCCTGCAGCAGCATGATGACGTCATTACGCTGCTGTCAGATATAGGAGGAGCTGGAGAGACAGCTCTGCTGTGTATTCAGCTCAGCTGATGCTTTGCATGGAGACCCGGCGGACCCCTGATATCCCTGTTTTCAAGCGGCATTGATCCCGCTCGAAAAACAGGGATGGCCGAATTAGATATGGGCCACATAGATGGCCGTGAGCGCACACAGCGCTTGAAGAGGCCATCGATCTGGCCTATATCTACACGTGTGTTCCCTGCTTTAGATTTCCCTGAGATCAATTTGTTATACGATCTGGACATGCGTTTGAGTCTTCGTTCATACACAAAAAAATGTGATCAGAAATGATGGAAGTGGGATGCGGCCTGCATCGGTCGATCGATAGGAATGATATATCGATTTTTGTGCGATTTCTCGTCATTTCGGTCGATCATGCATTGATTTGAAAACGATCAATCACACGACAGAAATCTTATGAAAAATGGAGACGTCTATGGCCAGCTTAACTCGCAAAACATTTATATAGGTTTTCACACTTGATGATCTATTAATAACATGTAGCTCCTGGTTGCAGCTTACTCTCTTAATGCTAATGGAAATTGGTAAGGGTGTACTGAATTTTCCACACAGTGCTCCTACATTTTCACAGTATGTCATGTGTTGTTCATCTTAATGAAATACTTATGTAACAGCATTGAAAAAGGGTGTACTTTTTACCATACATGTATACTGCAATATACTAGGGCATACTAATGTCGAGTCATCAGTCAACTAATCGAGTCAACTAGTTGTGATGTCATCACACAGACATTGCTTCCTCTTCCCTCTCAACCAATACTGACAGAGAGAAGGTCTTGTGCTGACCATCAATCATAGGCAGAGACAGCATGCACACAGCATGCACACAGCTCAGCACGCACAGAGAGAGAAGGTCTCGTGCTTTTCTATGTATGTACGACAACCACGTAAATGCTCTCTCTACCTCTAATTGGCATTTTTGCCAAGGTAGGGTATTTTCAAGATACAGGAACAAATATATATTCATTATCAAGATAGGAAAACATTGACAGTATTGGTGGGGAGATGAGGCAAAAAGATCATTCCCTGTTCCCTCCCTCCAATCAGAGGTAGGGTAGAGACTGCATGCAGCCAGGTCTTGTACTTCTTTCTCTCTATGTCTCTCTGTGCTGACCGGCTTGAATACAGAAAGGTGACTTTGAGGAGTGGTTGACTCTTCCTCCAAAGTCAGTTTATGCCTTACTATATACCTCTATATAAGTGATAAACTCGTCAAGCATTTATTAACCTAACAAAAAAGCAAAGTCCATTTGAGACAACAGGCAAACTAAACTTGACTAAGTAATATGAAGGAAACCACAAGGAAGAAGAGAATCTAAACTATACATTGATTGCTGATATGAAACTAAGGAGGCCAGGTTGCATAATCACAAATGGGAATAAATAATAACAACTCAAACTAAATATCTACTGACAACACATGATAGCGCCATGTAGGCCAATAGCGCCAAATGTAAGTAACAAACCCCTTAATGACTCTACAATGATGGAATTATGGGGGAGGAATGCTGGACTCAATGTTTGATAGTAACTTTAACTGTAACAAGTGATTGTCCATGTGGCAGTTCTATTGAGCCCTGAACTGGGAACCGGTGGGAGTCAATTACTGAATCCTGGGATTTGTCCCGGATTTTGAAATCGTGGTAATTTAGGAGTTAGGGGGCCGTACTCTGCCTCCGAAGTTCCCGCCCTGCTTGTACTGATAATGGGACCTTAGCCGGAAGAGTAATGCTATCTCCCTAATAAATCAACTGACAACTAAATGAAAGTGAGGCCTCCAGATACCAGAAGTGACGCCAATGACGTCCCTTCCTACTTTTGGAACGCTGAAGAGCCACGATCCAAATACTGGAAGTGATGTAACTTACTGCATTTGTCCCTTATTCTGGGACATTGAAGTTGACAGGTATGCTTGCTTAATCACCAATCGCTTCCACCTCTCATTGCAGTCTGACCTCCAAGGCAGATTTCAGCAACATAATGTTTGTTGTCACCGCAGCATCTGTATGCTAATCCATGTCAAGTTTTCATGTCACCTCCGGCAGACAAAGGTAGAACCAAAGTGGTTTCCCTGGTGATCCATCTCACCCAATAACCTGTAGCACCTGGATGGTGCATCGCTTCACTGTCCATGGTAGTATATGGCTACAGCTGGGTGCAATCTGTATGGCAGAAATATGACCTGTGCTTTGTTTCTGATCATTCTCACCCCCGGTGAAGAATGCGGCAGAAATTGGGGCATTGACTCAGACTCAGAGATTAGGCCAGGGCCTTACAACAGAAATGTGTCATTAGTATTCAACCTTACTGCGCCAACTTAAAATACATAATAAAAGGATATGTGAATGGCCCCCAAAATTTTTTTTTTTATAGATAAATGGAGAAATATCAAAACTCTCAGCTGGACCATTCCCAAGGGTGTGGTGCTCTTGTGCCTTCACCATAAGGATTGATATACCATAAACACAAAGTACTATAACAAGAATGTCGGAAGGTAGTATAGTGTACTATACCATGGTCATTTAGGGGTTAACTGTGTCCCCATGAGTAATGTCAGTGATTGTATTTGTGCTGTTGCTGGGCAAAACATAGGTGGGAGGTGTCACTGCAAATGTTTGGAACAAGTGATGTTGTGATCTTGAGAGCCATCTGGGAGGAGAATAGGAGCTTATATAAGTTAAGGACTTTATGTAAATTGGGTCTACCTAGCAACAGAGTAGAAGAGAGCAGAGGTCTACTGGGTCCAGTGGGGAACAGGCCTCAGGCCAGTGGATCCGAAAACCAGGCCTGCACTGAGATGAAATTAAGGCCTCACCCTTGTACCTCTTGCTGGGGCAAGGGCAGTCCTAGCCTAAGAGAAGTCACTTGGGTGAAGAAGGCTAGGGTTAAGACTGTACCAGCAGATACTGTTCCCACGTGGCTTCCAGGAATATTGTGGAGTGTAATTGGCACTGTGACGTCATTGCAATAAAGGGGCACCGTATTTACAACAATCGAATGTGTCTTGGACCTTTATTGAGGGATGTGTGCAAGGACCTGCCAACCAGAAGAAAGCCCACTCAGCTGCTGTTGCAGGTGAGGACTGTGAGGCCTGGCTGCCCCTTGGACAGGAGGGAGGTATATGTATGTGGAGGCCTGGAGAGAGTCCGTGGCAACATAGGGGTGAGATCATTGTTGTCCCCTGATTCCCCTGGTTCGAGCATGAGTCAAGGAAACTAACTTGACAATGTACGGATCATTTTTCTTAGGACTATTGCATATTGAAAATGACCCAGAAATGCAAATCTAACAACACACATCATGGGAGGAAAACAATCAAGTGTCATTACTGATTTATATTTCAGGCTTTTTCCCTACATTTCCTCAGTCTATTTGGAGAACAATAACATTTTCTGTGACCACTGAGAAATCATAGACACATCAAATGTATATAGGACTAACTCAACATAATGAAATTGTCCCTTTTGTATAAAGAGAAGCACAACTGCCTTATCTGTGCCTCACCTTTCCCAGACCATAACCACTACTCCTAATTGACAGACTCAGAGACCATAACCTGGAAACAAATGTAACGAATGATGTTCTTTCCATGTTCCACTGGAGGAACAATACATCAAAGGTGACACCAGAACACTTCAATGATCATTATGAGCCTTCATTTGTCACTGAGCAATGATGTCGAAGGAAGGGTCCACTAAAAGCTCAAAAACATCACTTTCCTGTGACAAATAAAGGTTCATATACACTCATCGTGTGTTCTCCTGACATATATGATTTATTGGACATAGTGTCACCATTCCAATTTGTTAGTCATCACTACATGACCTGTTCATAAAAGGCATTGGGTGCAACATGTCCTACATAAAATGAACAGTGGACAGTCAAATCTCTGAAGTAATTACCACATATACTTATATTGTATAAGCCAACATTTTCAGACCCAGTCAAGAGATCAATAGTGAAATTTCAAGGGTGGACTTTGTAAGTAAGGCTGCGTCTACACTACGACGCAGTCGCCCCTGTAATCCCCTATGGGGAATGACGTGCCAGTCATGCAAGCGGATTCACGCCCAGGCGTTGAGTATCCGGGGGTGTTCCTTGGACGCACAAGAAACACATACCATGCCCATTGGCGCACACATACCGCACCCACTGTGGTTTGCTAATAGAAATGTCATCTCAACTCATGGCATCTCAACTCTAATTTAATGTACATTGCTGCATAATATGCAGACACTATATTAATACAAGTTAATAATAATAATAATTTTAAAAATACTGCATGTATTAACCTTTAAAAGACTGGAAAAAACATGGGAATTTTTACAGAGCATAGCAGAAGAGGTAAGGATAGTGATTTAGAATTTTCGAACAACTTTGATTCATAGTGAAAGATCAGAGGTTAGTAAAAATGTAACTTCATTTTATTTTGTGTTTTTGCTCTTTGCATTTAGGTGCGCTTTAATTGCAAAACCCCAGAACATGCTATATTCACATAAATAGTTGGAAATGTAGAGAAGGGTAGTAGGAACATTCGCTCACCAAATGTAGTTTTGCATATATTTTAGAATTCTATACTCTAGCATATGTAGTTTTCACTTATGTTACATATACAAAATATGCTGACACCAGCACCCATAAGCATCATGATATGTCATTGGAGAATGGTTGTGCATTTGTATTGATAGATAGCAAGGCTTAGCATTCAGTGCAGCTGCTACAGACCAGCAGTAGAACAGTTGTACAGAGATTGTGTTGTATCCAAAAAATGTTACATACAATCTGCAGTGCCATAGTGGCTTACTAAAACATAGCATGGTCTAGTTTAACAAAATACATTTCGGGGCACAACGACTTACTAGATCTATGCCAACATCCCAAATGATTAACTCAAAAACACTATGGGGTGGCTAGCCCCTAGGACTTGTAAGGCAAAATGGACTAGAAAATATGTTTCTGTTTCAATATTTGTATTAAGTTTTTAAACAACAATAAGCAGGAAACAATCTGACAAACTCAAAGAAGTGATTATGAAAGAATGGGTTGCAATTAGAGATGGTCGAAAAATTCGCAGTGCGAATTTTTAAGTATAAATTTCGACTTTTTCGCCGAAAATTCGCATAGTCGAATTTTGA
>CM070032.1:154542061-154556113 GCA_036250615.1 Ptychadena robeensis
TATATATATATATATATATATAAAATCTCATAATTCACAGGTTTTCAATAATCTTTAAACACTAAAGGTGAACAAGTTCCATGTAGCTGTACCTGCTGATATCTTCCCAAGTCCTCAATATGCAAGTGAGTTTTGCAGACCTGTCAAGCTGAATAATTGGTTTCAGCATATGAATTGCAGCTTTTCTGTGCTAGTTATTTTTTTTAATGTTTTTTTATCCATTTGGTTTTTAGCATTCAGAGAACATTCACACAATTTAAAATAAAAGCCTCCATGTCACTTCTACACAGTACAGTGAATAAAAGGAGGTATATAGCATTAGCCGAGTGATAAATGGTTTAGAATTGCAGAATTAAATGTATATAATTTGTTAATCAGAACTGTCCTTTGTTCAGATGTATGACCAATCTCTTGCTGGGAATAAAAAAAATCTTCTCTATAGAGAAAACTCACATGGTCAAAGCTGGAGTTTTATCTTTCCTCATTCTCATTGATATGCCCAGTAGGTTTCTGAAACAAAAGCTTTCTTTTTTCATTACAAACCGTATTTATTTCGTAGATGAAAAAACTGATTTCTTTCCCCATTAAAATCAATCTTATGGTCCAAATATAAAAATATTTTTAGTTCCAAACATCCTGGGAGCAATATCTCTGCATCCCAGAAGACTGTACCCATTATCTAAACACACTGACCTACCAGCTGGGTAAATGAAGTAAGCTATTAAGTTAGTACTTACATTTTGCATTGCAATAAAAAAAATGATGTGACACATGTTCATCTCTCCTCCATTATGTAAATAGGTGCTCATGGGTAAGTTGTTAGTGCCAGATTGTGAAATGTCTCTCCATACGTTAATCAGCGTGTTCAGAGAATAAGTACTGCTAGTGTACATTTGATTTAAAACACAATTTTAATCACTAGTGAGGCTTGATTTAAATCATAGTTTTCTACATAGAGGCTAATTCTTGCTGGTATAACTTTAATATGCAAGTAGATGAAGATTTTTAGAATAATAACTTTTCATATTAGTTTTTTTTTCCCCAGTTTAGGTTAATCATTCATATTTGGACAAATTTTCATAGGAAGAACAAAAATAATCATTACCTTGATAATAACAATTTAAATAGATTACCCGTCCTCCTTGTGCAGATCTATTCCACTACAAACAATCAGAAAAATATTGTTTCTATTCTAGTCACTGAACTTCTTGAAACTCAGCACTGAAGGGGTTGATTCTGTATTCATAGGTTTGTAGAACAATAGGGTTAAGGTATTTTTCTCAACTCTGTTCATGTTATAACATTTTTGCTGTGAGTCAAATTCAATTTTGAGAACTGCAAAAGTAAACCAAGCATCTGTAATAATATCTTGTAGGCAGAGAAACTGCCCAATAATCTTACAAAAACCTCTGGAAGAGCATGACATTGTAAATGGATTCATTGAATTTTCTTTACCAAGAAAATTAAACATATACAGCCGTATTTTACATAATAAAAAAATATTAATGATGATTTCATGATGGAATAACCTTTGGATGGTAATATATTTTCCTCAAAAAGCTTTTAATTTTTAAAAAATCTGATTTAAATTATAAGAAACTATCATTTTTTTTTCAAAAAATCATTGATTTTTATCCACCCTGGTGGATGTGGTGCGTCTTATGGTAAAAAGAAATACTGTGTAATATTTTAGGCTTATTGTTATTCATGTGTGTCCGATTCATTGCTGATAGGATGAGTGGGCAGAGTGATGTGCATAGCTGCATGACTTCTAGATGGTGGCCCACATGAGATGCTGATGTTGGGAGATGGGCCAGGGACAGTCAGACTTGTCAGTAAAGCTCTTGATGATGCTGGAAACACCACCAGCCAGGAAATGTGGCTATCTCTATTAGACTTTTTGCAGCTATTGGCGCACACTGCGAGAAGCTCAGAGTAGACAGTTTCAAACAGAAATGGAGCCTGCATAACTGTGCACGATAAAAGGTTCGGTAAATGAACTGACTTTCCCAGATGTCTGTGTTTCTGCTCTTCCATCACAGTAATAAATAAAATAACGATCCTTTGTTTAGTTCAGTTAGTTCTATTTAAACCCGCACAGTGTCCTTATTTGACCCTGGCAACATTAATTTACATATTGAGCTAAATTTGTAAGCAGCTTAGTTTGTAACCTACTCATGCACAGTTGGCTTCACTCAACTTTAGACAGAGACACTGGTTGCTGCTGATTGTGGCTGCAGACTCTTCAGACTTTGCATGCAGTTATGATAACAATGACAAATTGGTATGAACAGTGTAATATCCTTGTGCAAATATGTTTATTGTGCAGTGGGAGCAAAGCAAAAAGGTGTCCTTGCTCATCAGCTCAAGATGTGTATTTATGTGTATATATTGTGGGGGTTCAGTCTCAAAAGGGGGGCTGTCAATAAATGTCATCCACAAGTGAAGTATCTATTTAGGGATCCTGCCCAGTATTTCTTAAGACAATCTAAATCCAAACCCAGGCGTTAACAATATCAACACCACAAGCCCCCTGGCTGTTGAACCCCAAAACAAATGTTTTCCCTTTACATCAGGAAAAGGAGGTATGGCCTGAAGAAGCCAGGGCACACATCCCTTGTGAGCCCCTGGTATCTGCTGCTCCAGCAGCACATTGTCTCCAATTTGAGGAGAAGCTCTCCGCTCCTTTTGTGGAGACACATCTGGCTACCTCGATAAGGTCCTACAGGTGAAAAACCTTGTTGTGCACCTTGGTGGAATGGGAAGGCCCACCCAGTTCTTCCTCCCCATTAAAGGGTCTGGGACCCTGAAACCAAACTAAAACATTCAGCAACCTCCAGGTACTCGCCAATATGCAGGGCAAACCTGGAGACATTTTCACTGCTGGACATATGAGTGGTCCGTCACATTATATATATATATATATATATATATATATATATATATATATATATATATATATATATATATATATAATTATTTATATATTATTTATTTATTTTTCATTTCAGAAGGATGAGCTGTATATCCTGTAGCGTTTAAGTGTCTGTAAAACCATTGGCCTCCATATTTCCATTTGAAAGGCCTTACACAGATTAATCCAACTACAATTTACTTAGGTAAATTTAAATCTACTTTTGAGATCTGGGTGGCCTCAGACTAGTAGCCCTCTTGTAGGGAATATAAGCCTGCAGAATGCGGTCGCCAGGAATGATGGAGACTAAATGCCCGTCAGGATTACTAGGTATTTTCACTTACAAAAAGGGCTTGACATTTAAAAAAAACTGCAGAAGTAACAGACAATGTTATTTGAAAGCCTGTCATTCCAAAACAAGTAGATCCAATATATTCATGCAAGGTTTAGGAAAACACCACCAATGCTAATATGTATGCATAGTGAGGAAACTGATTACAAAATCTTAAAGGAAATAGGACATTTTTTTTTACAAACATATAATGTCTCATTATAGGTTTTATATTTAAGATAGATATTACTTCAAGCCTTTTCTGTGATTTCCTGATGATATCAGATTCATTTACCATCTGCCAACTGTGTTTGGGGACTCATTTTAATATTCTTGTTTTTATATGACATGATAACATTTAAATTGCCACAGCCAACTCATAAAAACAAATAGGTGAGCATTCCTAGCAACGGCAATACAGGGAACAGAAATGTACTCCCAAAGGGTAACGGTGTAGGCACAGAGGAGGCCGGCTGACTGGTGTATTGTGACATCGTAATTGTACTGTGTGTTTAGTATTTACTATGTTGCTTTCATGTTTGGAATACCTAAATAAGATTGGGTCCCTGATTAATATTTTTTACTTCTTTATTTTCTGTAATTACCTTTCAAATAGTTGCAGATCATTTTTTTTATAGAATAATTAGAATTTTTTAATAAAACATCTTATTGAGACAGGACTCTCCATTTTTATAGGTTTTTCATTCACTATAAATCTCGCAAGGTTGGCTTTGTATAAGTTGGTTTGGTCAACAAGTCCATTGGATCAAAAATGGATCAAGCAAAGGTTGATGTTTGTATGGATAGTTTCAGTACTCTCACATACCAGGGCATGCAACACCATTTTCAGGAGAAATTTAGGACAAAAGATTTGTGTTCACAATATTTCTTTGGCAGATTACAAATGGGTATCTCTCTCATAACTAGGGATGGCAAGTTCCTGAAGAATGTCTGAAACCTCATAGTGAAACACTCTATCCCTGACATCAGCTGATTGGGTTGATTTTCCCTGAGTTGCTGGTCAGGATCATTCGATCTTTGTTGGCTAAAACACTGTCATCTGAAACTAGTAGTATTAATTAAGCCGGCCATACATGTCGAGATCCCTGTGCGATCATCTAATGCTAAAGAAAAAAAACCAGAAAATAGCATCCAACGGTAGAACTGTAGGAATTAATTCTTTAGGAATTAAACAAATTTTAACATATTTTATAGAAACAAAATGTTTGTAGGGTTTTTTTTTTTAAGAATAAAATGCAGGTCAAAGGTGAGTGATGGATTCAGCATAAAAGGGTTGAAGTTTGAAATTGAAGTGTGTGTGTTAAATATTGTTGGGAAGAAGCTACAACGAGGTACAATTCCTGGTGTGTCTGTATTAAGCCCTGTTAATGTTTTCTTTCAGATATAGAGAGCAGTGAAAAAATCCAGCAGAGCGGAATCTTTCAAGTCTTTGCAAGTCTTTTGAACTCACAATCGCCCTGCACAGCCAAAATAGCTCACATCATAGCAGAAATTGCAAAAAATGGTGAGGTTTTCCAAGAGAACTTTATCTGCTGGAACATCTTCAGTTATTCACCTCATTTGTCAGTATGTTTTAATTCACTTTCATTTCATTTTCTGTTGTTAGTGCTAGTTCTGTTACTGTCGTTCCATTTGAATTTTCCGTTCTAGATGTTTAGTTACATTTTGGAGGTGGTTATCCCATAATGCAGTCCCTATAGTGGGATGTCAAACAATCATAAAGCACAACATTAAGTTCGTTCAAAATATAAGATAAGGTGTAGCCATTAAAGAATACAGCAAGTTTAATGGTTAAGTGATACCCTTTATTGGCTAACTGAAGTAATAAAGCAAACTTTTGGGATGTTTCAGATCCCTTCTTTAGCCCGAGATATTTGCTTCTTTATTGACCTCAGGTAGCCAATAAAGGATATCACTGTAATGCTGTGGTTCTCAACCTTTTTAGATCCGTGACCACGGAAGTGACGTTCCCTCCCTTATTTTTTCTTAGGAGGAAGCATAATGTTTCATCCCTCCTAAGTTAGGGCATTACTTTCTCTCCTAACTTACCACCCCACATGTTGACATCATCGCTGCTTCTGTCAACAAGTGGGGTGGTGAACCCTGTGAAATGGTTGTTCGACCCCCAAGGGGGTCCCAACCCACAGGTTTAGAACCACTGTTCTAAAGGAATTTGATGAAAGTTATTTCTTAATTACTAAGTAATTTTTTTTAGAGAAATTGCGAAAAAAAAACTTCACTGCAAAAAAGTTACATTTTATAAAACAGGATCTACAACTATGTAGGTAACAAATAATACTTGCTTTCAGTGAGAAAAAAGGTTATATTTTATAATAATAAGTACACTATAAGGAATTGAAAGTGGATGAATGACCATAGGGTTTCATTCTTTTTGGGTAAAAGAATCGTGCCTTTGCTGGTCTTTGCCAAAACCATTTTTGTTCCTGCAGGCCGTTCTGTGCCCTAGGCTTAAGGTGTACAGTGGACTGCAGGAACAAAAAGGGGTATGACAAGCTAAGGCAAGATCTCTTTTACTCAAAAGCCTGTAGATTTTAAGAGTGGAACTCTTGCTAGAAAAATATACCTTGAACCTTGCATCCTTAAGAGTTCGGTGATCAATGGCCAAGCAAAACAATTCTCTCTGCAGTAAGAAACCGGACCTTTGAACAAGGAGACATTTAAGCTGGGCATACACAGCTTGATTTAGCATTCAAACAAAAATGATTGCATTAAAACAATAATTTTGGAACGCATAATGTAATCAGTTCCCAACCGACAGATTATTTTCTTTAACCTTGTATGCATGTTCCATAGTGCGGTCAGATACAAATCAATCAAAATGCCAAGAAATAAAGAATAGTGGTAATGTATAGAGTAAAGCCTGCCATACACACGCCGATGTGTGTAGGCAGACTAGTCCCGATATGTTCCGGGAGGCTAACGTGATGACGTCATCACGTTAGCATCCCGGTGCATTATGGGGTCCTTTCAATCGGCCGGGCACCCTTTGTGTGCCGGCCATAAGCTGCAATGAAGACGCCGTCTTCATTGCAGCTTATGGCATCGGCTTTCATCGGCTCGCGCCGGCCAGAGATTATCGGACATGTCCGTTCTCTGGCCGGCCCATGTGGGCACATGCCGGTTAGCGGCCGATTTTTAACCTGACCGACGGCACGAGCACACACGCCCGTCGGTCAGATTAAAAATCGGCCGCTTATCGGCATGTGTATGGCTAGCCTAAACCTACCTAGCACAGACAATGTCCTTTTCATTCACCTGGAATCCAGGGGTTGCCTGGACACAAGGAAATTAATTTAGGGATTAACACAATTACTTGCAGGTTAATTAAAATAGAGGCTCAGCCTGATCTCATTAAAGCATCTCCGGTCGTTTTTAGCTGTTATTCTCTGGTACCTCTAGCAATTTTTATTGAAAAATTATGCAGATAATGGATAGGGATATGGAGATACTGTGGAAATAAAATAAAATGAAGATACTCATTTTGGGGCTGATTAACAGAAAATGTTTCTTGCAAAGGTGAACTCAGAACTCATATACAGATAAGTACGGGCCAAGATTAGAGTAAGCAACAGTACAGGGAACTAAAACTTAGAAAGGGGGGGGGGAGACAGTATTATTCAGTGAAATATTTAAAGTTCCTGCTCTTGGTTTGTTATTGGGTGTTCTATAGCCCTTGCATCCAACAACCAGGGCAGTTCTTGACCTTATGAGGTCCTTAACTCAAATGGCACAGTAGTTTAGATGTTGACAAGTTTTTTTGCAACAGAAACTTTATATAATAGAATTTAAAAACCTAAAAAGAAAATTAAGCCCAATCCTTTGTAGTATTTGACATACACCTGACTATAACAAACTTGTTGATATTTGATAAAGCACTGAACATGCTCTTCAGCATTCTTAACAGACTATTGTGCGTATTTTTGAATGTCTAATACATGAGTAGGTCTGAATGTCCAGTGCATAGGTCTGAATGTCCAGTGCATAGGTCTGAATGTCCAGTGCATAGGTCTGAATGTCCAGAGCGTAGGTTTGAATGTCCCAATACATGAGTAGGTCTGAATGTCCAATGCATAGTTCTGAATGCGCATTGCATAGTTCTGAATGCCCCAGTGCAGCGGTCTGAATGCCCCAGTGCAGCGGTCTGAATGCCCCAGTGCAGCGGTCTGAATGCCCCAGTGCAGCGGTCTGAATGCCCCAGTGCAGCGGTCTGTATGCCCCAGTGCAGCGGTCTGTATGCCCCAGTGCAGCGGTCTGAATGTTCAATTCATAGGTCTGAATGTCCAAACCTTAGAGAGAGACTCCAATGATGAGCTAATACTTGACCTACTCCGTACCTTCACCTTCCTTTTTTTTCATTTTGTGCTTTTCTTTTAGTGATTTTCATGTGTTGTTGCTCATTTTATTTTAGGTGTTTTTGGTACAGATTTAAGTCTCATATTTTTAGCAAAAGTATTCTATTAGGTCTAAAAAGTTAAAAAAACCTTTTTATGCTGCCTCTGAAATGTTAGTAAGATTGAATTGAATTAAAATAAAGAAATACAATAAATACATCTACAAAACAAAGTACTAGTGAATTTGTTCCCATATTGCAGAACAATTGCGCATTCCATGTGTGGACGCGGGTTTGATCCCTCCGTTGGTGCAGCTTCTGAACTGTAAAGACCAGGAGGTGTTGCTACAAACAGGCCGTGCCCTTGGGAATATTTGTTATGATAGCCGTAAGTATTGTACAATTTTGTCATCTTTTATACAGCTTGTTAAAGGTTCTGTCTGGATGTGGGAACTGAGGGTATGATAGACTGTCAGAAAATGTCAAACTGACCACCATGTTATTTGCTGAGGATGACTAGTAAGACTCTGGGGACCTCATAGACCTTGCTTGAAGGTAACCGTAATTCACACTCTTGGAAATGTAAATGTCCACTGCAGAGCACAACCTTAATACTGGTCATTATTCTGGGTTAATCAAAGCTACGTTCATTGAAACCTTCACCTGATTGAATTCTGTACTCATTTTCAGGTTGTGTGTGAGCCCTTGTGTAGTACAACCAAATAAATGTTTAGAAAACGTGAATTATAATACTCTGAAATATTTTATAATTGGAACGTATAACATGTAAGGTAATAAATGAGAATTTTTGGTTGATATGTTCCTGTAATTAGACGAAAGGTTGCTGGAATGTAAAGAAACTTTAACACACCAATTTGCTGCACGAAATCTGCTTTTCCTTTTTCCTGACTTTGCTTTTCAGTGTCTCATACAGCTGAATCTCTGCTGACGAGTATCGGTTGGCATGCATGGACCTGGCTCAGCCTCTTCTTATATCTCTCTTCTTCACCCAACTGGGACAAGTCTGATGAATGTAGTTGGCTGTACATCCGTCTCTTAGCTGAAACAACACTGTTGTTAGTCCAGAATGTGCCATTTTATCCCGAGCCTTCCTGTAATTCTGAGCTGAGAAGTAGTTGTACACCTCCCACTACATTGCCTAATTATGTACCTCGTTTTTCTTCTCTCATCTGTTGTTTGCCTTGTGAATTATATTTCTCTGATATGCTGCTCTGCTGTATATGTTAAGGTGATGTTTGCTGTATAACCTACCTTAAGCTGTATGTAGCAAGTCACAAAGACTAACCTTTTCTACGTCATTTGTACTGCAGGTCAAAAAGTTTGGTTCTATTGTTTTTACGTGTAAATTATTTAATGACTTGTAAAAAAAAATACGAGAACCCAAATAGGCATAACTAGGGGGTTTAATTAGGACAAATACACTTACAATTTTTGCAAATTTGTCCATTGTAAAATACTTTTTATTGTAACTATAAACAATCTAATTTAAAGTAATCAGTGCCACAATTTGTTTAATGATGATGGGATAGCTTCCACTTAATTTAGTATGTAGGGTTTTGGTTTCTATATCTAGGGGGTCATTAATGTTTTTCTTGTTACTCCAATTTATTCCTTGTGTGTGAATATTATGTTAAACTGCATACCTGTCAACTTTAATGTGCAAGAATAAGGGAAAAATCGTGAATCGTGAGAAGTAACATTTAGGAGTGAATAGTACTCTGTCATCTGTTAGTACCATAGTCTGATTAGAGTACTATCCGGTTCAAAAGTGATGTTGTATGACTCGATAACAATTGATGAGTGTGGGAAGAGAGGAGAGCTGGAGATGCATTAGTTTGATGTGGCTCCATCCACAAATAAACATCTCTACTACACCCTGATACTATTTAAGGACTTTTGTTTCGGTGTGCAGAATATATATTATTAATGGAGGGTGCAGGAGTATGTTTTGCAGTAATTAAAGCACATTTTATCAGTACAATGCTTGTGCTAAGTGTACAGCGGGTAGTTTTAGGTTGAGATAGCCATGCCCTTTTTAACCCCTCCTAATGTTATTGCACAAAGGCCACTCCCACCTCCAGCCGGTGCACCACATCTTTATGCATTTATATGAAGCTAGGCACACACGGGTAGATTCCCGTGCAACCAACCCCCGATCAATCACAGCGTGGTGACGTCACCTAGCTGTGATTGATCAGGGATCAATTGAATGGAATTCAGTTGATCCCGGTTTCCAAGCCAAGCCAAGCCAAGACCCCCAACTCCTACCCTCATACACGCATTAACCTCCTGAACGTTGCGCACATGGCACGCTTCTTTTAAAAGTGTGCAACGCTCAGGAGGTTAATGCGTGTATGAGGGTAGGAGTTGTGGGCCACGGGCAATCGCGGCAGAGCATATTCTTTGCTCTTTGGGAGGTCCCAAGCATGATTCCGGCAAAACCCCTCCATTTAATATGGAGGTCTATTGGGCCACCTACCAATTTCACGTCACTGGTTGGTGACACAATCAGGGCGGACTCGGAAGGATGGCTGAGGGAATCTGGCAGACAGGCAAGTCTGCCCGCAGTTAACTTGTGTTGAGTTTCATGATCAATGAACGCCTAGGAAAACCCCCACACAGGGGTAATGTCCCCTTCTCATTACTTGCATACACAAACCCTTCTCTATATCTCCAGAAATTTGAGGGATGTTAACATGTTCAGGGGCTTTTTAAAATGATTTTTAAAAAGAAATAACTCCGAGCAGGACTCGGTTTACAGGCATCATACATCAAAAACCACTTATCTCGGCAGTGTCCCCCATGCAGCTATGACCTGTGTGACCTGTGTGAATTTCAGGAGGAGCCCAATCCTGCAGGGAACTGGCACCTCTCATGATAGAGAGAAGAGGGAGCATGGAGCTGAGCTTGCAGCCTGTCTCTGTCACCTTGGGATGGTGCACACCTACTTGGGGTCCCCAGGCCACTGTCCAAAATAATTTTTCATACAGGTTTATACGGATTACTGCTTGGCTTATTCTTATTCTACCTAAAGAACCAGCATGACATTTTGGTTGGCTGCCATGTTTAATCGGCCTTTATTTTTTTTTTAAGCATATTTGAAAAATTCTAAACTTTTGTATTTTGTATACAATAGAGATGTGTCCAAGCCACTGTCAGTAAGAAATATATCTGTCAGTAGGAAATACATCCCTTTTTGAACCATTGTCAATTGAACTTTTTTGGCACAATGCTTTGCCTGTTCCTTTTCTAATGGCATTTCAAAGTTTTATCAGTAAATAAAGTAAGGGCTAACATCCTTAATGGAAACACAGACTATTGTTATAGGTTGCCTCAAGGAGCAGTTGGGTGGGCCAGTGTATAATTAGGTGCCCCGTGTTGTTCTACAGTGAGGGTGTTTAGAGATAAATGGGTACCCATGTATAGTCAAGAAGGCTAGTGTACCATATTTTTTTTAATAATAATTTTATTGCTTTTAAAATTTTTAAAACTGCAGGAAAAGATATAGATATAGTACAGACTTCTATCACAACAAAGAAAAGTCCGCCGGTGGCTACATACTTCTTAGTAGAAACTGTAATGTTGAGAAGTCCTGTAGGTGAACCATATTTTAAGAGTGCCACATGTTTGCTTTATATATCAGATTACAATATTTGTCATAGAACTCTAAATAACTAAATTATTTTGGTACTATTGTATGGTACACAGGAAACAATAGTTTTCTAGACATCTAGAGAAATAAATATTTAGGTGGTCTATACTTCCCTCCTTATTTCCTGGTAGCCATGTCTGCCTCTCTGACTTTTTAGAAATGAAATACGCAGATACAATATTGAATAGTTAGAATAACGTATTTGCATTAAGCATCAATGCTGAAATCAATAGGGCTAAAATCTAAGCTAAGTGCTAAATACACAGATAAATGCATAGAGTTGTTTTACCCAGCACTTTATTTAATTTTTTTTGTACATCAGGTTCTAAAATGTACATACCACTGCCTTGTAGTCCATCCCTGTTAAGCAGGGAAGGGGACCTGATTTTTTCAGTTGTACGTACAGGTCTCCTCCCCAGCCTCTGACTGGACTGTAAAAGAGAAGTAGCACATTGATGAGCTCATCTCTCTGTCTTTGTTCTCTCTTCCTATAAGCATGTACCTTTCACATGAACTGATTGGCTCCTTGTGCAGTTTCTCTCTCTCCCAGTCTGAGTACTGATGGTCAGGGGTGGCAAAAGGCAAAATTATATGATTGTATTTACAAAATGAATTTAATGGTGTATTCATTCTTAATTGCATTCATTTGTGTGTTTTGTGCTTGTCTGGAGTTCAGCTTTAAATCGGCATAACTGGTTTGCTCAGATATTTAATAAGATGAAATATTAGTAAATTGGGGCTTATTTTTATTTTTGTGCACTTTTTTATTTTATTTAAAAGAGTAGATTTCTGTTTATATTTCATTGTATAATATCAAATGAGGGTTCTGCTAACGGAATGCTTGCTATTTTAATGTGCCTTTTTGTTTGTTTCCAGATGAGGGCAGGCACGCGGTTGACCAAGCGGGTGGTGCAAAAATTGTAGTTGACCATTTGCGGTCAATAAGCACTTTAACAGATCCAGCAAATGAGAAGCTCATGACTGTCTTTTGTGGCATGCTGATGAACTATAGCAATGAGAATGGTAAACTAACCGCTTTATCCAGATCCACACACTACAACAGAAGCTCGGCCAACGAGCTGAACGTAGACAATTCCTTCACTACTGAACTAGCTTTCCGCTCTGCTGCCAAGCTTATACTTTGCTGTGAACTTTCTGAGCACAATTTGAGGTCACTTTCACACACGCTAAGGTGCATTGGGTGTTGGAGGGAAAAAAGCTAAAGAATTGATTTTTTCAAAACATGTTTTGATGTTCTTATTGAAGTCTTTAAATCTGGTGTCAGAATGTCTGAAGGAAAACTGAAGTGTTAAATGCAGAATAAATTCTTTCCCTTTCTATGCTTTTAATTTAAGTGCGAGCATTGAGCCAGATGGATGTGCACTGAATCTCAGAAACAATCTGTTCTGTGCCCTGCTGTTCTTTGGGGAATCTATGCAGTACTTCTAATATATGGAGTTGTATCCTGACCCAGTAACATGCTATATCCTTCTCTCCTGTAGGTGGATCAAGCCTGACTTTATATTTCTCTTTGATTGGCCCCCACTTAGTTTAGGATCATATTGTCATAATTTTTTTCTATCCGCAGCTACTAGATTAGCAAATAGAGTAAAATGGAGTTTTCTGGTATTGAATGCATTTGTGGATTTTTTTGTAATTTTTAGGTCTGTGTTAAAGTTCAGGCTTTAGTAAAAGCCCGCAGGACAGGCTTTAGTAAAAGCCCGCAGGGATAGCAGGAGTTACCTGCCAAAGTTACTTTTCCATTTGCTCACTATATTACATGTTGCTCTCCGCTTTCAACATTGAGTTTGCATCCTCTCAGTATCTGGTCTCATTTATGGTCAAAGATCGAACATAAAGTAAGTGGTTCCACCCTTATCAGGTGTCAATTCTGGATTTTTTTAAGTGCAGGACTAGGGTTTGCTGCCTTAGGTTTTTCTTTCATCCCTTATGCTGGGCATACACACACCGAGTAGGTCAGACCGACCTACTCCGATGTGTTCCGAGATGCTAACGTGATGACGTCATCACGTTAGCATCCCGTTGCATTGTGGGACCCCTTCAATTGGCTGGGCACCCTTTGTGTGCCGGCCATAAGCTGCGATGGAGACGCCGTCTTCATTGCAGCTTATGGCATCGGCTTCCATCGGCTCGTGCCGGCCAGAGATTATCGGACATGTCCGTTCTCTGGACGGCCGAGCTGTGGGGCGACAGGGATCTGTCGCCCCATGTGGGCACATGCCGATTAGCGGCCAATTTTTAACCTGACCGACGGCGCGAGCGTGCACGCCCGTCGGTCAGATTAAAAATCGGCCGCTTATCGGCATGTGTATGCCTAGCATTAGGGATAGACTCCCGCCGTCAATATCCCTGTGTTTGGCGCATGCTGAACATTAGAATTTGGGAACTGGGCTGACTCTGCCCATAGTTTTCTATGGGATATGAGGCACCTGTATGATATAAATATATATAATAATTATATTAATATTTTTTTTTTTTATTTATAATTTTATATCTTGGCAACTTTCTTAGGGCTTGTTTTCAATAGGGTATGACATAGGGGGCTCCCGTCAGAACGTGAGGGTCAAAACAAGTATACAATCCAGTGTAAAAGGGTGTCAGTGTGACCCCAAGTAGCCAGATGGGTGATTGGGGCAGGAATTCTAGCCCAAGGTGTGAAACCTCCCTCTCACCCACCATTAAGTCAAAATCAAAAGGTATATGTATTGTGCTGGCACTCCAATCTACAAAGGAGTGCATTT
>CM070032.1:154557972-154587089 GCA_036250615.1 Ptychadena robeensis
TTAAGGCACCCAAGATTTTCTTTTTTCCCTCGCCTTTATCTTTTTATAGTATAGTTGTTCAGACCACAGCAATTCTGGATTCAGCTCCTCTAGTAATGTCTCACATACTTGTTGATAATGTATGTAGATAATGGGAGTCTGAAACTGGGCATTTTTGGAATATAAATTGCATCGGGTGACAATCAATGTCTGTGGGCAGTAGCACAGACTGTTGACGCCATTTGATAAACTGTGCTCGGAAAACCTTGTCTACTCCTGGTCATTTGCCAAGAGATAACCTTATCTGTTCTTCCTGCTTTCTAATAATCTGCACTTGGTTGATGTGAATGTGCCTGCTTTTGTATTACCCTTTAAATAAGTACACCTCACAGTGGTCAAATTGTGGTTTTCACATTATGCTTTCACAAAAACTAAATGATGCCTTATCAAGAAAAAAAAGGTTTATCATATATGAAATATACACTGGAGACATTTCTGCATTTATATGTATTGTCTAATGTGGGAAAAAGTTTAAAAATTCACTCAACCTTGAAGAGCAAGTTCATCTAAACGTTTTCTAAACAGTACAAGACTTAATATGTTAATGAAATTTCCACTAGCTGACATTGTGAGTTAATTGCAAAGCCCCTGAACATGGTATCCTCACCAAACTTATTGGAGATTGTTATTGTTTTATCAGACAGAAAGTGAGGTAACATTTACAACAGGCATATAGGCAGCAATAAAAATAGAATTTATTGACTATGGCCGTTTCCTACTTTATCATCTGTCATTTCCATTGAAGACTTAAACCTCTGGGATTTACTGTTGCTTACAGGAGAATTGCAAACTGGAAACAAAAGAAAACTGTGGGTCAATCATGGGACTAACCCTTCTACAACCATAATGCTTGTGCAGTAGCAGTGATGGTTAACCTATGGCACACGTGCCAGAGGTGGCACTGGTAGTCCTCTCTGTGGGCACCAGAGCTATCAGTCAGCACAGAGGCAGATAAGGGGGAGAGGAGAGAACTGCAGAACTCAGCTGCGTATTGGCTCCCTGGGCTGTCCAGCCTCTTCCGAATGTACACAGTACCCTCGCCCTCCAATAGACTGGTGATGTCAGAGGACAACCATACAAAATCAGCTGGGGATCAAATACTTATTTACCTCGCTGTATAGTGTGTGTCTGTAATTCAGGGTAAATGATCATGTTGGCACTTGCGGTAAATAAGTGGGGTTTGGGTTTCAGTTTGGGCACTCTGTCTCTAAAAGGTTCACCATCACTGCTCTATAGCATTTCTGAAGTTGATATAAAAGATTATTATTGGCCGGACCACCCTCCAGATAGCAAGGAACCGGTCCTTTTTATTTATTTGTCACCCTTAGGGATATGCATTCAACTGAAGGTGGTCTTTCAGTTGCTTAAAGGGGTATTGAAATGATGTAGATAGTCATAATTGCTATAGGATATGTCATGTAAAAATCTACTTTCCCCTCAAGGGAATTCAGCTTTAGCAACAGTTTTCTGTGTTCTACACAAATAGTAAAGGTAGCCCTAAGTGTCCCGATCCGCACCTGATTTTTCGATCGATCGACCACCATGCGCGCTCCCAATCGGCCGGCGGTCGGAAATCGGGTGCGCCCACCTGGTGACATAGTCCAAGAATCTCCCGCATGTCTGATCGCACGGTGATCCGACATTCCGGTAAATTCCCCGCCCATCCCATTTAAAGTAATAGCCGGCACACAGAGGGTGCCAGCGGATCAGCTGAGAGGCTAGCTGCAGCGGGATGACGTAATCCCACTGAAGTCGGTACCTCATCTATCGAGGCAAAATCTCCTTGTGTATCGCTACCTTAAAAATCCAGTCTACGTATTGTGAACAGGGAGACGACTCTGTTTGGTATAAATGTGGGATTTCTAATTTTCATCTAAATTCTGTATTCTAAATTCCCGATTGCCTTTTTTTTCCAGGAATGACTTAAACTTTATTGATTGTATTGCAGCCCTGTTTCGTGCTTGCATGCTGAAACTGTGTTAACATATTGTTTGCTTCCTTTGCATTCACAGATTTCATTTGCTTTGTCTTTACTCAACATCTGTCTTCCCATGCAAGCTTATTAAACTGTGGTCGGAAGTTAACTTACCTTACCTTGACAGTTACCTTGTACTGGAGCTGGTGAGCTTTCTGTGTGCCCGTGTTGCTTTTTGCCTGGAGTATAGTGAAAACAACTCTAAGGTTTTTAGGTGAACTCAATGAACCCTAATGAGAACAAACATTTTATTGGCGATCACATTGAGTTTAGGTTCCTAGCTCAGGGTTCCAGGTCACTTACCTTGCCTCTTTTCCATTCACTGGGTACACTGGCATAGACTGTCTATCCTGAAACAGTCACAAACTGCTTTACATTAGTTTTACAATTGCTTTGTAACCTCCAATTCTGCTTTTCAGTATACAGGTAGCATGTTGCTATTGCATTTGTGGATGTGAAAATTCCTAAAGTGGTCTAAGGTGCTTTATGCACAATAGTTACAAAAAGTTACAAATTGTCAACAGTGTCAGGCAGATTTTTTTCATTCTTCATTGAGTAAAACCCTTAGAAATTGCAAGCGGCACATGGAAAGTATCCTTGTTCAAGTACTACAGAAGTGCAAAGAAATGTATATATGCTGCCCTTTGAAAACCTTAATACTTACTACAATGTCTAAAAAAGTTTAAAAAATTGACGATCTCTGCATACTTATTTTTGGTTGGTGATACACAAGAATTAAAGCCATAAATCAGTGTGAACTAGGAAGCAGTGTTCCCCAAAGCTGTGGTCAACAGTGGCAACTTTCGTATGTCATCAGTACAAGCTTTTTTAGTTACAATTTTATCTAACCTCACTGGCCCTTTCCCATTCTAATCTATATATATATCCTCCCTGTAATACCTACCTGGCAAGCAGGTCTGGGCTTGTGGGTCCGTATGCTTACAAGCAGCCGATTGGTAACACACCCACCACTAGGTTCTGTTCCACATCATGGTGGAATACTGGAACCAGAGCTGGTAGAACCCCAAACCAGCAGAGTTGTAGAGCATCAAGTGTAAGTTGACCTTCCAGGTCTAAAGTTGGAGGACTGCAGGTTTCAAAGGTTTTTTCAACCTCGTATTATTCCAGCTTTTTTCTTCTTTTCCTTTAAAGTGAAGGTTCCTTCTTTTTGGAAATTGGGCACTGATTGCCATAATGGCTGCAGCTATAATTCAGATAATTGCCACAGCACTCTTTCACCTCTGTCCACTGCTTCACTGAGCACCTTCATGTTCAAAGACGTTAGGCTCCGTACAGATACTGCACTTGAGATCACTCCCTTCTGGTGTTCTTTCTATAAATGTAATTGGTCTTACTGGCATCACCCAAGTATGTCTTGTTCTACTTAAGTGTAACAACTATCTTTTGTCAGTTGTATATTGGCATGTGAATAACCTACATTTATATTGTAAGCCTCTAATAATAATGCATATTTCTATGGATCTGTAGCAGTTACCAGATTGTAACCTTGTAGCATTATATACCTGGACTTTGTGATGCTTTCATGTATATATTATTTATACGTTGACTTCTTTGTGCTTCCAGATTCTCTGCAAGCTCAGCTCATAAACATGGGAGTCATTCCCACCTTAGTGAAGCTGCTTGGCGTCCACTCCCAGAACACAGCTTTGACAGAGATGTGCCTTGTTGCGTTTGGCAACTTAGCAGAGCTTGGTAAGTATGGAAAGGTATTTTTTATAAAAATATTCATTTTTATAAAAGTATTCATTTTCTTCTTAAAATTTTTATTAATTTTATTCACAATACAAACAAACAATATGTTTAGGGGTGCACATAACTTTTTTAGTGAGCTCATCAGATGAGTAGCAGGAGATGGTGTTTACCCCATCATCAACAACCTTAAAAGTCCAAATTTTTTTTTCTAATTAACATTCCTAATTTGACACTCCTAACTGCAACCTTTCAGTTATATTCATGTTTTTCTGTGGTTTTCCAAGTAACAGTAATTGTATACATTTAACAATAAAGAATTTTGGCAATTTAAAAAATGTAATAATGCATGATACAGTGGAGCTGCAATACCAATATCAGCCAGAGTGTTGCTAGTGAGCACTTGGCTTCTGCTCACACAGAGGAGGGAGAGAGGGAGGGGGGAAGCGTCTCTGTGACAGTCAGACTCCTCCATGCGCAAATGCGATCAGTAACAACAATATTGGTCCGCATAACTAGGGGTTGACCCCATCTGTTTACTGGCGGACCACTTATGTGCACCACTCAATATGTTCTTACATGGAAATGCAGGAACACATACAAGTTCTCTAATTTAACAAAATCATGAAAGTCAGGAAGTTAAATCAAACTGAAAGTGTGTATTTTTTATTTCAGAACTTTTTGCTTTTCTGCATTAAATAATCATTTTTAGTTTTTTCTTTAAAATCCTCTTAATGACACATACAGATATTGAATTGAAGCAACGGAAACAACCTTTGTAAAACAGCAATAGAGACATCAATAAGGAGCGGTCCAGCAGCAAAATTGGGACCCTCCACTTTAGGATATGAAACACTTCATATTGATGTCTTTTTGTAGTTTTCTGAAGGTTAATAAAGATGGTCTTGATATGAATTTGATTTTGAAGTCCAGACAATGTTCTTGTTGGGATGTAAAACAGCGGTAGGACTGAAATAATGTGGTCATATCCCTTCTATAGATTTAGGGATCAGATGACTTGGACAGAGCAGTGCCAGAGTTCAGTATAGTTTCTGCAATCCTCTTCCAATAAAGCCGGGAAAGAAACTTGCATATACTTTGCTTTAGATATATAGTGTTGATCTGATGGATTAAACCTGCGCTGCAAATAATCCACAAAATACATGTAAACATGCAAAAAAAATATGTATTTCTCTCCATGCCATTCCTTCCTAGAATAAGATGCCCCTTCTTATGAGCCTTAGTCCCAGCCTTAGTAAAGACATGGGTCGATTTTTTTGACTTGATTCGAGCACAATCGATCACTGTGCCACGTTTATCGATTGCTCTTAAATCAATTGCATTCAGCCTTTCTTTCGACCGAACAGGGAACCAACATGTTGGTAAATCCCTGTTGTATTGCCAAAAAGGTAAAGTGCAGCTGCCCATAGCTACTAAATTTCTGATATGTTGCTATAGGTGAGGCACCATGCAAATTCTCATTATTCATGGTTATGTCTGTAATGCTAGGCACACACGGGTACATTTGTAAAAAGATTCGAGTACACTCAATCGACATGCATGGTCGCGGTGATTGATTGTACTCTAATCTGCTTACAAACCTACCTGTGTGTGCTTTCCTTCGAGCAGGATCAATAGAGCCCGCTCAAATAAACTCAATTGAATGGGGTTCCAACATGTTGGAAACCCCGTTCAATCTCCATTACTTTGCATGAAGAAGAATCTTCATGCAAAGTATAGAAACAGCCGGCTCCAGCCTTCCTCCTACACAGCCGTCAGGCTCAGTGTGAAGGGGGCGGAGCCAGCACCCCTCACACTGAATCTGACTGCTGTGAGGAGAGAAGCAGGCTGGATGGATTTCTTCCCAGCTTCTAGCCTGTGTTCTGATTCACACGGGCTACAAGCTGGGGAGAACGGCTCCCCGGGGTCCCCATTGAATGGGAATCAATGTGCCCATGTGGTGCACATTGATTTCCGTTCAATTGATCCCCGATCAAGCACAGCGTGGTGATGTCACCACGCTGTGATTGATCGGAGGTTGATTGTACCAGAATTTACACGTGTGGTTAGCTTAAGTCATATGAGCTTATCTGTATGGTATGGGGATTCTCCTAGCAGGCATTATAAGTAGTAGTAGTAGGTAGTTTTAGAATGTTTACAGCACTTTTCCCACTTTCAGTTTAGTAGTCCAAAGGGAAATGTTCAAAGGTATTCATAGCTGAGTGAACTCCCAATAGACTGCTTTGTGAATCCACGTATAATCAGAGACTCGTGTTTACTTTGTGTTAATTGTGTTGTTTAACATTAGAGTCCAGTAAAGAACAGTTTGCTTCAACGAATGTTGCAGAAGAACTCGTAAAACTTTTTAAAAAGCAAACGGAGCACGAGAAGAAAGAGATGATTTTTGAGGTTCTGGCTCCTCTTGCAGAAAATGGTAAGAATACATATAAATGATTATTGAAGATGCTGCATAATTGTAACGTGCACACCATGGCCAGAACATCAGTGACAGCTGTCTGATATAACATCAAGGAATTTATATTTAACAAGCAATAAATACTTTTAACTGACCTTGCGGACACTGTTGAGCAATAAATTCATATACTTCATATGGAAGAACATAAAACTGTTTGAGTATTTCTTTTTTGCAAGGTAAATCCTAAGGACGTGTGTCCACTGCTGCTTTGCACTGCTGACAGTGTCCGCTCAGGCAAGCTGCGGGGAATCCGTCCGGCAAATGTGCTGGCGCGTGTCTTGATTCCTAGGGAATCAACTGTGGACACATTTCCTAACAGGAATTAAACTGTCACTCGGTCCTCTGATCTTCTAACTAAAAGAAGCAGCAGACAGAATAAACCACACTGAAGAACTTTTCATTCATAACCTTGGGCACCAAAAAAACCCTGTCCTGGCACAAGGTTAACCTTCTGGGTGTTCAGCCCAAACTCAGGCTAAATAAAGTTGCTAAAATTGATCAGCCCAAATTAACTCGGGCTGCTGTTACCTGCACCCAGATGGCTTGCAGGCAGCCCAGGAGACTTGCAGCTTTTCTTGCTGTGTCCCCTGTGTCTGATCTTCAGATCCCGGTGTTCGGGATTGCGCCGGGGGGTGCGCGATGATGATGTCATCGGGAGGGGGAGGGGCGGGAAGTTCAAAATGTAAGATTTCTTTTTTTTTTTTTTTTTGCTCTTTATGGTTCTTCTTTCATTCTGACATTGATTGGAGCCTTTTGTTTTGCCTCCAATTCAATTCAAAATGAAAAACATATATATTTTTTTTAAAACATGTATTTGCTTATGATGAGATTTCTTTCATGTTGGATTTGATTGGATTGATTTTTCTGTATCCAATCAAGTTCAAAATAAAGGAAAATGAATAAGAAGTAAATACTTTAAAGGGTAAAGGGCTTGCGCCCACTGCATCTTTTTCCCTGTGGTGGATGTATGAGAGGACACTTGCCATTGTAATGATTGGCACAGTGTCCACTCTGCCCTAATTGAGTGGCGCGCCCGCAGTGATATGATGATATGATATGAAGCTGTGGAATACCGCGTCTTCATTGCAGCACCGCACATTGCCACCAGAGACACCAAGACGTGGAAAAACAGCGCTCATGCTGCATGTATGAATGTAGTACGGACGCAGTTTTTCTGCATTTTGTCTCCGCTAAATCAATAGGGTGCACTCCCACCAATGTGGCAAGAGCGAGCCCTACGCCACTGGCGAGCTGCAGGTAATCCGCCGGCAAATGTGCCAGCGCGCAACATTGTTCCCGGCGCGGTGTATCAGACCGCCTGTCAGTATTGGTTGATTTAGAAAATTAATTCTAGTTTGAGCAGATTTTTGTGTTTTCTATTAAATTTGATCATTAAATGTGATTTTTTAAAAATATTTAAGCGTTTAAAACTTTATATATTTAGGATGTCTACTAGACCCGTGTTTGGACATATTTTGGTAAGTTACAGGCCTACAACATTTTTTTTCCAATGATAAACAGTGTAACGCTTTTGGTACAGAATTCTGGACCTCGGCGAAATGCTCAGGACGTTAATGAAACACAAAAATATTTAAGAAAAGTTACTGGTAATACCTGTTTGCATGTATACAGGAGTGTGTCTCTTCTTTCTGCTAAGATCACTTCCTGCTCTCCCTCCTCAGCAGTGTCAATAGACAGGACCTAGGAAAAGGGAGAGGGGCAAGCAGGGACTGATTAGAGCAGAGTGACATGCATTGCCCTTTGTCTAGTTCTAATCTCTCCCTCCTTTCAATAGACTGCACCTAGGAGGAGGAATCAGAGCAGAGGAGCAAAGCTAGCCCTACACGGATAGACTTTTGCAGGATGGATCTTAGATCAGTTCGTCTTTTCAGTTCGTGCAATTTAACTATGTCTAACATCTCTCAATTGTACATTATAGTGTGATCAATTCAAAATCGATTCCTTTACTTAGCCCTGTGCGTGTGCTGCATACCCAGTTTCCCAGAAAGTTAGACCTATCCTGAAAGTAAGACCTAGCTGCTACACCCCCCCCCCCCTTCCCCAAAAATAAGACTTACCATGTCCCAGAGACAGCTCCCATATTTAGGGAAGACATGACAGGAAGCGTTTTGTCACCTCTTCTAAACCCAGAAACAAGCCCTAGTGCATTTTTTGCACCTAAAACTAATATAAGAATGTGTGTTATTTTTGGGGAAACAGGGTTGTACCATTGGATACAAATTGATCGAAATGCCCAGAAAACGCGCTGGATATGATCGACTGAAATTTATCAACATGTCAGATTTGATCGATTTTATGTCTGATTTCCATTACTTTTGACATTTCCCCCGTGTTTGGGGGGGGGGGGGGTGTTGGGGGGTGTCTCATAGATACAAAAAAAGGTAATTAGGTGTGGCTAGCCTTTTTCAATTTTTAATAGATTTTATTAAAGACATTTTTTTTACAAATTACCTGTACAGTTCAACAGTAACTTTTCTTATTCCACATTCTTTTAGAGCCAGCATTAGCATAAACTTCATGCATTCACGTTGAATTGTTTTGGTTGCAGAACTTCTACAATGTTTTCCTTCATATTGTGCTTGCTGTGCCCTACCTATTCAGTGCAATTTAATTGCTTGTAACATTGAATAAACAGCATGTTAGCTGCTGCTGAGATGTGACTTATCAGAAAAGCCAAAGTGACCTTTCTGTAGGAAGCAAAGTACTGGATCCTGCTGACATGTCTCCTGCTGTGACAGTTTCTGACAACGACTGTTAATACAATAACAGAAATGCAATTTGCAACCAGGCAAGCAAGGACTCGCTATATCCCTTATCAGTTTTGATTCTGGTGGTGATGGACACAAGCAATGCACATAGAGTTTTCGCAGGACCAGCTTTAATTATGTCAGTAAGTTGTGGTGACTTGTCTGTTGGACGTGATATTACTTGAATATGACGCAATATCACGACACTCACAGTCCCCATCCTCTTCTAACAAGAACAGGAAACAAGATTTCATATACATAATATATACACACATGATGGCACCATAGGGACAATAGCAGAGAGCAGACTAATCCCTCTGAGCTAAGCACACGCAATTCCAGCATGACTTGTTAACTCAATTTACAGAGGGGTAGGCAGGTTGGGGGGTGGCTTTCATTGAAAAAATAAAGGCCCCATTCATGTATGTTAAACTAAATATTCATGTCTTTCACTGTAGGCAGAAGTAAAACTTTTTTTCCCCTAAGTGCACAACACATGCATTAGCCAGTCCTCTAATGTGATCAGCCAACAACTGTTCATAAGCTGTTAAAAGCAAAGTAAAACTGGAGTCATTTGCTGCAATCGTTTAGGAGCTTTTAGAATGACTACCAGTAAGTTCACATTTAAAGCAGCTAGATAGATTGGTGAGATTGTTGTGAATATTGTGACAACACATTCATGGTCTTAACACCTACATGCAGTGGGTACAGAAAGTATTCAGACCCACTTAAAACATTTTAAACTCTTTGTTATATTGCAGCCATTGTTATATTGCTAAAAAAAAATTATTTTCCTCATGAATGTACACACAGCACCCCATATTGACAGAAAAACACAGAATTGTAGACATTTGTGCAGATTTATTAAAAAATAAAAACTGAAATATCACATGGTCCTAAGTATTCAGACCCTTTGCTGTGACACTCAGGTGTGGTCCATGTCCTCAGATCATCCTTAAGATGGTTCTACACCTTCATTTGAGTCCAGCTGTGTTTTATTATACGGTTTGGACTTGATTAGGAAAGCCACACACTTGTCTATATAAGATCTTACAGCTCACAGTGCATGTCTGAGCAAATGAGAATCATGAGGTCAAAGGAACTGCCTGAAGAGCTCAGAGAATTGTGGCAAGGCACAGATCTGGCCAAGATTACAAAATAGATTCTGTGACACTTAAGGTTCCTAAGGGCACAGTACATCCATAATCCTTAAGTGGAAGACGTTTGGGACCACCAGAACCCTTCCTAGAGCTGGCCGTCCAGCCAAACTGAGCTATCGGGGGAGAAGAGCCTTGGTGAGAGAAGTAAAATAGAACCCAAAGATTTCTGTGGCTGAGCTCCAGAGATGCAGTCGGGAGATGGGAGAAAGTTGTAGTTGTGGCATAGTGGCCCGAAGGAAGCCTCTCCTCAGTTCAAGACACATGAAAACAAACACCTGAAGGACTCCAAGATGGTGAGAAATAAGATTCTGTGGTCTGATGAGACAAGTCAAGTACAGGGATATCCTGGACGAAGAACTTCTCCAGAGTGCTCAGGACCTCAGACTGGTCCGAAGACCCTAAGCACACAGCTAAAATAACGAACGAGTGGCTTCACAACAACTCCATGACTGTTCTTCAATAGCCCAGCCAGAGAGACCTAAAAATGGCTGTCCACCAACGTTTACCATCCAACCTGTTGCTTCTTTCCCCAAATGGCTGTATTAGATCAAAAGGGTTCTTCTACTAAATACTGAGCAAAGGGTCTGAATAGTTAGGACCATGTAATATTTCAGTTTTTTTAATAAATCTGCAGAAATATGTCTACAATTCTGTGTTTTTCTGTCAATATGGGGTGCTGTGTGTACATTCATGAGAATTTTTTTTTACGAAGAGTAAAAAATTTAAGGGGGTCTGAATAATTTTCGTGCTCACTGTAGATCCTCTTCATCAAGGTGATACAAAAGTAATAACTACTGTACATAGACATTTATATAATTATTCATCCGGTTCCAAACTAGCCTTTTTCCTTCCTACTCCTATGTGGCCATAACCTTCCAGTATGCCACCCAATGTATGCTGCTATAAATCCTGGGGGAGCAGGGTCAGTATAGTGCTGACAGCTGGGGTTTCTGTCTCACGTTTCAGCTTCTCTGAATTCCAAGTAATTGAGCATTTGTTCTGCCCCTAATCATTCATTCATTGTCAGTATATTGAGATGTTTGAGGAAATATATGGGCTGCTGGTGTCACCATGGAGTAAGGCCATATTCCATTCGCGTCAAGGGCAGGCAGATTGACGCATCTGTTGGAACTCAATGGACACATTTCCACATGCACTGTAGGGATGCACTGGATTGGGTTATGTTAATGTGTACGCAGAGCCCCACGTTTTCTCGTCCGTAGGGAATGCATTGGGTGGGTCAAAAAGGGAAAGTACTGCTCCCTGCATATCTCTCCACATTGCATAAAAAACTCATACCATTTACTCCTAATATGACCACTGTTGAAGCATTAACAGAGCTCCTCCTTAATGCACAGTGGAAACGTAGCCTGAAGGAAAGTTGTGCAGTGTGTGACCACAGAGCAGTAGGGTTGAAGGTAGCTCGTTTACCAATGGTTCAAGTAGACTGTATTCACATATAGTTTACACTGCTATTAACTCAACGAAGAGGTCTCACAGCCCTCACATCAGTGCTGGCCTTTTCTGTAAATGTATTTCAGTGGCACCGCTTTTGGCTTTGGACATGGTATCTTAATGGCTTAAGAGTAAGATTGACATTTTAAACAACCTGTTGGGGATTTCTTCTTGTTTCCTATCCTGGTGACCATTGTGAAAACATAAAAAATTCCCCCAGGGGATTAACCTAGTTTAATTCATGTGGTGGTTTCATGAAAGGTGAGAGCTATATTCCTCAATGGCACAGAGCAAATCACTTAAGGTAGCCATACACATTCCTGCCTGACTTTTTGGCCGATCGACCATCTGAGCGAGATCGACCAGGAATCTGCCGCATATCGGATCGCATGGTGATCCGACATGCTGGTAAATTCCTTGTGGATCCCATTACTTTGGCACACAAAGGGTGCAGGAAAATTCTCGGCACTAGTGGCCGTGTGTGATGGTGTCATCAAGCAGGTCGATCTTCCGAGAAGTCGGCAGCAAAACGACTCGTGTATGGCTACCCTAACAAAGCTTTCAAACGTTCTAATACTTTGGATGGGGACAGATGGTCCCCATCCAAAGTATCGGCCGGGCTGGCAGCCGCAGATGGGCTGTCCCACATATTGCTCCATTTCTCCTGCACTGTTACCAACATGTTATTTACAAACGTATCACTGAGTCAATGCACAGACACTTATCCCTAATATCGGTGGCACAATTTGCTTGGTAACATGTCTAGCAATTTAATCTTGGATAAATAATACTTTTCTGTTTGTTTGACGGGGGAGGGGCGGATGATCAAATCTGAAATTCCTGAGGCACAGTTGGCATCCAAAGGGAGAATTGTGCGCTCATCAGCTGTTCGTGTTGGAAAAGCTTTGCTTGTTTAATATGCACTTAAAGCAACATCTGTTACACCAAAAAATCATCCTGACAAGTGGCTGCCGCTGGAAGCTTGATGTTTATTTAAGGCAGCGAGTGGGTGTAGAATGGAAATGCGTATCGGTAATCTACATGAGATTTACATTTCATGTTAGTTACATGTGAAGACTAGGTTATTGTAAGAAATAAGAGGACTCCATAAAACAATATCAATGGTTTAACACACTACCCCCCCCCCCCTTCTTAAAAACCAGGGTCACTTTAAAAACATACAGGCCAATAAGACTGATAATTTTATGGTAAATGTGCTTAAACTGGGAATACACGTGCAGATTAACAAAAAGTGATTGATTTTCTGCTCGATTGGACCTTTTATCCAATGTTTGTAATTAGTTTGATCAAGGTAAAAGTAATCGATATCGGACTGAATCTCAATCACCATTGTATCGCACTTGTTGCAGTGTAATCAAATTTTACCAACCGATCGAGGGAGATTCAAGGCATGCCTACCCCTACAGCAATTCCACTCAAATTAGATGACTAACAGAGATCGGTGGTTACTCATCGTGTTGTACATTTATAAAATAATCGAGGTTCAACAAATCGATTTTTGATATAAAAATCAAACAATTCAATCTAATCGAATATTGATTTTCTTGAAATCTTTACGTGTATTTATATGCAGCACATGGAAACATGTGTAATATTCAGTGCGTTACAAAGCTTTGGAGACATTGTTGTAAAAGTTTAATGAAACTGCATACGTGTACAGTAATGCTTACAGAATGGGCAATGCACACTTCGTAAACTGTGTGTTGCCAGTACATAGGAGCACCCGTACCACTCTTTCAGAATGTACTGTAATAGGAGTCAATGGTTTTTGGCCCAGATGTTTAATCTACCTCAAATTATTTTGGTTTCATCTCCATTGGCTGCTTTCCTATATTTTTATGTCTTTATGTCGTTGGGCCTAGTTTTCATTGGCTACTGGCCATCGGCTTTTCCAAGGCTTGTCTCTGCCTAGTACGTTGTTTCAGTGTCTGCTAGTCAGCCACTCTCTACATTGGTGAATCTGAGGGCCGTAACCTAGGAACAGTCTGGAGTGATCTGGTGAACTCCTTGGACTGTGACACTGGCCGGCTGTTGCAATATTCTTGGGCAATATTATAAGGGTACGAAAAAACTTAATTAAAACTTAATTACCGCAATGCCCTGCATAACACCTCTTATACTAGTGTAAGGGAGATGCTTGTGCTGCAGGGTGTTATGCATCAATCCACTGGGTTGCACTTTTATGAGTTGCAGCAATGGCAAGTCCACTAATGTGAAAGGGTTCTGAAGGATATCTTTTTCAAATTCCAATGGTTCCATTTGTGCAGGGATGCCTCCGGTTTGGTTTTGTAAAGAGGTTTAGTTGAGATCAGCTTCATCATTCCCTGGAGAAGGTCTAACCTCACGCTGCAATTTTATATTCATTCCACACAAACAAATGGGACAAAACTTCATGGGAAGGAGGTGTGTATTGCGGGCTTGGACTATCAGGTGTGCTAACCCCTGTGGCTTCAAAAATATCCCCATGTTCTTATTTCCATGCATTTAATAAATAACGTTTGCTATATTAAGCAATGTATCAGATGTTCCTCCTAATTCCCATATACCCATGAAACTTGTTCCCCAACAAAACCCTTGTGTAAAGACTTTTGTCCAGTCATCTAGTGCAATTTAAATATTGTCTGTCAGTCGAACATTGATCGATTGCACCACCACACAGGGTGAACCAATCAATTCCTTTACTTTGGTGTGCATGCTGCATAGTACAATTGCATACAGATCGGTCAAAATACCGAAACAACCTGTCAGATACTTATACAATCTACTGAAATCAATCGAACCAGGTGGGCTGGAATCCATTGCCATTCAATCGACTTCAAAAGATTTTTGGGGGGAATATCGACCCGTGTATGGCTGTCTTTATGTATGAGAAACTGGAGGAAGCCACCACAGACTGGGGCTCACACTGTTTAGTAAACTCCTACTCAAAAGTATAACGCAGCAACAAGCTCCATAGCAAAACAATCGGTGAGCAAAACAGTCGCTTCTATAAACTGGTAGGAAAAAATATTACCTGACCAGGTCAGGTGTGTGCTAATGAGTGCTAGCCGTACATGGTTCGATATTTCCATGTGACTGACTTTTGCTCGACTGTACAAATATCTGAGGGTTTTCTAGGTATTTAGATCATTTTGTTTACAATTGTAATTCCGAATGTATTTATGATTTCTTTTCATAATACCGATCGTACCATGGATGCTTTCCATAGTTTGATTGTAAATCAATTGCGTTTAATTTGATCACACTGATTACTTGATTCAAGGCATACAACCTTCTTAAATGGTCACAAGGGGGTTCCAAGATTTAGGATGGCCCATGACATCCAGGAGTAAGGGTATGTTTTCACATCTGTCTGGACCCCCTAAGCTAATAGCAGTGCTTGGTGGGAGGTTCTGACGGAGTACACACACTTTAGCTGCTGGGCGGATGCTGTGTTCTCACATACGTTAACTACTGCTTCGACGGATGTCTGAAGACAGCATCCACCGGCCAGCTAAAGTGTATGTGATCCGGCGGGATCCCCGCCTAAGGCACCAGAAGATGAAATAGATGCCATATTCCAATTGGGGCTGAGAAGACATGTCATGTCCCCTTTACTTCTGCAGTTACTGTAAATTTCACAGAGCACTTATCCAAATCCCAATCTCTAATGGCAACATTTGTCGGTTTGTCCCCAACCAAGTCCAGATATGATGGGGGTTTCTTCTTAATTTTGTGTGACGTTTGAGGCATCATACAGCAATGTGTCTAAGGGAAACTGTGAAGAGATCTAAACTTGTGAAATATAGGAAGCCGGTGGGGGATTTATCCCTTGGATGCAGGTGGTACACTGGTAAAATGCCTAACGATGCCTCCATCTCTTGGACTACAGATCTGTAATACAGTAGGTGCCTCAAGAGTGCTGCTTGTCACCTTTATTGCCGGCACTAATAGCTCATTACCAGATGGTATTGTCTGCTGTTTGTTAAAAGCATATCCTTATGGAGTATTTCAGGAGTATGTTAATGCCTTCTGTTTGTGTTTTCCAGATGCTATTAAACTGCAGCTTGTTGAAGCCGGCCTAGTAGAATGTTTACTTGATATTGTCCATGAAACTGTGAGCAGTGAGAAGGATGATGACGTTGCTGAGCTGAAAACTGCGTCAGATCTCATGGTGCTGCTACTTTTAGGAGGTATATACTATATTCCTTTATAATAAAGGGTATCTAAATCTAAGGACAATGGATTCTGGCAGGAGAGATATTTTGTTGCTATTATTAGTAGTTGAAGCTGCACTGAACTACCATTTTAGACAAGGTTATGTTTCAGCATTTAATGACCCTTTGCAACTTAAGCAGGGTACAGACATGGAGATATGGGTGAAATCAATGGCCGTTTCGAGCCCGTGTGCGCTCACGGCCATCTATCTGACCCATATACAGTAATCTGCCCCTTGCGCTGTTTTTGAGCTCGAAAACAGCCTTATCGGACATGACCATCAATACGTCGATGTCCGATGCTTTGCCTGGGTCTCCAGGCAAAGCTCGGCTTCTCCGATATCTGACAGCAGCGTGATGACGTCATCACGCTGCTGCAGGGTACATCGGACGGCTCGAATATTGAGCCGTCTGTACCCTGCTTGAGTTGCTGTCTATAGTGCAAGGTGATAGGCTGTACATTACTGGGAAGGGTCAAAATACAGAATACAGATTGAATTGGTAGGTTCCTGCAGTCACTCTTTCAAAGAAGAAGTAACTGCAGGAACCTACCAATTCAATCTGTATTACGGTCTGATATATTAAACGTGTTCTTTAACATGTTTTTTCTATTTAATAAAAGTATTTACAATGTATCTATATGAAGTGTTTGGTGCATCTTTAGGCTAGGTTTCCGCTGGTATCCGTTGGGACCCCTAAGTTAAGTTAAGTGCAGTGCTTGGTGGGGGTCCTCACAGAACACATACACGTAACCTGCCTGGCGGTTGCTCTGTTCACATGGTGTCGATAGTGCAGTATGTTAACCCCTGCATTGACGGATGTGTGAACAGAGCATCCAAGTGTGAACAGAGCAGGTAAAGTTTATGCGATCCGTCGGGACCCCACCAAGCACTGCACTTAATGTAGGGGTCCTGACTGATCACAAAACACTGAAGAGGCATTGCCTCAAACCCAAACATTTGCAGGGTTTCTTTTTGAAACTAGGGTTTTGTATATGCTTAGTCCCCATAACAGAGGCAGTGGGATGGTAAACAAAATTGAGAGCCCTAAGTGAACAAAAATTGTATTGGATGTTATTACTGGGAATGGCATAAGTAGACAGGCAGCCAAACAGAATTGCTTTGGAGAGATGGTTGCACAGGGCTGGTCTAGTAAAGGAGGGAAGATACAAAACATTTACAAAAAAATAGCATGTAGCCCTTTCATTTTTGGTTTTGTTTCAAGTTTGTTTTCATACATTTACTATTTTAGAGTTACATCACTGGTTTCCTATTGGGTCAGTGAGTAAAGTTTATGGATGGTTAAGTGCAAAATACATTTTGATTATCCTGTGCTTCGTTTTAGGAACACTTTATACACTTATAAGGATGCTGTGATTGCTGACCACTCCATCTGCATCTTGACTGTATTTGGAAAATAATCATTCACTTCTGACTATCCTCATAAGCTTTCTTGATAAATTGCATAATCAGGATTAGACTTTCGCAACAAAATTTGCTAACAGTCAAGAAACTTCCATTTTAAATAAAAAAATTTTTTATAAAAGCTAAAAAAGTTTTTGTACTCTTGCACATAATCCAGTTATGTGATTCTGCAGAAATGTCTGCTTTATCTATTTAGATGCCAGGTGAATGTTTGTTTTGTTTCTTTACACAGATGAGTCCATGCAGAAGCTCTTTGAAGGAGGGAAAGGAAGTGTCTTTCAGAGGGTGCTGTCTTGGCTTCCATCTCAAAACCACCAGTTACAACTAGCTGGTGCACTGGCCATTGCCAATTTTGCTAGAAATGGTAATATTAATGAATGAAATAATATGTGTGATCCTCTACATATTAATATGAATCATATTATATGATATTATTATTTTACTATTACACATAATATAAGAGTTATACTGAAAATGTATTGTGGATATAGCAGTGGGAACATGCTGTTAATTTAAAAATCTACATTTTCAAACTTCCCCTAGCATTCTCAGCAGAAACAGTTGTTTCCCATGCTTTATGCAATTGATTTTCATGGCTGAGGCAATACATGTAAGCCTCACCTAGCAAAAGCAATGCCATGAGTTGGATAGAGTTAAATCGAGTAAAAATTTCAGCCTAATCTAACGTGTATAGTGTCTTCTCTGATTTTTTTTTTACCATAATAACATCTTCTCTGCTTTTTATATATATATGCAAACAATTCCCCAGACAGTGAAAGCTGTTAAAAGTGCAAAGGGGTGACCAACTCCATATTGGTGCCTACAGATATAGAAAATGAAGTTCTTAGAGTTGTAGTAGCCATGTGGACCAACACTTTTGTCCATAAAGTGAATGTTCAGACCGAATTACAGAGTATTGTATTTTATGAATGACCATTGAAACACCATGCTTATCCTTACTAAGGACCAATACTTTTGGTACATATATGTTGTCTACAATGGTTTACAGTTATGTGTTTACTTTAGATGGGAACTGCATCCATATGGTGGACAATGGCATTGTGCAGGAACTCATTGATCTCCTAGATCGGCATGTGGATGAAGGCAATGTAACTGTACAGCATGCAGCCCTAAGCGCCCTGAGGAACCTAGCCATTCCCGGTAAGTTCATTATATTCTTTTTATAGGTGTACAATTGAGATGTTTTTATCATTTCAATCTATTAAAGGGGAGTCTTTCACCACACCAAGCAGGACAGGGAACCTTCTCATAACACCTGCTTTGCTTTGTAGAAAGGATCTGTTTTTGGCCACATTTGTAAATAAACTCTAGGGCAAAGTATGTGGTCCATTATCCAAAGGGAGGGTATGTTACTGCTAGGGTGTCAGGGGCTGTTACATTTAATGGAAAATACTCCCTTAGACTTGAATGTGATCTTTAAACTTCATTTTGTTGCTTTAATGTAGTTTTGGTTACACCTTAAGATGCACCTAAACTACAGTAAATTATGGCCACTGCCACAGATCAATAGCACAGCAGGTAAGCATATTATTTAGGATTTCAGAGCACAAATAAACCTATAGTTTTCTCTGTATAAAAACACAAAATATCTCAGTGTAGGTGCTTCCATGGGTGGTTCAGAGTTGTACTGAAATTCACCTAGGGTCTAAGGGTGAAGCGAGATTTGGTGGCGTTCCAACGCTGCACTTGAGCATTGGTCAATCGAATAGTGGATAGATGCGCACCACTTTGCGGGATTGATTCCTGTTCAATACTTTGGATGATCTAAAAATTATTTGAGGAACCTCATTTACCTGTAAAAACTGTTGATGGGGTTTAGGGGCTTCGCAATTAACTCGGCCACAGAAATTCACAATTTTTATCTCTAGACTTAAAGACAAGCCAAATGATTTCGCTGGGACATATGAGCCAATGGAAGTAGACACAGTGTACAATAAGGGGGAGATCATGTATTAAACCCATTAGGGCAGAAGAATACATTCAAAAAGCCAAACAGATGCAGCGACTGCTACTCTTTATGTAGCAGGTATACACTTATTTGTGTGGCACTCAGAGCCCTCACTGTGGACACGCAAGCTGTCAGTCATCACAGAGGAACGATGCCTCAACAGGCAATGCTGTCAGTTCTTATGCCCTCTCTTCTAATTGCATACAGCGCCCCTCACCCTCTCCTATTCTAGCTATAACAAAGTAGAGTGTGTGTTGTCATGTTTTATATGTGTATATAAGTTGTGTGTGTGTATTTCAGTAAAATTCGGTCGGTCGGCTGAGCAGTTGACTGGAAAACCACCCGTCTATGCCCACCTTAAGGGATGGTAAAGACTGCTGGTGTGGTCAGACAGCCCCCAAAGACTTGTGTGACCATGCTTCCCTGGCTGACTACAGTCCAAATATCCAATAGTGATGAGCAGCATGGGCAATATTTGTATACGCTAAATATCACAAATTGTTTACCTAATATTCTCAATAAATTCGAGAATTTGTGATCTCCATTCATTATTACCTTTATTGCACAAATCGGCACTTGTACATGCATATATTGCAACGCAATGTTTGGTACTTGCCACAGAATCTCAAATATTCATAATTACGAAAATATAAACTTGTTATTTCTTAGACTCCCAATGTCCTCTCCTGAAATCTCCGTTCCCACTCAGTTTCCCACTTTTACATGCAACTTTGTACTGACCCCAAATTGACTTTTAATGATGTAAGTACTTTTTCTTAAATTGTAAGCTATTTTGTGTGGTTGTATATTTCATGACCGGCAGGATACATGCTTTGTTGATGAACATGTTAGCTCTTTTTTACCCAAATTAATGTATAGATATAAATTGTATCTTTTCTGATTGAATCCAGATATCACTGGCATATAGTCTTTGTACCCCTGAGAAAGCAGGCCCAACCATGAAACACGTTGGGCCTGTGCATAGTCGATATTGTGATGCATAAAACTGATCAACTGAACAATCTGTATGTAATGTGTGATACACAGAAATGCCATGTAATTCATGATGTATTGTAACTCTTGTTTCAGTAAAATCTATAGACATGCTTCCCTAGACACAGACTTTGTTTCAAAATTGAAACAATTGTTATATGTAGTATATTGTTTGCCTTAAAAGTCCCCTTTGTCCCACTCTGGAATGGGAGGTTAAGACCCCAAAAAATCCCCCCCTTTGAGACGTAATTTTTTGTATCCCATGAAAACGAATCATTCATTTTACAGAAACAAAAACACAAAAAAGCGTCAGGGTGGCTAGCCCCAAGAGATTAAGGTGGTAAAAGGGGACACAACCGGGAAAGTAATTTTTTAAGAGATAGTTCATGATTAAATGTCACAAGCTATATCTCTATTATAGATACCGTATGTATATATTGAACCAAGTGTAAATCCTTGGGGGTGTTTATTCCTCCTGATGAAGCCCATATGTATGTAAGGCCGAAATGCGTAGGGGAACGACACACACCCCTAAGGAATGAACCCTGTTATTTGCCTACACAGCTCATGACACTTGGATTATGGACCTTTTGACTATTGCCTGAAATTGGATTTTAACTCGCCCTTGTTGCAGAATTTGCACTGAGCAGTAATCGCCTTAATGATGTGGATTTATTTTATTTGAATAATAACCTGCCCGGTTGTGTCCCCTTTTACCACCTTATCTCTTGGGGCTAGCCACCCCGACGCTTACCCAGCTCAGCTGGATATAGTGTTTTTGTTTCTGTCTTTTTTTTTTTTTTGAGATGGTGGTTCAGCTAGTACACGAATGTTGCCCACATACTCAAAAGTTCCATGTATAGAAGTATTTGATTGTAATAATTTATTAACATATTTTTGGGAAAACCAGAAAAAAAAACATGTGTTTAAATGAATTAGTGAAAAAATCTCATGAGGTACCCCTTATCAGCCACAAAAAAATGTCACTAGAGAGCATACTGCAGCATTTCTTCTTCCTCACACAGAGGGAAGGTAGGGGGGGTCCCCTCCACGGCTGAATCTGCACACAGATCTCCCTGTCTCCTCTCTCCCCGCACACACTCTGCACTGGCTATATCTGCGGGGCTCTGCAAATATGGCCAATACAGTTTAGCTCCCAGCAGATGCCGGGAGAGCTGGCGGGGAACTAAGTTGCAAACACCGGCGGCTGCGGGTGGTCGCACATTCGGACCATAAGACGCAGGCACTCTCCCCCCCAATTTTGGGGGTGAAAGGGTGCGTCTTATGGTCCACAATATACGTGACCTTTATTTTGCAAATCACCACATGTACATGCACATATTGTGAACACAATGCACGGTAGTTACGGGTAAAAAACTTGAATACTTGTGATTATGAAGATATAGCACTATATTCAAGATCTTTGCAAATTCTCAACGTGCCAATATTCGGGAAAAAAAAAAAAAAAATGAGCGATTCGTGATTAACATTAATATCCAGTGTGAATGAGTGCTTGCCCAATGTGGAGGGGTAAAGAAGCGTTTCTAACCACTTTGATCTCTATTTCTGCCGCTAGCTGAAAACCAGCTCTGTTTGTGTTGCCTCCTTCTGCCCTTAATGGATTGTCATGCTTTTGTCATTAATAATAATGTTTCCCTGTAGCGTCCTTTTAAAGAACACTTACTGACCAGGCGAAGCACATGAAATCCAAGGTAGCTTTGTGCAGGCAGTAGCCATTCTCCTCTAGACACTTAAGTATCTGAGCAGTTTGTGTGTAAGTGTTCTATTATGAGACTTAGTGGGAGATGGGCCACGTAAGAGGAAAATTGTTTCTGACACTGAAAGTAAATTAGCCTGTTATTGTGATTACAACCATTCTTTCTCCTAAAAGGGGCTAACGGGTGGCGGTTCAGTGACGTTGTGCTGAGTGCAATCACAAAAGGCTTTTTCTTGCCTTTGCAGTTGTCAATAAAGCAAAAATGCTGTCGGCTGGCGTAGCGGAGGAAGTGCTGAAGTTTCTGAAGTCTGAAATGCCTCCAGTTCAGTTTAAACTATTGGGAACACTGCGGATGTTAATAGATGCTCAAGGTAAGAGGATGGTGTGCCAAGAGAAAAATTACCTCCTATTGTATTCTTTCTCAGCTGTTGCGGGATTGAAGACTTTCCTAGACATTAAAATATGATTTTTAAAGTTTTATTTGTTGCCAATAGTAATAAAATGTCATTATTTATGTATCATCATAATCTTGAAATATTTTTTAAATAGTGAGGTGTGTCCCAGATGCTCTAATACTAAGTATACACTGAGGTAAAATCAAACGTAAAAAGTCTAAGCTGGCGTTGCCTTCATAGTGATGGGCAAGGAGGAGGTCAGGTGATCCTCAATGAAGATATAAGAAGAAGAAGATATAAGAAGAAGAAATTGGGAATAAATATTTATTTTCTCTCTTCACAAGTTTAGTTTTAATAATATTAATATATTATAAGAATATATATTATATATAATATTATATTATTCTAACCTTACACCCTGTGGCTTTTTTTTTATATTATTCTTGCACAGGGGTGGGCAAACTAAGACTGGGGGCCGTATCTGGCCCATTTAGCTTTCTTTTCCAGTCCTTTGTCACCTTGTTGAAATGCTGCTCATCTCTGCTTGTTCTCTGCAATGAGTTCACATAATGCCTAGAGGTGTCCAAATGTTGCTTTGAGAACGATGCAGTGGCGTGATCATGACACTGGGCACATCCTCATGGTGACAACAGGCAGTCCCTAGCACTTTCTTTAAGTGCAGGAAATTTTAAAAGATAATAGCGTCCCTGTCACACGTTGCCTATAACATATCACCTCCATCATAAGTGATGCTTGGAATTGGCACCCCTATGATGGGTCGGCCATTACAGGCTCTTGGTCCGGCCCCTTTATTAAATTTAAGGAGCCAATGCGTCCCACAAGTCAAAAAGTTTGCCCACCCCTTTTACCTTGTCCTTTAATTTTATCACAGTGTGTCATTATCAGCAGAGGTGAAAGTGCAGCTTGACATATCTACACTGAATTTTGTGATCCGTTGGGACCCCTACGTTAAGTGCAGTGCTTTGCGGGGGTCCCGAAGGAGCACATACACTTTACCTGCCCGGCGGATGCTCTGTTCTCACAGCGATGAGCCGATCCACCGATGCAGGGGTTGGGACCCCCGCCAAGCACTGCGCTTAACATAGGGGTCCTGACGGATCACAAACCGCTGTGGAGACATAGCCTTAGAGGATTTTCAATATAGTCATGTGAAATGGAGTTTTATATATAACTGCAATAATTTCTTTGTTGTAAAATCCATATTATAATCAGCAGAAGAGGAATATGAAGAAGAGTAAAATGTTAATCTCTGTATCTTACAGCTGAGGCCGCTGAACAGTTGGGGAAGAACGTTGAACTAGTTCAGCGCCTTGTAGAATGGTGTGAGGCCAAAGACCATGCTGGAGTTATGGGCGAGTCAAACAGGCTGCTTTCAGCTCTCATACGACACAGCAAATCCAAGGTCTGTTTTCCAACACATTCCTAAAATGCAAAAGCTGCACCTCCAACATTGCAAAATGTCTACCTTTTTTATCCACTTAGGAAACATAAATGATTTGGGTATAAAAAACACCCTTTTATCAAGTAGTTGTGATAGTCACTGATAGAGATTTTCCTTTTACCGTATTTTTCGAACTATAAGACGCACCCAACCATATGCATCCAGTTTTTAGAGCAGGAAAACCGGAAGAAAAAATATTTAAGTTTCTTGGAAAAAAAATATTTGAAGTGTTCAAATCAATTGGGAAAAAAATGCCTTGCAGTAGCCACAACTGAAAACTGAGTCACTAGAAAGCACACCTCACGGCAGATCTCATCTTCCTTAAACAGGGTTTTGCTGATATAAACAATACAGTTCAGATGGGAGTTCTGACTGTGTAGAGATCTCCCATCTGACAGCTCCTCCACCTCCCCAACTAATCTTGCTGGGAGAGTGAGGAGCTGGTGGGGAGGTTGTGGGTGGTCACGCATTCAGACCATTAGACAGTAAATGGCACATTTGACAAAAAGGCCTTACTCCCTCATCAGTTATTTGCTTCTGCCCCTGACCTTTATTTCAGTTCACCTGTAATTGCAACCTCCAAGTTTGAACATGCCATGTATACTCAATAATAAGCCGAGGTGCCTTATTTTACCAACGGCAACTGGGAAAGCTTATTGAGCAGCTCCATTGTCACACTGCCTTGCCCATGGCATGATGAAGTGACACCTACAGGTACGGTATGGTGTGAAGCCAGAGACAAAGCTAATATAAGCCAGGTTGCCTTATTTTACCAAGGGCAACTGGTAAAGCTTATTGACTCGAGTAGAAGCCAAGGGTGGGAAATGCAGCCGCTCCATCGTCGCACTACCTTGCCCCTAGCATGATAGAATGATGCCTACAGCTGGCAGTAGGGTAAATACACTACCATGCGGTTTATCCTTTAGTAAGAAGAAGAGCCTTGTTGATGCACAGCATGTATTCACCACTGGTACGTGTAGGTGTCACTCCATCACGCCTGGGACAGGACATCTCTGGTGTGGCCAAATAGATGCTGCATACTGGAGAAAAGCCATCAACCGCACAGAGAACACTACAGGTTTGCAGGTGCTACCCAGGAGGCACCCAGACTGGGGTGTAAGCCAAGCGGGCTTATCTCTGTACATTTTGTGCACTGAAAATCTCAGCTTATGCTCCAGTAAATACGGTGATCATAGAAAGCTGGATTTTATTAAACATTAACATTATTGGCAAGCTCACCCGGTTTCTATCAGACTTGCTTCAGTCTCCATAATATCAGGCCATCACAGTGATCAGCTGCGGCTCCAGGGAGCTAAGTACGGAGGCGTGTGGAAGTTATAAGGAATTCATACATCGAAAACTCTCACCATGTAATGATTGCTGTGTATTAGTGCACATAACAGGAAGACAGATCATACGACACCTTTTCCTGTGACGCCACATTGTTAACACTACACCAGTCACAAATACAGTTCTGCAGGTATAACGCCTACGTAGAGATGGTTGTGAAATGTTGAGGTTTTTTTTTCAAAGATTAAGTTCAAAGGCCTGTCACAATTTCCGACTTGCCTTTGAACCTAAATCATGCAAAGACTGTGTGTGCTAGAGCAATACTTTTTTTGATGTCCAGTTCAGTGGACAAAGTCTGCTAGTTAAATTTTTTGAAAATATTTCTATTCTTAAGGGGTCCATATAACTGTATTACTATGGGGAATGATGTATATATCCATATTATTATTATTTATTTATCATATATATTTATAGATAGAAAATTGGCGATCTTTCCCATTTTACGCAATTTCTATGTGTACCGTATATACTAGAGTATAAGCAGAGTTTTTCAGGCCCAAAAATTTGCTGAAAAAGTGCCCCCTCAGCCTACACTCAAGTCAGGATCCCACTTACCTGTTTGGGTGGTCGCACATTCACAGGTGCCAGCAGCCTCTGTGAATGGTCCAAAGCATTCCAACATCAGCTGTTGAAATATAAGCAAATCGGGTGACAGCGCCATCTAGTGGACTTTTTGTTAATTTTTTACTGGAGATGGTGGAATTTCAACGCCACTACTTATGATTCAAACATAAACTGTTGCCATTTCCATGTATTGGTCCCAATAATAATAATCATCATAAAACAAACTTTTAAATAAGCCTGTGTTCTTTTAACTTTATTCTTAGGGGCAATGGTGCTTTCTCTATATTTTTCACATTAAGAAAATCCCACTATCGGACTTTGCATTTGCCACCCTCAGCTTATTCTCGAGTCAATACATTTTCCCAGTCTTTTATAGATAAAGTTAGGTACCACAGCTTTTACGCTTTTACTCAGGTCGGCTTATAAAACCTTATTCTTTCATTTCCTCCTGCAATTTCTTCCACCCCCCCCCCCCCCCAACCTTATTCATCTTGTAATGTGACAATATGTTCTGTTGATCAATAGAGAGTTGGGACAGATCTTTTAAAGAATGTCATAAGATCTGCTTGTAACTTTATCTGCTTATACTTTTACAAAATGTAAGTAAGTAAGTATATAATGTAAGTAAAAAGTAAGCATTTTAGCTTGCGTTGAGGGGTCCAGGGCACATAACATACATAATTTGGTCTTCTTTGACATCTTGGGGTAACTTATAACGCAGTCCAATAAGCAGAAAGTCACCTGATCTGTTGATCTGTAAATGTTGATTATAGTCCTTTAAAATAACTTGTCTTCTGTAACATCACCATTTACCGCTGCCCAGATATGTTAACGCAGAGACACATGGGTCAGACAGAAAGTTTCTTTATCCTACAGCAGATTGTTTTTTTCCTGTTATAAATGGGTGGGTTTAGCTTTGGAATAGTTACTGAGTGTTCTGTAAATGCCTCTTAAATATTGGACAATGTGATTTCATGGTTTAATGGACCTAATGACCAAATAAGCTGCCCAGGATGTTCCAGCAGACCATGTAATGTATGTGTTCGAGAATTGTGCTTGGACCACTGGATACTTTGTACTTTGTATGGATGGGATAGCAATTTCATGCAAATCTGTTTTCTTTTATTGCTTGATTTCTCTCTGCCATAGGATGTAATTAAAACCATTGTGGAAAGTGGAGGCATCAAGCACTTAGTCACCATGGCGACCAGCGAGCATGTAATAATGCAGAACGAAGCACTTGTTGCCTTGGGATTAATAGCCGCATTAGAATTACGTGAGTATTTGATCGCATATATTCCTTGTCTTTATTAACTTTGTGCTAACCAATTGGAATAATTGGTGTTCTGCAGTTAAGGTGATGATCAGCTACATATAATTGATGTGAGATACTTGAATGTTCACTTAGGGTTCTGTATAGAATAGCTTTTATAAGTCGTAATAGGAAAGGAGAGCTCTAATTCTCAAGTATTCTTGTCTCAAGGATAGAAAAATGTACGCTAGTACGCAAAATCATCTAAAACCTAGCTCTGCGTACCCTTCTTTTCCTTACTAAGCGCATCTGCGTACTACAGGAGAAGAGATGCACAGAGCTTTCCCCTTCTCTCTGATGAGAAGGAGCGTGCTTATGTTGTGCTCTGACGGCAAGTGCTCTCTAGTGACATCCGGTGGCTGAAACTGATATTGCAGATTGAGTTAAGATTATTTTTTTATTATTTATTATCAATTATTTATATAGCGCCAACATATTACGCAGCACTGTACAATATATTAGAGTGGAGATACAAGCACGTGATAACACACAGGTACAGGTATGACATAGGAGGAGTAGAGGACCCTGCCCGGTCGGGCTTACAATCTAATAGGTTGGGGAATAAGGTATACAATAGGTGGGGGGGGGGGGACTGGCATGGTGGTGATGTTAGGAGTGAAAGGATGGGTAGGCGAGACTCACCCGATTATCTATAGATTACAGCTATATTGTTAGATGTAAACACTTGGATAACCGCAGGGAAACTTTAATATCTATAAAAGGTTGCCGTCATATTGGGAATGTAAATTACTAATTAAAAAAAAAAAAAAAGATTGGACTCGGACCAAGGGTGTTGGAGATCTGGGGGATGAAAATCAGAGTAGGCACATATAAGAGAAAATCTGACAAGAGAAAAGTTGCACTACTGAGATATGATACTGAGATATATACTGAGATCTGGGGGTTTAAACGGTGCTGTACTGGGAGAGTTACATGTGACCCAAAGCTAGCTGGTGACCTGTGGATGGAGACGGCTAATTGGAGGATCAATCGGGAACAGGGAGGTCCATCTGCAAATTCACCACTCTCTTGTCTCTCTTGTCTCATACCTCCTCCACGCCCCTTATGCTATCCTCCTTTGAACATTATTGCTTCCATTCTCCTCTCTCTCCCGGCCTCATTACTTTCCTCTATAACTTCCCCCCCAACATCAGCCCAACTCCCATATAAAATGGGAGGTAGACCTTGGTGCCTCTTAAGATGCCCCAGAATGGTGCCGCCTCCCACTCCCTTGCTGTTGAAAACTCTTAAAAGTGCTAATGGTGGTGTTTGACCCCGGACAGACTATCCAAGTTTGTGCCTACCATTTCCCTGTTATGCTTTCGGGATGCCTCTTCCCTATCTGCTGGACTAGTCCTTGGGTACGGCGGTTGTGGATCCATGTATACAATCTTATCCGCTCCCTTTTTGATTGCCCTCTGAGGCGGGACGCCTGGGAAGCTCTACTTCACCTGAGGATATCGTCTCCCTTTAAAAACTGAAGACCGCTTAGCATCTTTCATTTCTGTGGCCACTAAGCAGACTATAGCTAAAGCCTGGCGACAGCCCACTTTATGCCTTCAGGAAGTAGAGCAGCGTGTTATGAGCATGATGGTTAATGATATCTCACTGCCATTCTTGGTTCCTCAAAACCTGGTCTCCCTGGACCTCGTATTTTCGTTCGGAAGGTTTTTTTTGTATTTGAAAATTACAATATTGTAATAAAAATTTATTGTAAAATAAAAAAAACTTTTAAGATTGTAACACCTATAGGAACAAGGACATGAGGTGCACAACCTAGTACAACAAAGTAAGATACTGTAAATTGTTAAATAATATGAAATTAAATAAAACAAAAGACAAGATACTCACATTAAAGGAGGTTTACAAGACATGTGTTTTCCAGGAAAACCTCACTTCCTGGTTGAGAATGAGATCACTTCCTGCTTACAGATGCTGGAGGGCTCAACAGGAACAATGGGACGCGTTTTGAGCGGAAGCTCTTTTTCTACCATAGCTATGGTTAATGTTAGTATCTTGTCTTTTGTTTTATTTTCTTTCATTCCATATTATTTAAAGCGGTTGTTAACTCAAAAAAAATCCCCCACATACATGACACGGACATATTACACACCTGTCGGCAGTATACATC
>CM070032.1:154599295-154610227 GCA_036250615.1 Ptychadena robeensis
GCAAAAGGTAGCAAATGCCCAGATCAACCCATCTGCAAGAACTAGTCAGATTAAAAAAAATGTTTGGTTATTTTCCTGATATTTACAAAAAAACTGTTTATTTTTCAGCCACAGATGATGCTAAACAGAAGTTTTCTTCAAATATAGAATGAAAATATGAAATTACACATTGTTGCATCCTTCGGTAAACCTGTAGCATGGCCGTGTATGTAAGAAAAGTGCTTGTATAGCATGTGCCTGCTTATATGAGGCGTCTCAAACACCCAGCTGAAAAATTCTGATGATGTACAAGTTGTACGCGATGTATTATGCAGATTTCAGTTAACCTTACAATTTCTGTACAATTAACTTTTGTTCTACCAAAACCATGTATTATGAGGACATTTCTTGATCTTCCAATCACTATGTATTCTATCAGGGAGGACCCAGGACTACAAAGTTGTTGGTAGATCTACAGTAAATTGTAAGGAGTGATCTGAAGATGTATGGGGGGGCTTTACACTCCTTATTTACTTACCTGTTGGTGTTAAAGCTGTAGGCAAACAACTGCAAAATATCTGTGGAACGGATAACAATCCAATCACATAGCTCAGCCAGAATTTGAAATAAAGTGGTGTCCTCTCCCTAGCTTATGACAGTTATCAGCAGTGTGAAATACTCCGCTCAGAATTTACTGGGGTTATGGCAGCTTTGCCGTGTTGACTGTACGCAAACAATAGAGCCTTGATACATCCCTATGAGTAAGCCCCAGACATTTGAGGGGAAACACGTCAGGGTGGCGGACATGTTCCCTGTGTGGAGCTGATTTTATGTGGTCCGATGTTTTGTTTATTCTTTTCTTGGAATAGTTTTGAAATAAAGTTTTGACGATTTTAAGAAGACCTACAAAGCGTCTGAGTGCGGATTCCATAACCAAAACAGAGATTGTGTACGATGAGGCGTGTGGAGGAGCGCAACGCGTGGGAGCCTGCAGTGGTATGATTTAATGTGGTCTCTGCCGGTGTAAAGGCTGAACGTACTCTACTGGGTGCTCCCACTTGTTTAGGTCATTGCATCATGTCCAAAGCAATGTTTGAACACATAGGTATTATGTGCACTCATTGCAGAGAACAAGCGTAGGGAAGCATCTTTTCAATGTGACAAAGGATCAGAAAAGAAAGCTAAACGGGCCGAATCAACCCGTGCCTTAGTTTGCCCTCTCCTGTCCTAGTGAGACATGAACGGCCATGCTTTAGTTCTCAGCAGTGAAGCTCGTACATCTTAATGGGAGCTGGACTGGTCAGCCTGGACATGAACTGTATTGGTGTTATGCAAACAGTTGTGCTATTGTTCATGTTCACTTAATGTACATGATAGACAAGCATAGTAAACACAACTCAAGCCCCCCATACACGTTTCAATTTTCACCCAATTTTTTGTCCAATCGAAAAATCAGGTGGAAGTCTAAAGCTTAAAAGTGTAATTCAGGCTAAAATCAGCCGCCAAATTGGACATGCCTGTAAATTCTTAGATCGATTTAAATACTTTGAATGGTCCAAAGTACCATATTTTTCGGACTATAAGACGCACACAGTTTTTAGGGCAGGAAATACGTTTTCACATCAATTGGGGTAATGCAATAGATTAAATTAATGCAATATCAAATTCAGCCAGTAGATGTCACTAGCAGCAGTACTATCACAGAACAACATCACCTCCCTCACTGACTGGGAGGAGGGGGGCCAGGGATAACAGCTGCAGAGTGATTTCAGTTCCCACGGACACGCAGAGAGGGATTGATGGCAGTTTATCTATCTTTCTCTTCATTGCTTATAGCAGCAGGGCTCTGCTGGCATAAGCAATAATACAGTTCAGATGGGAGATCCGGACACCAGAAAACGGCATCTCTCATCTGACAGCTCCCCAGCTAATCTCCTTGCCAGGAGAGCTGGCGGGAAGCTGAAGTGCGCATTCGGACCATAAGACGCAGACACCCCCCAGCGCAAAGTAAAAAAAGTGCATCTTATAGTCTGAAAAATACGGTAAGTACTGGCACACAAATACAGACACAACTGTGAAATGTTGTAGCTTTTACAAAATCCATGATATTTAAGCTTTCCCCTTTACCACAGCTCCACCGTAAACGATTCCAAGTCTGTGTACTATACAAACAGAATTTCATTTGGTGACATGTCACAAAGTATGTACAAGACATTTTTGCATTAAAGCATGAAATGGATAATAGGATTTGATTGTAGTGTTTTTACCAAAAAATACACACATCTGCCAAATCTGTGTACGGAATCTTCTAGAATCCCCTGTGTGGTGGGATAATTGTGGTGCCATCGATAACACATGCAATGCATTTTACAATAGAAAAGAGAATAGTTCTTTTTCACATTAACTTGTCAGTGACTGAGCGATCTACAGTGGCTCCTGCGCTGCGTTACTTGTGCCATCAGCGAGGAAGGATTCTTCTCTGCTGCTCAGATGAGGGTTCCGGGCATTCCTGGCACTAGTCCACACTACCAAGCCAAGTATCTGCTTCCAGTGTGTTCTACAAAGCTTCATCTCCAGAGGAACATCTCTACCAACTGGCCCGCACAGCTTCAATGTCACTCACCAGGTTCTGAGCCAGGCATATGCCGAATATCTGCAGGAAAAACACAAATACACAAAGCTTGTTTTATCTCACCAATCACATTATTAGGATGGAATAAGCACTGTGAGGGAAAGAAGTATTTGATCCCCTGCTGATTTTATATGTTTTCCCTCTGATAAAGAACCAGCCTAGAACTGTAATGGTATGTTTATTGTAGCTGTAAGAGACAGAATAACGACACACAAAAACCCTCACACACTCAGTGCACAAAAGAGATTAGTAAGTAAATTATAAATTAAGTAAGTAAGTAAATTATAATTACTTGTTAGAAGTATTTGTTACCTTATCAACCAGAAAGATATTATTCTGGTAACAGGCTGAAAGGAGAAACAACCTAGTTAGAGAGTTCTCCTCACAGCTCGTTATTACAGGTCCGGTCTTATATATACCTGACCACAGATTACAAATTAGTCACCATGGCCAAGACCAAAGAGCTGTCCAAGGAAGTCAGGGATAACATTGTAGAGCTATACATGGATTGAACCAATAACACTGGGATAAGAGTACATCCAAAGCATGACATCTTACAATGTAAACACTCATTCTATACTATGGTGGTTTCCTACCTAAGGGTCCCCATACACCTTAAGATTTCTCTGTCAGATTTCCTTAAGATCTCATTTTGTTTTACCAAAACCATGTGATATGAGGAACTTTCTTAACAATCAAGTCTACCTGTGTTCAATCGCAGACACATAAGCTAGCCACACACGGCTCGATGAAGTAACAGATTAGACCGATTCTCCTCTAATCTGTTTCTTTATCTGAGCCATCCATGGTTCCTTCGAGCAGGATCAATGGATCCTGCTTGAAGGAACTCGACCAAACAGGTTTCCAACCTGGTGGAAATTCTTGGTCGAAATCCATTGCATTGAATAGGGACAGCGCTGTCCCCAACCAATGTAATGGACAGGCTGAGAGCTAAGCCGGACACACAGGCAGCTGAGCCACACACACAAGCTGTGTGTTCAGCTAGCTGCTCTCTGAGTGTGAAGGGGGTGTGGTCAGCACGGACTCGGCTCTGCCAGAAGAGGGAGGGCTGGCTGCAGGCTGACACAGCCAGAGAAGCTGTCTGCTTCTCAGGCTGTGGTGAGACCCGGGGGACTGGGAAACCAGGTCCCCATCGTACAGTAATTGATGTGCCTATGTGGTGCACATTGATTACTGTCTGATTGACCAGCATCACCACACTGTAATTGATCGCCGGTCGATTGCACGGGAATCAACCCGTGTGTGGCCAGATATAGTTGTTGGTAGATTTAAAGGATATCGGACAGAGAGATCTAAAGGTGTATGGCCAGCATAAGTGGACATATCCATGAAAAAAGTATCCTCTTACATCCTTTGCTACGCTTTCACAAAGTCTGAAACTGTCATCACATGATCACACCACTGCATCGTCCCCAAGGCAATGTTTGGACACCTCTAGGCATTATGCGCACGTATTGCAGAGAAAAAGTGGAGGGGAGCATCTTTTCAACAAGGTGACAAATGGCCAGAAAATACAGCTAAATGGGCCGGATCCAGTACCTGGGCCTTAGCTTGCCCACCCCTGTTCTAGCACATAAAAAAAAATTTGAATGGTGCTGCAGCAGCAATGCAACATGTAAAGTGTGAATGAGCCTGTAGTCTTATCCAAAAGGACAAAAAGAACTTTTGGATAAGACTTACGGTACTTTCATGACATGTTGTGACTTTTCTTCAATGGGTCACAGACGGTAACCCCTCCCCGTCCTTCTTTTGTAGACACCGAGATGTAGTTCACACACTGTTCAACCTCCCTTTCTCAGATCTAAACCCAACTATGTTGCCCACAGTGAATATTGGAGGGGTATGAATCATTTTTGCCTTTATTTCTGGGGTGTTCGTAACTAGAGAGGAGGAGTTCCAGCACCATCACAGGAATACCAGGCTACAGAGGATTGTATACAGCAGCACTGCCAGGATGAAATCCGAAAGTCCCTCAGGCTCCATTCCAGAGTTTGACTGAAGTGTACCCTTCAGCCTCAATGTGCTAGGTCAGTTTGACACAGCATGTTACTTCACCCAGTTCATGCCAATTGACTAGATGTCATTCTCAATGAGCACACTTGTAAAAAAGCACAGGCGAACATGACTAACACAAGACACATTGCTCCCAGCACACGCGTCCAAAAAAAGAAATCAAATGTTCATTCTCAGATGGTGTCATCTGCAGCAGCCTGGTTATGTATATCGAGTGGCAACAATCTGTGATAAGCTAGCTTATTCCAAATACAATTGTATATAAGTAATGAGGTAAGTCCTTTCTGGAAGAATGTATGAAATCCTATTACTGAGATTATGCAGTGAAATACTGGCAAACACAAGTTCCCAAATACTTTCAGACTACATGGCTAGAGAAAAAAGTTACTGTACCTGTGCAAAAGGAATCATGTTTATCTGACTAATGCTTGGCATACACATGCCGATAAGTGGCCGATTTTTCACCTGACCGACGGGCATGCGCGCTCTGCCGGTCAGCGGAAAAATCGTCCGCTTATCGGCGTGTGCCCACATGGGGCGACAGATCCCTGTCGCCCCACAGCTCGGCTGGCCAGAGAACGGACATGTCCGATAATCTCTGGCGGATGCAAGCCGATGCCATTAACTTCAATGAAGACCGGCGTTTTCATTGAAGCAAATGGCCGGCACACAAAGGGTAACGGCCGACTAAAGCAGCCCCATAATGCACCAGGATGCAAACGTGATGACGTCATCACGTTTGCATTCCACAGCTCATCAGAGCTTGTCTGTCGGCACCCATCTGTGGGTGTATGGCAGGCATAAGTCAGTTTTAAGAATGGGCAATAGTTATCTGGTCTGTGTGTAACAGCAGAATCTCCAGATTGTGGACCTATACCTAATGTACTCCATGTGTCCATTGGGCAAACCACCCATTATACCAGGGGTGGGCAAATTTTTTGACTCGTGGGCCATGATGAGTTAAATTTGACAGAAGGGCCGAAGCAAGAACCTGTAAGGGCCGCCCAGGATAGGTGTTGATTGTAAGCATAAACATTTTACTGCAGGTAAACTATGGTCATTATGAGACCCAAACAATCATCCTCCAAGCCATTATTCCAGGGAAGCTAGAGCATCTTTACACCAATGTGACAAAGGGACGAATTAAAAGACTTAAGGGCCGGTTTTGGCCCCCAGGCCTTTGTTTACCCATGGCTGTATTATACAATCTGTCCAAGAAGATTTTTTGAAAATAGTAAATAATCTGAAATACTTGGTGTATCATCTGAAAATCATGTAGTGTTACTTCTGTCCTCCCACAGCATAAGACTTGGTGAGAAGTCGCTGAATTAATGACGCTCCATTCCTCCTGTGATATTAGTTTTCTACATTATAATTATCTAACATTCCTGGTGCTGCAGGAAGATACTTTACAGCACAGGTGTCAATCTCTGGCCTGGCGCAAATATTCTTGGCTTGTAGCAGATCTACTAGGTCTTCCTTCCGGTCAGCCCCCTTACAAGCTGCACTCACTGCTCCTCTATCCTCCCACTCTATCTGTCCTTCTTCAAAAAATTCTGTCCTTAAAGAACCATATACAGTTCAATCAAAGGCATCTGCCTAAAAACGCTTACTCTTAATTTAACTTGTTAGACCAGCCTCACTTTATTCAAACATTCTCCAGAGGTCCTCTTTACCAATTTACCTGAACAGTGTGTTGTACACCACTGAGTCCAGAACCACAGCACACAAGTTATGTGGATAAGGCAAACGGCTAATAAAGTGGGTTTACTAATGTCTAAACATAGCTATTCTTTGTATTTTGTGGTCACTTACCTGTAGAAGGGCAATGCCGATAAATATCCCAGCCACTATGGTTAAATTGTCTTGAAGCCATTTCTCAAACTGAGGAACACAGCCCTTGGTGTGAATGGTGGCTTGCTGATCTAGCTCCTTGATTAAAAAATAGAAACAAATATATAATAAATATACAACATCTATATAATCACATTTCTACATATAAATACACACACTGTGTCCTGTAAATTTTATGACTTGCTATTGCTCACAGATCTCACATAGACGGAGATCCAAGGGGGATGTGGAAGCCAGATTCACACAATGAAATCTTTGTCCTCTACATAATGCTGCTAAAAAGACGAGTGCCAGCAGGGAATACGGACATAACGCACAATCATTAGGCATGTGGTTCATATCAAAGTAGCATCTACATCAATGTCAGCGCAAATGTTTCCCAAACAATCATGGCACAAAGCATACAACTGCCTTCTTCCCATTGGGGATCTATGGTATCTTCACTAACTAAATAAAAGCACAAGAACCCAACTGTCTATATTAATAAAAAAAAAAAAAAAAAGGACCAGTCTTTCTTACCCCATGTCCTGGTCAGATACTGGCATACCAATTAACCTGTCAGTGATAGAAATGGGTTGCAATGGGCACTCTGCCTTTTCCGCAGCAATACACCCCCATATACAGCTAGCTGTGATGCTGTGTGTTATAAACATTTTCTCTCATGGCCACCATTATTTTTCAGCAAGTTGTACAACATGAGTTTTCATTGGGGTGGACTAGCCTTTGCTCCCTACATGCACCAACGTGCCTTGGGTGTCCATGACCCAGTCACTGGTTTTGCTAGTTGTCACAACACCTGCCCAGTAAATGAACATTATAAAATACAGATAGGCCTCTTGTACTTACTGGCTTTTGTCGAACATCATACCCACATTGAGTGTTAATTACATCTTCCTAAAAGGCACAAGAGAAAAAATATATTGATATGAATGTATGCAAGCCACTTTGGTAAAGTAGCGTGATCTGTAAACAATTGTTTTAAGTTTTAGAAAATACTAATTTCCCATTTTTTTCTCCACTTATCTCCATGCTAGTGATCCAGCCATTTCCCCCACTCTGGCATTATATACACATCATTATTTTGTACAGGCTTCCGGGTGTCACAATAGTGAGCCTGTTCAATGTGTGTGAGATATCAGGCATTTCTATACAAGGACGACTGTCATGCTGAACAATGGCTCTCATGCCAAGATCACCACCAGTTATTCTACTGTTGTTGGAAAGCTTTCCAGTAAAAAAATATTTCCCAACAACTTTTAAAACTGCAATATAAGTTTGCTAAAAAGTTTAAAGTGAACTGGGTTCATACCTACTGCATGTTGTAAAACACACATTTGCAGCAAGCTTTACTTAGAACACTGTCTACACTGATAGCTATATGGGAACAGGGACTTGCCTACTGTATATGGTAACTGTGCTCTGTCCATACTGAAAAGAGATGTAGGTATGCTTTTTAAGTTAGACAAATGAAGCTCAACCCTACGGCTGATCTGGCAGGCTACTTTACACAGAACATGATGATTGACAAAGGGCTGCCGTTCGAAAAGCGTCCCATTATTCCTACTGATGACAGAGTGTGATTTTAACCAAGGAGAGAGCTCCGTGTTGGCAACAATGATGTCCTCCCGGTAACCACGCTGCTAGAGAGAGGCACACATGGCAAATCCTGCTCCTGAATCCCAGAAGGAGATCATCACACCCTGCTTAGACTGGATTGCACCTCTAATATTATGAGTGCATCATTTAAATTATTTTACCTTTTCTTTTTCAACAGAACTCAAATTTGTTGCACTAGGTCCTGCACCTTGTGTCCCTGTTCCTATATGTACTTTATCCATTGACTATACTTCTCTGTATGGTGGAAACCATAAAAAGAAAATGCACCAGTGTCATTCTGTGTAGAGGAAGAATACGGAAATGTGGACACAATATATAGGCTTATTTTAAATAGAATCAGTCATCACAGAATAACATTATAATGTCACATTATATTGTGGTAAAAATGATCAAAAATCAATACGATCGGCTTGATACGATCAAACGGGAAAAATGGAACAGTGTATGCCCACCTTTAGTATTACATGTCATGAATATTGCATATTTTGTATACTGTAAAAGCACAGAATCACTCTGCATTCTCCAGTAGAATTTCTGTCTCCTCTGTCATCTTACCGATGGGTGAGGAGACAGGAGGGCCATGGATGAACTGCTGAATGACATGCTTCTATGACTTGAGAAAGCTGTACGGAGTTCATTTGGTGACATGGAAATGGGAACAGGGCGAGCTCAGAGGCACAGATCTTCCATCATGTGCATTCAGATAAGTGGCAGGGGAAATGGAGCAAAAGAAACAACTTACAGCGGGATCTTTAGTGCAGCAGGAGAATGGTACTCCACATCGCTCACGACTAGCGTTGGCATCCGTGCAGTTAAAGTAAATATTCAGATTCCAGTCATCAGCCCCAAACGCACCACAACATTGCCACTGTGGAAGACAGATACTGAAATATTACATACGCAGAACAGCATAGGGGAAAAGACAACAAACTAACAATCAAACGGAGCCCAGAAAATATTAGTAAGAAGGAAGAATCTGTATATTGTGTATTAGGGAGGCAGTATTAATCCTCAACATCTCTTTTTCCGATTGCCAAATTCTGATTTGGAGAGATTTCCTATTTCTCTATACCTGTTCCCTTCCCAATAGAGGAAGACCTTTGCAGGCCACTTTAATTAGCGCTTTAGCAAAAGTTCTTGCAGTGTTGTGTTCTTTGACCGCCCTCATGGCATTTGCATCAAGAACACCTCAATTGACATGCATTTTACAGCCTTTTGTTAACCCCTTAGGAATGAGTAAGGTATACCAGGGACCACTGTACTCATTCCATGGGGTTGAGGGCATTGATCTTGGGGTCCCTTTATTAAAGGTGTTCCCTGTACCCATAATGACCCCCCCCCCCCCCCACCTGCAGACCCCTACAACATTGGCTAGGTTGTGGAGATAGAGTTTGTTGAGGTATTGCATTGGGACTCCTTTTGCTCTCGATGAGGGTCTGCTGCAAAGTCTGGTATGGTCTGGAGGGGGGCCATGTTCATTTGTGGCCACTCTGTAATAGATCAGCCAGACCCTATGCAAAAAAGGGGTCTGGTTGAGAAATGGGGTGGGGGGAACCTCAATATATGAAAACAAAAAAATACAATGAAAATTAATATAGAACAACCCCCTGTGCACATGCAACTTTATATACATATTCTTAGGGATTCCACATTAAGTGAGAAGTCTGTTTTGAGCATTTGAATAGGTTTTTTTTTTTTATAAACTTTTGCTCAGATGTACAATAGCAGGAATAACACCCCAGTCGGCAGGGGACATCCCGACAGTGTTAAACATGGCTCTGAATGCCCAGCCAAAGTGATAGTAAATCTGTTAAGGATCTAAGCAATTATATTTATAACAAATGTCACTGATCACCAAGATACATCAAATCACATTGTAAACAATTGCAGCAAACAACCAGTCAGGTAAGTATGGAGCAAATAAATATTTCCCTTCAAGCAAACAAATGACAAAGTGTTTTGATAAGTTGTGAGTGACTGGATTACCAAATGTCAGCTCAGGTAATATACTGCATTATGGTTATTGAATTAACTATGGAACATCTGTAAGGAGCCAGATAAATCTCATCTATGCTTTTTGATGTCCTTTAAAAACCCAAATATATGAGGACATCATACCCAATACAGCTTTCCTACATACTATCAATGATAGTAATAATAGCAATGATCAAACACAGTTGATGCAAACCTTTAACTTTGGGGAAAGGTCTGCTTTAAGGCCAGAGCTACTCGGTCCAAATGAACTCGCTCATTAGCAGGGATTTTAAAACTGGTGTAAAAATGTTTGAGAAACAGCATAACTAGCAGATGGAAGTTCAACTTCCTGACAGATAATGTTCCCAGTTTAAGCTGATTAGGATGAAATGATTGACTACACAAAAAAACGCTTGGCTTTTTAATTTTCTATGACTAAACAGTTACATTATCTGTTTCCTTTGTTGGAGATTGCCTTTCCTGCTTTCTCTTTGCAATTCCAAAATATCCTGTGTCATTTAGAGATACAATTTGCCACCTTGTAGATCCAGCAAAATATTATTTTTTAATATTTAGAAAGTTTGAACCAACTGAAAAATTGGCAGAGACCTCTTCATACAGAACATATCCTTGAACTGTATAAAGACACAGTGCATTGTAAATGGCTGGTATTGTATTTGGCCTGAATAGCAAGTTCCATATTGTATGTCTAATGGTCTCATATACACTGGGAGACCATAGGCTCTGTAAGCAATGGTGAACCTTGGATAGGTGTCCTCAGAAAGGTGGAATTGGTAAGACTGACGACAACATAGACAAAATAAGTACCGTATTTTTCGAAC
>CM070032.1:154616156-154635258 GCA_036250615.1 Ptychadena robeensis
TTTCACTGCATTCCTCCCTATTATGCCATTCATGAAAACATAGATTCCTGGTGGTAGGTCCGCTTTAAGACAGAAACACTTATTAAAACCTAAAATTCAAGAAGTTACTTTAACAGAAATAAAACATAAAGTCCAAAAACCTAATATCCACGTACGTGAAATATATAGTTTCAACATCAAGTGCAACAAGAAATGCCTAATGATAACGTACACGGTAAATACATTCATGCATTGTCCCGGTTGACCCATATATTCCCAGCCTAGATGACAAGCCGTCCCCTCTAGTAATCGTTTCCAAGATGATCAAACACCTCAATAGAAAGCTTACCCTGTAGGCTACATAGGGATTCTGCTGCAGCTTAATAAAAAACATCATTTTCATCACATCACAGGGAAAGTTTGAGGCAAAATTGTTCACAGGTACAAGAGGAACGTCTCTTTATTTCCTACAGCTACACATTTATATTCAACAAATTACCTTGGGAGCACAAATTATATTGAAAGATAAGAGTGGCAATTTAATTGAATTGTATGCCTTCCATGTGTTCTCTGATTTAACTGAATACAGCGCTTAGATCTATGGGGGGGGGGGGGGGGGGGGGGGGGGGGGGGGGGAGATGGGGCGAGCGGCTTCTTCTGTTAAAGGGAACATTTAGTCTTCTTTTAGTGATTTAAAGAAGAACTGTACAATACAATGGAAAATAAATCAGCCAATAAAAGATAAATAAACCAACATGCTTGATGCGGTGATCCAATACAGTGAATGATGTGTCCTGCTGTTTGAGGTCTTTAGAATCATTCAATGCACTTTATCTCCCCTATGTTAAGAGCATCCTTGACCCAGCACAGACATTTAAACAAGAAGTAGCAAAGTAGTTAACTCATCTCTCTTTCATCCCTGCTTAAAAAGGTGATCACTATATTGTATTTTTTGCTCATTAGACATTCTGCTCTATAACACGCACCCTATACAGAGAAGCATCTGATCCCAGACAAATACCGGGCCTGCCATTCTATGCTCCAACTGGCAGAGCGGGAGTTAAAGGAGGCAAGGAAGGACTGCCTCTGACAGCTTACCAGCCTCCTGGTCCAGCTCTGTATGTAAGATGGCAGATCAAGCACAGTCACATACACAGGCAGAAGGATGCGATTCCCTTTGACTCTGCGCCATTGCCTCGGACTCTGCACCATTGCCTCGGACTCCACCCCCAAGCAGACCATCCCTCTGCCTGCATATGTGAGGAGGGCTGAACTGCCCACTGACATACATAAAGGAGAAGCCGAAGATCTGCCCATGGATGGATCTTCCCTATGACAGCTTTACCACCTCAGCTGAGTTTAGTGTCCACACATTTGTGCCTTGCGGTGTGAAAAATATATATAATGCTCTTTCATGAAGTCATTATAAAAATTGTTTACTTAATGTATAGTTGAAACTGGCTTAAGCCTTAAAGCACATAGAGAAGACCCCAATAAGAGTCCCTAGATTCCCTAGACACAGACACAATGTGGAGCCAGCCAGACAAAGTTGGGATTTCACTAGACTGAACATTACATTTTATATTTTTGGATTACACTAGAAGCTGCATTTGATGTAACTAGAACAGACAGGTAAATGGAACTCTGTCGTGCTGGTCTGCCTCTAAGGAGCAAAGTAAATGGTTGGGAAATAATCTCAAACTGCCGAGGAAATCGATAATAAGCCACACACATATTTTGCTCCATATATTATTCTTATGTTTTTGAACTATTCTAGAAATGTATTTGTCTTTTTTATGCCATTACTTCCTTTAGGTTACAGATGTGTAACTGATGTCATTAAAACAGATGATTTGATCAGCACCTCCCTACATCTGTGTTTAGTTATTTAGCTGACTCATTGAAGAATGCATTTAGTTATATTTTAGAGGGTATTCTATTCTGTTTTTAAGCTCACATCAGTGTAACCGACTAAAAACAATTGGTCTGTATCCATTTTGATTTTCATCATTTTTTCCAAAGCAACAGCCCTCTATAAGGCTAGATCAATCCCAAGTCACCTGCTTAAAACACCTTAAATACTCAGAGTTTTTAGGTACTCCAATTCAAAGTGCCAACTTCAGGACAAAGCTGCCAGGAAAGCAGCAGATGTTGTAGTGGCACAGATCAGGACACCAAGCCAACACAGCAGGTCCATCAGCATGGCTTGTGACACAATGATACAATAGAGAACTTGTCCTGTGGAGAGGAACTCACATTTAGGCAGATCACCGTGATGCCAACCCCATAAGGTTCATAATGGTGGAACAAGAACAAATATGTGGATTTGCTCACATGCAATTTGTCTTTCTGCTACTGGGAATTTGAATTACCATTCATTTTAAATTGTCAAAGACCACCAGCAGCCCACAAAGGGTCACAAGCTCTGAGGGTTCAGAATGCCTTTTTCTTTTGTTAAGGGTTTCTCTCTAGGAGTATAAGTGAAGGTACACTAGGTGAAAAAGAGGACAGAAAGGAGAGCAGAGCAGGTGGAACCCTTTTATAATCAATTATAAGAGAGTAATGTGAGACGGTAGATTAACCTCCTTAGTGTTCATCACAAGCCCATCTCGTCCAGAGTTTGTGTGAAGAACAAACTCTGGATGAGCTGTGCTCCCATGAAAGCCACATATCCCCGGAAAGCTATGGAGATGCTGCTTCCAGCCGCAGCATTTCCAGGGCTCTTCACTGATCGCGTCACGGCAAGGGTGAGCAGTGCCATAGACCTCCATGTTAATGGAGGGGCTTCTGCTCTCCAGACCTCACTGCCAGTGTCATGAATGACACTGGCTGTGTGGAGAGGAGAGGGGGGAGGGCGGAAATGGCAGGCAATGTACCTTGTACACTGCTGCCATTGCCTGTACCACACTGTTAAAAACGGTGCGGTACAGGCGGTGCGCTAGGGAGGTTAATGTACAATATTTGAAATGATTATGAAATATCCTTAGAATATTTAAATATAAAATATTAAAATATATACGTTATAGATATTGTACTGTACTGTATTATATCTTAATATTGAAATATTGAATGTGCCTGTATATGAGTTGGCTTAAAAGGATGGGGACCCAGGTCTTGTCTGGTCTTACACAGGTCAGTCGCTCTCTAAAGTTCAATTCTTTTGCACAAATTAATTTCTTTATTGCCCCTAACAAGGTTTAGTATACAGCAAAGGGGGAGAGGGAAGCAGGAGATGGTGTGTCCGGGACCTAGATCCCCTGCTGTTCAGGGAAAATTTTGTGAGACGGTTGTTTGAGATGAGTCGTTAGCTGGGATCTAGGACCCGGGCACACCATCTCCTGCTTCCCTCTCCCCCTTTGCTGTATTTCTATTTGGGATGTCAGTCGAACTATTTCATTATTAGCGGCACACTCTGGGTTTGCAGTTTTTGTTGCAAGGTTTAGTATACCTTGACCATTAGTAAATTACCATATTATTCATACCATAAGACGCACTTTTTCACCCCCAAAATCGGCCTTAAATTGCCTCTGCCATCTATCCCTCTCTCGATCCGTGGAAACTACAATCACTGCAGCTCCCACGGACACATTAACAGCCAGTGAGCAAAGGGAGAGCAGAGATTGTGCAGTCCTGCCCCCCTCCTCCCACTCAGTGTGGAGAATGATGTGTTGTAGTGAGAGTGTACTGCTGCTAGTGACATCTACTGGTTGAATTTGATATTGCATTTATTTACTTCATTGCATTCACCCAATTGATGTGAAAACTTAAATATTTTAAAAAAAAATCTGGTTTTCCTGCCCTAAAAACTGGATGCGTCTTATGGTCCGGTGCTTCTTATGGTCCAAAAAACACTGTACTTTATATTAAATGGCTAAGCTTTTAACAGAAAACAAATAATAACTTTTAAACACTGAAGGCAGTTCAAGGACATTTTCAGCTATAAGAACAGTTATTAAACACATACAATGCCTTGCAGAAGTATTCACCCCCTTGACTTTTTTCATGCCTCACAATTTGTATTGTTGTGACAATAACAACATGTAACATGGATTGTTTGAGAAATCCCTAAATTTAGCGACATCCACCTCCCCCCCCCCAACTCTGACCAGATACATTCCAGATACGATAACAGCTACTAGTAGATCAAGAACAAGTGATTCAGGGCCATTGAAGAGTCTGTAGAAATCATTGTAACCCAAAGGTGGACTTTACAAACTATGCCCTGACTAACAACCCCTACCTCTCTTTTTTAATAACTCATTTTAAGTATATCTGTATGGGCATTTAAGTCAGAAATAATTTCATAGACTCAGAAGCAGTCTGCGTGTCACTGATCTGTGTCCATGCATGGCTGATACACAATATTTAATTTGGAGCATTGAGATAAACCAGCGAGAGGTCTATTATTGCCCACCACAACATTGGGTTTGTGCCGGACATAGTGTTTTCTTTGATGGCAGAAAAGTTGAATTTTTGTCTCATTAGACCAGAGCACCATCCTACATACATTTTTGAAGTCTCCCACATGCCTTATCGCAAACTTAAAAACGTGCCTTTTTGTTTTAATGGCTTTCTTCTGGCCACTCTGCCATAAAGGTCAACTCTATGGAGTGTGCGGCTTATTGTTGTCCTATGTACAGATACTCCAGTCTCTGCAGCTCCTCCAGGGCTACCTTAGGTCTCTGTGCTGCCTCTCTAATTAATGCCCTTAACGTTACAGAGAAATAAAAGGTATTCATTGATGGGCACTTGTGTTTTCCGACTGTGTATGGAAAGGACTAGTCAACTTGACTTCTACTTCAGTGACGTATGACCCGACTAAGCCAAAACCCCAAGTAGTTCATGTCCTAGTATGTACACATTTCAGGCCTCTACTACAATAAACAAATTGTAGCATGGATAATTAAAATTCATCGTCTATATAACCAAAGAACCTAACGGTGAACCCCACTTCAGTCATCATTAAAGTGTGTAAAACAAACCAGGCGAAACATTCTGCAGACGCAGAGGAAGAACACAAGTGCCCATCAATAAAAAGCTTATTTCTCTGTAACATTGGCAGTGAACATAATAAAACAAAACATAGGCTAATACCTAGGGTTATGTGGTAAATTTAAGTAATTTCTTGGAAAGTCTATATTACAATTCAATTACAACAGTTTTGGGCCTACATTGGCCTTTCCTTAGGCATGCAAACTAGGGAATGCAAAAAAATTAAGTAAATGTATTCTTGGCTATACATACCTTTTCACTCCATGCCCACAGGCCAACTCCAAGAAAGGCTATCCCCAAAAACTGAAAAAGATGAAAAAAAACATTTTATTTTTTTATTAATCAGCATATACATTACATTACACAACCATGAGGACCATTTAATCTATAAAGTAATGGGATCGGCCGGGAATTTACTGGCATGTTGGATCACTGTGCGATCAGATATGTGGCAGATTCCTTATCGATCTTGCCAGGTGGGCGCACCCAATTTTCAGTGGGAACATGCATGGCAGTCGATTGGCCAAAAAATCGGCCAGGAATCTGCCCGTCTATGGCCAGCTTAAGCGATCTTAAAAATGCAACTTTTATTAAAGAGGAGCAACGAGAACAACATCAGATAAAATCCATAAATATATCAATACCCGTTGGGGGAGGGAAGAAGGACCCCCAATGCCGGATGCCCCCCTCTCACACCCATCTAAATTACAGAGGTTGAGTATTGTAATATACATGCAATATATATATGAAATACTGGGCAGGTGATGACATAAAAGTAAATAGGAGATCAACATAAAGGTTCAACCAAGTCCCCAATAACAGAAATAGAGAAAACACATATGATACAGCAAAAAGCTGGATCAACTGAGGTGGCTAGCCTCCGAGGACTTTTGTGGGTGCATATACATGCGATATATGACAGTGTACTGACAAGTTTCGCTTATAGCTTCTTCATAAAGACATACAGAATATATCTATTCTATTAAAGAAAAAAGTCATATTAAAACTCTTTTCACAGTCAATGATAAATGCTATGTGATCCGTGCCATCACACTACATACCAGACCACATGTATGTAGTTGGAGCTGGTATGGAGTGCAAAGGTATGTGAACAATCGACTGTTCACCACCTTTTAGATCGGAAATTATGTAACGTGGGTTGGACGCCAACAGGTCAATCGATAGGAACGATCGCATGTCTCCATTAACTTTCCACGATTCCCGAGCGATCGTTTACATTTTACAGACAGCTCCAATACTTGCTCGATCAATTATTCGTGCGAATCCGTGAGTTTGTGATCGATCCCACACTTTGTGCAGGCAACGATTTCTGTGCGATCGTGGTGGCCAATCTCACAGGAATCACATGAAAAATCGAGACGTCTATGGCCAGCTGAACAGATAAAGCATACAGTTCACCCTCAGAGCACAGATAATGTTTCTTAAGATAACCATTGGTATTTCATTAACTTTTGGGAGCACTCACATTAGGATTTGGAGTGGATTAAAGTGTTGGAAGATTAGATACTGTATCTGTCGCACTATAAGACGCACTGGACAATAAGGCGCATTCAAAGTTTTGGACAGAGAGTCAGGGGAAAAAACAGCCATTCAGATATCAAGTGAATATACAGAATGATCCAGCAAAGTAGGCGTGACTGGACCATGCAGTATTCACTCTGTATTCCCCCAGCCAAAAGGCCAGTGCCAGGAGGGAGGTCTTCACTGCAGCAGAGTGTGCAGGGCTGAAGCTTTAATATGTGTTAATACACTAGCAGTACCCAATCTATGAAAACTTCTGAAGAGACACATTTTACAACCTGGCACTGAACAACTTACCTATGAGCAGCTATTTACATATGGGAACAGATATGAGTCTTTGTCACAAAATGTATTTCTTGTTATGCATAATGTTAATGTAAATACACAATTCATGCTAATTGTAAAATGTGTCTCTCCATGAGTTGGTCAGTGTGTTAAGACAATGGTTACTGCTAATTCTAATGCAGATAAGATCTCTTCTTGGCAGTGGCTTTTTGGCTTGGCTGGTGAAAAAATTTCTGCCTCCTGCGATGCAAAGCTATTTCTCCCAGGATGGTTGAGACTAACAAAATTTACATATTTGGACCATAAGACTCAGGGACACTTTCCCATGGATTTTAATGAAAAAAGTCTTATAGTCCACAAAAACGTATATATATTATATGGCCACCTAGAATCCTAAACCACAACCATGGGTCACCGTTTAGGCCACCTAGAATCCTAAACCTAACCATGGGTATTGAGCCCTCTTTGTGAATATTAGATTTTTAGAGTGTCTGTGTAAAATTATTAAGCCAAAGAAGGCAAGACAAGAAGGCTGGGCTCGCAATATTAATTTCAATGAATACTTAAGGTCTTGAGTAGAATTGAGGCAAGTTTCACCATGCCAAACTATGTGCACAGCCACTTCGGACAAAGCAAAAAATATATATGGTTTTTAAACTTAATAAACTGATAATGCACACAAATTGTTCACGAAAATATCCAGAAAAGTGGATTTGAGAAGTCAAGATCATGCAAGTGTTTATGAAAGAGTCCTCAAACAAAGCATGGCTGGAGGAGCAAAAGGAGGAAGATGTTCTTCAAACATTAAGCAAGCAAAATGGAAGTCAAAAAATGGTTAGACCTCTTCCTCTTGCATCCAATCCTATGAAAAAACTTTATAGCCTTATTATTTTAACTATTATAAACAATTTTTATTGCCCATTATATTGAACAGTATATTTAAATTATGTTTGTTGTACGTCTAAATGCAATAAAATATTTACTTTAAGTGAAAAAGTGCTGCACACCATTTACTTCTTTCAATTCAATGGTCGGCCCTTTACTCCTTTGGCGGACCCCATGAGGCCAGAATACATACAAACTACCCATAAAAGTGAAAGAAAACTTCTACTTTAAGAAGAAAAAAAAAAGGTCTGCTTAGAACACTAATACTTATCAGGCATGACAGCCCTCGTGACCTTTTGGTTACCATTTCCAAACCCACACCCAAAAGCACTGCAAGATAACTCCTTATAAACCTTTTGTAATGCTGAGACATATTTTGGCTCCAACTGTACTCTGTTAGGTCATCAGATTGGATTGTTGTTACAAATGTCAATGCATAAAATAATTAGTTTAAGACTTTCGATTTTAGAAATTACTTAAAGTCAGTCTTGTTTTTACACATTTCTCCAGCACAGACACACAGAGCACAACACACCTTACAAATGTTTAATTTAGCAAAGCCAAACTGTATAACATTTGTATTAACACAAATCTTCAATTAACATTAGGGACGTCGCGAAAGCCCTCAAACTCTCCAAACTTTTACCACATAAGTGGTGGAACACATACTACCATATATACTCTAATACAAGCTGAATTTACCAGCACCTGAAATGTGCTTAAAAAAAATTACATTCAGCTTATATTTGGGTCAAAAAATGAAAAATCACAGCATTTTGTAGGTGGATTTATAAGTGAATTACAAAGCCCCCAAACATGCTATCATCACCAAATTTTCTGGTGATGTAAAGAAGGGTTGTTGGAAAATTTGGAAAGAATATAGAAAGTTAAGTTTTGCTTAAACATTGAATCTGGAACAAGCAAAGTGTAATACTACACTGTAACACATGTGAATGGTCCTGACATATCTGTTGCAATAATTTCTTAACAATCTCATGGGCCAAAAATTTGGCCCCTGGACAGGAGAGTTTGACTCGCCTGCTGTGTTACTGTGTTATTAATAGTCCCCTAAAAATGGTAAGCTTTAGGACTCATTTACATGGGCGGTTAACAAGCAAAAATCACAACCGACCGGTAAAAAAGAGACAAAAAGACTGTCTTGCCAGTCAATTTCCAGTCTTAAGCCATAAACACCTGTAATGGGGTGGTTTTTTAAAAACCCCCTGAGAACCTGCACAACTCGTGACCCGTGCGGTTGCGAGAGTGCCTGGTCCTTTCCCGGGATGCGGTGAACTGAAAGCAGCCTGGGAAACAACTGTGTAAATTTAGCCTAAAGTTCACCAAAAAAGCATGGTGACTATAGTAGACAGTAATAGAGTTACATTACTAGGACCATTTAAGCCCTTTCATTGAGCTCCATTGGCCACTCAGCCTGCCATCCAACTCCTATACAACCTAAAATTGAAAGCCAGTTATCAGCACTCATCTGAGCTGTAATATTGTAATTTTACCATCCTAAAAATATTATGGACTCAAGTTGCCATTCATCATAGTCTGCCATAACAATGAAGCAGATCCAAGCATTATACATGGTGTATCCCATGGTGTAAGGCAGTGTGGTTCCAAAACTGGGAGGGGCCTGGGAAGGGCGCGAAGGTATTTCGGGGGGGGGGGGCTGAATAATGTTCCTAAATAGAAAAGTTTGGGAACCGCTGCCCTAAGGAAAGGAGGCATAAGAAGGGCCAGCCCTAAACATTAAACACTATTCAGAGTCATACAGCTCCTTTGAAACAAGTCATTGTTGCTGACATCCTCTGTTTGGAACTACTGCTTACTGCAAGATTTTCATTTGAAAAGTTCAAGGAAGTGGAAAAAAAGCAGGGAACATTTTTATATGACATGAAAACCACTGGCATGAGACTTTAGTCATATAATTCCGCCTTTTATTAGCTTCTCCCACTGCCAAAAGTAAATATCTCAGAGGCTTGAACAGAATAAATAATACACACAGCATTGAAAAGCACAAGACACAATGTGTATTTATTAATATCCATGAACAAGTCATTTAATGCCAGTTGGGATGAATAATATTCAGACAGGAAGTAAATTTGGTAGCGGTTTAAGGAAGAGGGTTTCAAAACACAGACTTTACTAAGGAAAGGAAAATACTTAAAATGCAGTTAAAATTCAATTAACTTTACACAGTAAGTACCGTAAGCGTTCTCTACAGAGAATGGAGGAAGGTGGCGAGACAGGAAGACCATCCCAATTCACCCCATTTCATCAGTGGTGGTTCGATTGTTACAATCATTACTTCTTTCCTATTATTTTCTTGTTTTTTAAAGCCATTATTATGGTTTTGAAAGAAAACATGGCAAAGTACGGTAATTTACAAATTCAGAAAAAACAAGCATCATGCACTCTACTTTGTAAATGGCGAGAGCAGCCAGGATCAACATTTGACATGATATCTTCATAACTGTAACAAATTATAGATAATAAATCCTAATCATTTCATCTCCTTTATTAGAAAAATAAATTTTAATTAGAACTCCAACTTCATTTTGCGGTAGTGAGTATGCTATGTACAAGTTCGAAAAACAGCAACTCCTACTACGGGAAATAAGCTGAACAGAGAACAAGTTATACATTTTTTTTTCACAATGCTTGTTTCCTTATCTCAGTAGAATAGTTAAGCTGGCCATACACCTTTACATCTCTCTGTCAACTACCAACAACTATGTAGTATAGGGTCCTCTGTGATTGAAGACAAGTAGATTTGATCGTTTAGAAAGTCCCTCATATTACATGGTTTGGGTAAAATAAAAGGAGATCTAAAAGAAATCTAAAGGTGTATGCCCTTAGTCCTTAGCCCTTAAAGATGTTGATTGTGTGGTTTTATTAATTCTGTCCAATAATAATGGTCTACTGGACCTTTCAATCTGCTGTTAGTAAAAGGTACAATGACTGACTAGCATTCCAGTGATTTATCTGCCATCTACCGTGTTTTTGTAACCAGCGATAAGATACCACTTAGTACAGGTACCATAGCAACAGAGAAACTAATCAAATAAAAATGATAGTTCTGATACACCTCATGCGGATTTATGTTTAGGCTTCAATACTACCTGAAAAGAAGATGTAATACAAAAGAAAAACATACAAAAGCAGAAGATGTAGGAATGTAGCCCACTATTTAATATTAAACCTTTATTTGGTCATTTATGCCTACCTGTCCTGAAATTACAGACATTTCATATATACAACCCTATGCTGCATTGCTGTGCTTTACTCTAGATGTAATGTGAAATGGGTGCAGCTACACATTAAAGAGTAGGTAGATAGTTCTTCTACCGAACTATACATAAAATAAAATGCAATGCAGAAACACTGCACCATAGAGATGATATAAGATTACATAGATAGTTATCCCATCTATGAAAAGAATATAAGACTGGGTAGCTGGTTATCACACTACATGCTTTCTTATTTATACAGATTACATGTAGACAGAGTAGATGAATATACTTCTAAATGACACATACAATAAGACAGGGTAGATCGTTGCCACAACATGTGAAGATTACAAAACTCGCATAGTTACCCTAGTACACCATACAAAGATGCCAAGATGGAATAGATAGTTACCCTACTACGCCTTACAAAGATGGCAAGATGGAATAGATAGTTACCCTTCCACACCATACAAAAATGACTAGATGGAATAGATAGTTGCCCTACTACACCATAAGAAGATGACAAGATGGAATAGGTAGTTACCCTACTACACCATAAGAAGATGACAAGATGGAATAGGTAGTTACCCTTCTACACCATACAAAGATGGCAAGATGGAATAGATATTTACCCTTCTACACCATACAAAGATGACAAATGGAAGAGTTACCCAACTAAAGAATAAGACAGCCACACCATTTTCACAATCTGTTGTTTAGAAATCTTACTACACAAGAGGTACATGTAATGGAAGCTAGACAGTTACACTGCTACACCATACATAAAATATAAGGTGGATAGATGGCTACCATACTACTCCTTACAAAGGATACAAGGCCAGGTAAATTGTTACCGCTTAACCTACATTAGTAAAAAGACAGGCTAGACAGATACCGTTCTACATCTATCATATAGGAAGACATAAATGGGGCCCCTCTACATGTCATTATTGGGCTATGAGTGCAGGCAGTGGTAAGGACATATTTTCTGTACTAAGTGAGGTCTGGTAAACAAAATTAGACTCTGGAATGTTTTAGCATTTTTAAGCAATGTGGATAAAGCTTAGGTTTATATAGGTTTATATTCCCATTCGGAACAGTGAAACAACATGTTCTTAGGAAAGTACAAACTGAATGTAATCTTCGAAACCAACATTATTTTTGTGGTTTGGAAGAAAAATGGGCAAAATTATTTTCAAATGACAAAATTCCAAAAAGAAAAACAAGGAACTATTTAAATGAGAAGCGTCAAAAACTAAGCTGAAATAGTCAAAAAAGAGGTACAACAAAATTTCTATACCATGTATTGGAGAAGTACAACATCTGCTATACTCATCATACATACAGTAGCCACTATTTCCACTTCTGGTACCTGTCCATCCAAAGATTGAATAATTTCCATTATTAAATGGTGGAGAGGAACACTGCAGGTACATGGTAAAATAATACATTCTTGGCAACATCTGATCTACATATTACAACCGTAATATGGATACAAATTTGCTGTAAGGTTTCATATTTGGAAAATAATGTGATTTAAATAATTTTTTTCACTTCTGACTATCAGTGGAGTGTATTGCAATTTAAAACACATTTTAACGGCAAAAAAAATAATACTTGAATACTCCATTTTCCTGGGTTGCTTTTAAATTTCGCTGAGGAGTATAAAAGCCCACAGAACATATGTCTGAATGTTTCTTTGTGTCACCAACATTTTAAGCATGTCACGTCTTGAATAAGACTATAAACAAAGGGAGTCATCTTAAAAATATGTATGTTTATTTAGACAGATGGGTGTATTTATAAAATGTCAGGTACTGTTCTGGTACAGATGCCAAAACCAAACCAAAGCTGGAGAGGCAGAAGGTTCAGCTTCGCTTATTAAAAAACTCCATCCCAGGCTTGGCTCTGCCAGGCATTCAGCAGAATTCTTTATAAGGATTTGATGGGCTTCATTTATTGTTTATATCATTATGGTCGTGAAGAAAATTTCAAAAATAGAAATGAATTTTTCAAGTGCTTTCAGACATTAAGGAAGAATGCATAATTTTTTCCTAAATCATATTCACACAGAACAAATTGACATACTGTTCCAGTAAAAAGAAAAGGGCAGTTTTGAAGGCTGAATACACACCTATCCATTGGGATGGCATTGTGTTTTTGATCTGTGCTTTTGAGATTCCATATTTAGCTAACAGTCTTTATGGGGTTAATGAACCGCAGTATGTAAATTGAAATCATGAATTTCAATGGGGAAATACATCTTTATCGGGTTGTCGCTGGGCTTTCAGCAACTTGATTGCTTACTCATTACAGGTAGGGTGCTTTTTGTTGCGTTTTGGTTTTTCACAGATTTTTTTCCATGTAATGTGGTCCTTCACTTGCCTGTGAAGGGCTATCAGTCTAAAGCACCCGCTGCCATTTTTCTTTTTTTTTCTTTTTTTTTTTTTTAAACCCCAGTTCCTTATGATTTCGTGCACACTTGTTGCTTGGCCTATGCACCAATACATAGGAACTGGGGTGCAACAGGAGCTCTGCACTGAGGAGTCAAAATTTGAAATATTTGGCTGCAGCAGAAGGCAGTTTGTTTATCGAAGGGCTAAAGAGTGGTGAGTATCTACAGGCCACTGTGAAGCATAGTGGAGGTTTCTTAAATATTTGGGGCTGCATTTTTGCAAATGGAGTTGGAAATTTGATCAGGCTTAATGGTGTTCTTAATGCTGAGAAATACAGGCAGATACTTATCCATCATGCAATACCTTAATGGGGGCGTATGCCTTAAATTTCTTCTGCAGCAGGACAATGACCCCAAACATACAGCAAAAGTCATTAAATTCCTTCAAAAACTGTGTGCCAGTGTACCTGAAAGAATTGATGCTGCTTTGAAGGCAAAGAGAGGTCACACCAAATATTGATTTGATTTAGATTCCTCTTTTGTTCATTCACTGCATTTTGTTGGTTGATGATGAATTAATGGATTAACACTTCCACTTTTTTAAGCATTCTTTGTTCACACCAGCCTAAGGCTAGGGCTCCACTATGCGCTTGGTTGCACTGATGTCAGAGTCCATTGATTATCAATGGATGAGCCATCCGTCAGACCTCTATTGCGTTGATGTAGATGTGGAGCTCTGTGTTGACATTAACATGGTGAAGGCTCTGACCAACGGATAGAGGGCTAATAGCCCCATTGCCGTCAATGGCTGGCTTCTGCACTGGGTTCAATTCTCTGCATTGGGAGTCAATCCAAAGCTAGTAAAGTAAAGCCTTTACACAGTGATAGATATATATATATATATATATATACACACACACACATACACACTTGTATATGTATATAAGTGGCTACTATTTTTGGAAACAGTATATCAAAATATCAAAGTAAGTCAAAACACAACAAAACTAAAATACTCTCCTGTCTCATTGGCAGACCATTTCTAACCTTCAGGAATGATTCTACTATGAAACCATTACCATTCGTGTAGCTCAGCTGGCGAAGCAGCTAAAGTACAGCCCCTGCTGAGTAATGTACGCTTAAGGTTCTTATCATGTAAGCCATTTTATTTTTAGCTCCTCTGTTAACAGACAAGGTGCTTTACAATAAATCACCTGGAAATGTAAAAAGCACAGTGGAATGTTCCTCTTACTATTTTTATAGATGCACAAGGTATTCTTTATGACAGCACATAATTAAATAGGGGATAATTAAGAAAGCAGTTCAATGATTATGCTGGTCCATACTAAACCTCAACTCACCAGACCTCAGATTACTGAGCGTTTACCAGCATGTGATGGATTATGTCTCTAGTTACAGAACATTGTTCTTTGCCTAGTTCACTCACTGCTAATGTTCATTATTCCTGAAACAAGCTGATTATATGTAGTTGTCCATTTATTCAAGACTTTATACTGTGGCTTAGTACATATAAATCTTTCACTTTTATTAAAACTTCACCATGAACTAGTACTGGCTTCTTAAAGCAGTGGAGATAATTTCCTAAAGCCATACATAAATTGCTAATTGCAGGGAAGGCAAGTTCTTCTAGGAAATTATTACCCTGAATGCAAGTTTTAGGAGAAGCACATCACCAATTTGATCAGTCTTCAAAGAATACTCACCTACATACAAGGAAAACACTTAAGTATTTTTTAATATATAAGAAATGTGGTTTAACATATGAACTAAATTCCCAGCAAAATGATAGGTCCCTTTGCAAGGTGGACATGCATCTACTCAGTAGTCATCTCTTGGTGCACAGCTGTTTTTATACAAGAATTAGGAAAATATTCTACAAATGTAAAGACAATCGCTAACAGATGCTAGATTTACATTACTTGATAGGATTGCGAATGGTAAAACATTAAAACTGACTAAAGCCCCCCATACACGTTCTGATTTTTCGTACAAATCTGGGTGATCGGTCTGAAGAATAATCGGATGCGGAATTATGTACCCGGTCTTCTATTATGTAAGCGGTCCAGGCCGCCTAGGGCCTGTCCGTAAGTTTTGGTCAATCTTCTGTTAATAAAATAGTGTCTGGTTTATCGATCTCTGATAATTCGAATTCCGATTTTTCATGCCAGCCAACCGATCGACCATAACATTTTAAGTGAAAATCTGGTGACCCGGTCGGACGAAAAATCGGACGGGAGAAATATCGGAACATGTATGGGTGGCTTATTATTGTGTAGACATGGACTCCACAAGTCTTCTGAAGGCCCCCTGAATGTTGTGTTGTGGAATCGGGAGGTAATGCTAACGCAGTAGGACTTGTGGTCACTCATCAAAGTGTGTGTACAGGCAAACAATCTTTTTGTATATAGTATGTAAAGCAAGGAACACATGACTCGATATTGAAGCCGTCCAATGTTCCCTGCAGCAGCGTGAGGACGTCATCACGCTGCTATCAGACATCGGAGGAGCTGGAGATTTCCATGCAAAACAATGGACATCGTCGTGTCCGATATCCCTGTTTTTAAACGGGATTGATTGGTCCTGCTCGAAAACTGGGAATCGATTTGGTCCATATCTACATGTGTGTACCCTGCTTAGGGTCAGGAACGTATACATTGAACATTGCCCACATCACACTACCTGGTTTCTTTCCATAGGGTAACAAGACGCCATACATTTTCTAGGTAAAAACACACCCTAATAAAAAGGAACTCAATGAGATCAATAGATTAGTATTTTTCTATTGCTTCATCGTCCCGTTCTGATACTTACATATCCAACATAAGGGTCAAATTGGACAGTAGTGCACTATGATCCTCTTTCAAGGCAATCATAACATGTTTTAGCATTTTAGGCTACATCATTTTTACCGTTATATTAAGTCAAACACGTTAGCCCTACAGTCCCCATATTCATCAATAAACCTTGGTTGTCCTTGGACCACATTTGAAAGGTACTAACAACTGCATACCAGGAATACCCCACAAGACCTGTTTTAGATCATATACAGTGGCTTTTCCACATTTTGTCACATTACAGCCATAAACATGAATCCATTTTATTGGAATTCCGCGTGAAAGACCAATACAAAGTGGTGTACACGTGAGAAGTGGAACGAAAATCATACATGATTCCAAATTTTTTTTTACAAATAAATAACTGCAAAGTGGGGTGTGCGTAATTATTCAGCCCCCTTTGGTCTGAGTACAGTCAGTTGCCCATAGATATTGCCTGATGAGTGCTAATGACTAAATAGAGTGCAGCTGTGTGTAATCTAATGTCAGTACAAATACAGCTGCTCTGTGACGGCCTCAGAGGTTGTCTTAGAGAATATTGGAAGCAACAACCTCGGAGTCTGCAAAAGACTTGAAACTGGGGTGGAGGTTCACCTTCCAGCAGGACAACGACCCCAAACATAAAGCCATGGCAACAATGGAATGGTTTAAAACATATCCATCGAGAATCTGTGGCAAGATCTGAAAACTGCTGTTCACACCGCTGTCCATCTAATCGGACTGAGCTGGAGCTGTTTTGCAAAGAAGAATGGGCAAGGATTTCAGTCTCTAGATGTGCAGAGCTGGTGGAGACATACCCTAAAAGACTGGCAGCTGTAATTGTAGCAAAAGGTGGTTCTACAAAGCACACCCCACTTTGCAGTTATTTATTTGTAAAAAATGTTTGGAATCATGTATGTACACCACTTTGTATTGGTCGTTCACGTGGAATTCCAAAACAATTGAGTCATGTTTGTGACAAAATGTGGAAAAGTTCAATACTTTTGCAAGCCACTGTAGGTCCCAAATTAATTTATAATTTAACCAATTTAATATTATTTCAATATACACTGACTATAGGGAGATGTGGCATTTGTGTTGTTGTGCAACTGTTAGACTTTTTTATTGTTTCGGAAGATGGTCAGCCTTTGAAAACATGTTCTTTCCTGCAAAACAATACCATGGAATAAAATGAACACAAATGTTTCCTGTTAATAATTTCCATTGAACAACCTTTCCCTTTTGTTCCTGCATGCCATGAATTGTATTAGTTCACTTGCACTCAACCAGAAATCTCATTTGTTTCCATGGACTGGATGCACCATATCCACCTCATATCAGGGAAGCAGCTGTGACCCACCAGCAGTATCCCACATTACTGTTTCTTGTTGTGTTTGGAATGTTAATATGGTCGTCTAACAGTTACTGGCAGGGCAGGGTGTTTTCTTTAGCAATATATTACAGCAGCACAGTAAAAGGCTAATCCTATCCAGTATACAATAAAGCTGAACCAGACATAAAAAAGACAATATTCAGCATAGTAACATATAGCAAAATGCCATTTTGCAGGCTAACCCCACTCCTGGGCCTACCAGCAGGCAGCATATTAAATATGATAAATAAGATATCTTCTATCACCTAACAGTATTCAGTTCCCATATCTTCTCATTTTGTATGTACAGAGATGGAGGAGTCTTTCACATACCTGCCTTTGTGACCACATGTTTAGCTGAAGGATCCCTCTCTGGATCCAGTAGAAGAACTGGACCTATGACCAGCTGAGGTAGACGCAATTACAGTGATGGACCCGGTTTTCTTTAAATAACAATTGTGAGCGTCACAGATGACTTAAGTGAATTTAAAAGTGCTTAATAATGTATTGTTTTTAAATACATTTTGTGGGGAATAAAAGAGGAGTGAAGGAGCCTTGGGGATTTCGCAACATTTTGTTTGGAAATGTATTTAATGTATTTTACACAATAAAGCAAGTTAATATACCTGATTATTTTTGTAGCGAATACACTGCAGCAGGATACAATTTTATGTAAAATGGAAACACAACCTAATATACAAGAGAACACAACTCACTGCAGTGGAGCACAATGTAGATGCGGTGTTCTAGCCCATGCACATTTAGCGTACCTCTTGGGCTTATGGTCTCTTGGTGGCTTATGCCATTTCAGCTTACTCCGTGCATCCTTTCCTGGTTAGGCACGCCACAACACATGTGGAGCCTAACCAGGGAAGGACGCACGGAGGAAGCTGGAATGGCATAAGCCACCAAGAAACCATAAGCCCAAGAGGTACGCTACCCCACTTCCCTGACTGGCACACCAGATGTGAGGCAGGATTAGATCCATGGACAAAACCTGATAAGACCCAATGTTGCGTTTATGTGACCCCTTGATTTGAAGGTCTCACTCCTGATCTCCTTAACCATACGGGACGCACATACCAAACCACCTAATTCTAAGACAGGGACCTGTCAATAAAAATCAGTCGATATCATACTGATATCTACAAAACACACGTATTATACAACATCAAATGTAAGGAACAGACATCCCTTTACCCTGAAGAAGTCCGCCATAGTCAGACGAAATGCGTCGGCTTGTATGTAATCCTCCCCCCTTATATTGAGGAGAGGTTGGTGTCTTTGCAATGGAAAAATTATTTTATTCTTATTATCTATGTAAATGTTTTGATGCACTTTAGATGTATGTCGTTTTATGCCAATCAAATGAAATCATGTTATCTTTCTTAAACTACAAATTATGAATAGATTATAATTCTTTGGTATGAGATACCGTGGTACCTTAAAAACCTCAAACAGACCTCCCTCACTAAGGGACACCCTATTGGTTGTTTCCTTTCCTTCTCCCATTTCCCTTTCATTATTAAAGTGGACCTACCACCAGGAATCTATGTTTTCATGAATGGCACTAGAAGTGCCA
>CM070032.1:154649961-154664827 GCA_036250615.1 Ptychadena robeensis
GTGAAAACGTATTAAATCTTTTTTTTCTGGTTGTCCTGCCCTAAAAACTGGGTGCGTCTTTTATGCCGGTGCATCTTATATGGCGAAAAAATGGTAGTTGTCAACAGTGATCACACAGTAGAAGTGATGTCAGTGGCCTTGGTTGACATTGGGCTGCCTCACAAAATGTGTTCTTTTGAACCTACGGAACACTATATGACTTTATGTGACCTCCCTGCGGGCATCCTTACAGCAACCAAAACCAGGAAGTGATGTCATCCTTAACCAGGAAACTGAACTGATCAATATTTTCATTGTTGCTCCAAACCAAATCTCTTCTTAACCAATCAGTAATGGATTATTGCAGGTTCAGCTGACATTTCCTAGTTCCTTCCTTGATCCCCTATAGTCACCTTCTTCATCTGACTTATGCCTCTATTCAGCACTTAGAGAAGCAGTATCAGGGCCCTTTAACACTATAGCCGATGCGGTGCAAAAACTGGCCGGTAACACTGCCATGTCCATTACAGTGGAGGAGGGGGGGGGGGCAGGATTGCAGCACTACAGTGCGCTTTGCTTGCATCTCCCATACAAGTGCATGGGAGACGCTGGGCTGCACCTGCAAAACCGTTACCGTAAACGCAATCACAGGCCTTGTGTTAAGGCTACTCTTGCTGTCTTGCGGTACTGCAACTCAAACACGGCTTGTGTGAAAAAGCCCTCATCCTTTGATGTTATCCCCCACAATGCTAAAACCATGAATTGTAAGGGTTCGACAAGAGCTTAGAAGAATGGCCACAGGGGGATCTATGGAAGGATACCATACCACTAGACATGTACTAAGCATGTAAACCTTACAATTCTGTTTTGTGAGCAATAAGCGAATCTACATTTTTGTAGATACTACTTTAGGAAAAACATAGTTGTGAAAAACAAATGAGACTATTTGCACATATAACTACAGCCCATCACATCATTTGGCACTGTTGCTCTACATTGTACAGAATGTGCAGTACTTATTAACTAGATCTAATCTGTGCCAGTGAGATCTGCAGCAAATCCAGCCTTCGGGGATTATGTTTTGTGCTCAAATCCAACTGTGCCAATATATCCTACAAATCAGCTTTTACCACACAGTTTTTTTTTGTTACTGCACAAACACATCTGCTAATAATTACAGAAAAAAGGCCATCTTTACAACATATTTCCCATGCACGCATGCAAAATAATAACTCCAAACATTATTAAATGTAAACTCGTAGATGTTTTAATAGACATTCCCTAAACAGCATGTAATAAATAACTCATCCATACCCAACCTGCTTTTTATTTTTGCAAGTGTACAAAATATGTTACCACCCAATATTTTCCACCCAGCCCTCCCCAAGCTCAGTGTTCCAGAGATCTCCTTGTCCTTGCCTTCATTCTGAATCATTTCACTTCCCAGTAAACAAGTCCTTTACATAAAACTTTGCCAATGTTCTTCCTTCACTTTACATTCAAATGCCTAAAGCTGGACATACACGTCACAATTTTCCTGCGATTGTTTTTTAATCCGATCGCCCATCCGGAATTGATTTTAATTTGCAAAAACGAGCGCAAACTGCAACATACTATGTATTCAATTTCTGGCCGATTCTATCCTGAACTTTTCAAATGCACACATTTATGGGTTTGGAGTGGTGTTAGCTGAAGAACTGGCCAGTGACCAACAACACACAAACAAAGGTAATTTCCACTAGAATCATAGATGGATCGCTTAAAACGTTCGCATGAGACAACTAACAGCACTTGATTCATGTGCTTTATTAAAATTATCAGTCAGAACGGATCCGTGAACAATAATTTTTCTGTCGCTCGATCGCTTTTGGCATGCATCAATTTTTATTCAATCCGATCGCATGATCAATTTTGATAAATGATCGCACTAAATTTAACTAAAAATCGTGACGTGTATGCCCAGCTTAACGCTTCCCTAAAGATGAACTTCAACCTTTTTCCTCTCTCATCGCCCTTTAACTGCACCTTGGGAACGTCTCAAGAGCAGGGTCCACCATATTTCTTGTAGGCTTTGGTTAGCCCATACAACGAACAACATACTCATGAGGGTTCACAGTTTCCAGGTTGAGAACTGCTTTCATTTTAATACAGCATTTTTCGCACTATAAGACGTTATCAGAGGTTTGGAGAAAAATTTGAAAATTAGAACAAAAAATAATAGGAGAGTCAGAGGCACAGCCATTGACATGTAAAGTGAATAAACATCATGTTCATGAATATTTGGCAGGGCTGAACCATGCAGCATTCACTTTATAACCCTCAAGTCAAGCCTAAATGTCAGTGCCAAGAGGCAAGGCTTTGTTCTACTCCCTTTAGCCAAGCCAAAAGGCTAGTGCCAGGAGGGAGGTCTAAGCTCCTACAGAGTGTGCATGGCTGAAACTTTACTCATGTGTCTTTACACTAGAAGTACCCATTCGCTGAACCTACTGACCAACTTATGGAGAGACACATTTTACAATCTGGTACCAATAACTTACCCATAAGCACCTATTCACATATGACAAGATAGACAAGTCTTTGTCATGTAATTTTTCATGACAGAGCAGTATGGCAATGTAAATACACAACTTATGTTATCTAAATAGCATCAATTCACCCAGCTATAACACCATTATGTGGTTCAAAAAAATGGGTTACTGCTAATATATGGACACATACTATAGTTTGCCCTGCACCCTGCCCCTGTGCCCTGCCCTGCCGGAACTATGACCTCCCTCCCGATAGTGGGCTTTAAGCTTGGCTGGAGGGAATGGAACAAATCCCAGAGCTATGTTTTGAACTTTAAAAAACATATATTTTACATATGTCAGACCATAAGACACTTCCTAATTTCTATTTCCATCTTATAGTCCGAAACTACAGCAACTTACAAATGAATAATGGATAGAGAGAGCAGGAGAAATCCTAGAGTTAAACTTTTAATTGAGAATTTGCCATTTATAACTGTTCTGTGTGCCTCAGGATTTGCTTTTTGTCCTAAACTTCATATCAGAGCCTCATAACTATGTGTGCAGTGCGGGATCTGCTGTCTCTGACTGCTAGTTTTACTTGATGGATACTCCCAGGTTCACTTTAACCAAACATTCTTTTCACACCCTACATCTAACTTTATCATAACCTTCAGAAACCAGAGAGAATTGCATCATGTGGAACTTTGCGAAGGAATGTGAGAACTACTTCCAAACTTCCAACCTACAGAAAATAACGCTAATTAAAAAATGGCCCTACCTGATTCAAATGGAAGTAGCGCAGTAACATTTCTCTTTATGGTGAGTAGATGGAGTATTGGTGATACCGTTTATTGGCTAACAGAAGTCATTAGAGAAGCACGCTTTCTTCTGGCTAATACAATTCTGGTTTTTGAGACTCACCTTTATATACAAAGTTGCAAGGACATAAACTGTTTCGTCACCGATGACGCAGAAGGGGCAGTCCCAGAATCGGTAGGTGGTTGCGGTTGGATAGAGGATCACCGCAGCTTTCGTTACCACAGCTTTTGTGGTAGTTTTGACAATCCCGGTTTGGGCAAAGTTTATTTTGAAGCGCTGAATTTGTCTCAACTTCAAGGGGGGTTAAAAAATAGTTTCGGGAAACATAACGTGATAAATTCACAACTATTTTCCTTAGGTCTGTGCATGCTCCATAGTACCATCGGATACAAATCCATTGAAATACCAAGAAAACACATCAGATACTTAAACAATCGACTGAAATTTACAAATATGTCCAAATGACTTTTTTTTAAGTCAATCAAACAGGAAAATTGAACCATGTATACCCAAGGTTGTATTGCCAGTGGTTAGGAATTTAATCAAAGCCATAGTGGCACACAAGGTTATTGTCCCTGTTTAGGCCATATTCCAGAGTTTTGTTTTTCTGTATTTGTTTGTATTTCCATTCCAGTCCAGTCTCTGCGATTTAAAATTCCCCATCAGTACTATAATCCTAAAATCTTTTATGCTGTGGCCTCTGCTTAAAAAAATGAGGAATACAGTAAGTATGTTCTTAATTTAATGAAACAAATCCCTATGTTGGGGAGACGGGTCAAACCCTTCACCAGCAAATGAATCTACATAAATACACCATCAAGGACCCTGTAGGAGCTCATCGTCACTCTCATATTGCTCTTTATGGTGGTTAAAAACAATGTTGCTCATGAATCAGATAGCTGGGAAGGCATGAAAATATTAGTAAAAGTGAGCATAGACATCAGATAGCTGTACACCATCACTGGTGGTCATGGGCACAGATCTACCATTTTTACAGCGGTCTATGATTTAGGAATACAGACAACCAGAGCCATTTCTTATAGGACAGCACACAGCATGACGTCTCCTGCTCATCCTCCGCACAGAACAAGTGCTACGAATGTCCTATCCATGGAAAATTTCACTAAAGGTCTTTCCAGTGAGTTAAATTTGACGTGCTTTACTTTTTGTGGCCAATCACATTCATTGACTGAAATCTGAGCTTTAAAAGAAGACAGAATGTCAAGCTGTGCTGTTCCTTCTTGCAGAAACTAGGACATGCTGATGCTGGAAGACTGCATCTGTTTTCAGAAAAAATTAAGAGAACTAAAATCCTGAAATAAGTACAGAAGTCAAGGCACTAATCAAATAGCATACTGTGTTAATTCAATATTAATGACAGAGATTTCTTTGTCCTGTTACTAGCAATAAAAGTGCATGAATAAAACATGTACAGCTCTGGAAGCATTGTGTAGAAAATAGAAGTAATTTAAGGGTTCAAACAGCAAAAACTCATATGTATTATATGACAAACTATTCCATTCTCATGATAGCTAGAAAAATCCCAGGATTCAAGTGGACAATGTATATTAAACATTTAACTAGTCCCCACATAATAGGGCAGAAGATACCAGACTAGTCCAGCCTCTCACCCATTTATACTCACAGAAATACGTTGCAAAAAAGAGTGTTAGATTTTGACTAAGCTACCTTAGGATGTTGGAATGTACAAAGGGTTTGACATCATGCTCATTAGTTGACTTCTAAAGGTCCCCATACACTGGTCCGATTCCCAACGGATTCCGGGACGATCGATTCCGGGCGCGTGCACGCGAAACGATCGTCCCGGAATCGCGTGAAGCCCACCTTGTCCGATCGATCACGTCCGATCGATCGGGGGCACAGAATCAGATCGGACAGAGAACCAACATGTTGGTCTTTCTGATCCGATTCTGCACACATCAGGGGGAGTTGCCATTTGTGAAGTAAGCGATCTGACACGGAATCGTCCAGGAATCCGTGGGCCAAGGTGGTATGGCGCGATCGGACGGACTTAATTGGCCGATCGATCGGATCTCCGATTCCCGCTGACATCGCCGGAATCGATCGGATAGGTGATCGATCGGCCATGGAATCGGACAATGTATGGCTAGCTTTAGAGTCAGATCATGCATAAAGGGAATGAAAAAAGCAGTCAAAGGCCTGATGAGTGCCTGCGGGACCCTGGCAGTAAACCTTGTTATGATCTTAGCAGTCACTTCATGAAGAAGGATGGACATGTAGCCAGTAGTGAACTAAAAGGCAGTCCAAGCAAGCTCAGGCAATGCAAGTGAAGAAAATTCTCTGTAACATATGCACTCCTTATAATTACCAAAAAGGAAAGCCAGCTCCCAGTTTACTTCCATGCCTAGGGCCCCATCCTGGCAGGAGCAAGTCTAATGAGTAGGAGTGACCCTAGAGAAGTCTTAAAGCCACACATTTGATGAGGTTATGAGCAGGGATGTCATTAGTAGGTCACTGCATGAGCGATGGGGGCGGTTAGGGGTGTATTTGTGTACCAGGTTGGAGATGTAAGGAGGACAAGAGGTGTGGAGTGATTTAAAAGCAAGGCACAGAACTTTGAATTTGATTCTCTGGACAATTGGAAGGCAGTGTAGAGATTTGCAGAGAGGAGCAGCAGATGATGAGCGGTTAAAGGAGTAAATTAGTCAAGCAGCGCCATTCATGATGGACTAAAGAGGAGACAGTCTAGTTAGAGGAAGAAAAAGAGAGGATGATGTTGCAGTAGTCCAGGCGAAAATTTATGAGGACACTGGTGGCCTCTGGTGATAGGAAGGTGCATATCTATGCGATTTGATTATCATTTTCCCTATTCATTATTATTATCATCATTAATTTAACTAGGGGTGCATAAGATGGGACAAAGACAAAGCAAATATCTTTCACTTCTGATTATTATGAGGAGATGTAGGGAAGGTTTGTTGGAACATAGTTTTGCATAAATACACTTCAATGTTAAGTTGCTCTACAAAATGAAGACTTGACTTTGAATCTAATTTATGTAAAAACTAAAAAATATTTCTACAACCCTTCCCTACATCTCCAGGAAATTTGGTGCGCATATCATGTTTAGTGACTTTGCAATTAACTCACAAAGTCTGCCCATTACACTTTTGTCTCCAGACTCGAATATAAGCCAAATTAAAAATATGCAGCATCTTTTTGGTGCCGAAAAATTTGTATAACACTCGAGTATAGCACTCATCTATTGCCACTCAAATTCAAAAAATGTTGTGTACATGTCCTAAAAGACTAAAACATCTCACTCCTTTTATTAATACAACTCTGTAACTCACTGTAAAAAAAAATAAAATCATTTGTGCCAATGCTTTTCATACTTGCGTGTGCATGCCTAATTTTGTAAGAAAGCCTATTACTTTAACAGATAACAAAAATAAAAGTACAAAGTGTATATCATGTTAAGACTGCAGATCAGAAAAAAATAAAGCATAACATTTTATGTGTTACTACAGTTGCAAGAAAAAGTATGTGAACCCTTTGGGATTACATGTAGTTTTGCATGAATTGGTCATAAAATGTGATCGATCAGAGAATCGGTGATTGATCGTACTGCCATTAAAATACCCCCCACACAGAGAAACAGATTTGATTGATTTTAGCTCATCGGACACTGGATGTATGTATGCTAACTAGTTAAATCGAACCAAAATTGGTCATACACAACAAAACAATATGTGAGAAATTATAGTTGTTTGGTTGTTAGATTCCAACAGGCTTCCTGCGTTTTAAGGTTTAAATATTTCATTGCCTGGACTCCGGGTGGTCTGGTTGGCATCCTCATTTATAAATAACACATGAGTATGTACATCTTATGGTTCTTATGTACTTAAACCTGTATACCTTTAATTTTTGTTTGTCCTTCCTTTCACAAAACTAATACAAATTTACATGCAAAAAAAAAGCAATATTTGAGATACGTTTGATGACTACTCGACTGATCAAAATTTTCCGACATGTCCAATCATTATTCGATCGAACTTTTGTGGACGGGTGTAGATTTCTGGCAAATCATCAAAACAAATTGATCGGTTAAGGTCGATCGAGCAAAAACAAAAAAATCTCAATGTGAATGGGGGCCCTAAGTCACACCAATAGAAAAACAGTCTGCTTTAAATAATACTACACAAACATTATATGTTTTCATGGTTTTTTTTTTTAACATAACATGTAAACATTCACAGTGCAGGGTGTAAAAAGTATACTTTAAAGGGTGTAAACTTTTGACTTCTCCAAGAGATAATTGGAGCCAGGAGTGAGCCAACCTTGAGTCCAATCAGTGTGATGATATTGGTTGTGTTGCTAAAAGCTGTCCTGCCCTTTTAAAACACACAATAGTTTTGGGTTTACTGGTTTCAAGAAGCACTGTCTGATGTGAACCATGCCTGGAAGAAAAAAGCTCTCAGAAGACCTACGACCAAGAATTGTTGACTTGCATGAAGCTGGAAAGGGTTACAAAAGTGTCTCCAAAAGCCTTGATGTTCATGTGTCCATGGTAAGACAGACTACAGACTACAAATGGAGAAAGTTTAGCACGGTTTCTACTCTCACTAGGCGTGGTCGTCCTGTAAAGTTGACTGCAAGAGCACAGCACAAAATTCCCTATGAGGTAAAGAAGAATCCGAGAGTCTCAGCTAAAGACTTACAGAAATCTCTGGCACATGTTTTATTTTTGTTGACACATGTACAAAAAATATGAATTCTAGAGTTTATCAAGACATTCTGCAGGAAAATGTAAGACCAACTGTCCGCCAACTGAAGCTTCGAAGAGGATTGGTGATGCAACAAGACACTGACCCAAAGCCTACAAGTCATTCAACAACAGAATGGCTTTAACATAACAAAATATGCCTTCTGGAGTGGCCCAGCCCTGACCTTAACCCAATTGAAATGCTGTGGCATGACCTTAAGACAGCTAATTACACCAGACATCCTAAGAATATTGCTATCATGAAACAGTTTTGTGAATAGGAGTGGTCCAAAATAACTCCATATCATTGTTCAGGTCTGATCTGTAACTACAGAAACGCTTGGATGAGGTAATTGCAGCCAAAAGGAGGGTCAACCAGTTATTAAGTCCAAAGATTCATATACTTTTTCCACCCTGCACTGTGAATGTTTAAATGTTATGTTCAATAAAACATGAAAGTTTTACTTGTGTAGTATTATTATTTTAAGCAGACTGTGTATTTCTATTGTTGTGACAATAGATGAAGATCAGAGCACATTTTATGACCAATTCATGGAAAACTCCACCTAATCCCAAAGGGTTCACATACTTTTTCTTGCAACTGTATCTTACATTGCCTAATTAGTAGATGATCGGGTACTGTTCCAAGTCACACACAGCACTGCTTAAGCTTTCGATGCACCAGACTGACACATTGCATTCATTTGAATGTACTGCAAAGCAATGTGGCTAGCGTTAATGCAGGGTACACAGGTTTCCTATTACCATTCAGGGCCCTTTCACACTGTGTAAGTGAACTGCAGTTGAGTTTTTTGGTGAAAAAAAGACCATGTCCGTTACCAGCAATAACATGCATTTTGCAGTGCCCCAAGCTTGCAAAAATGGGTAAAGCAGGGAGTTTGGGGCAAGTATGAAAGGTATACTGGTTTCCATAGGAAATTGAATGAACCCTAGCTGTGCTGCTTTGCGGTAGTGTACTGCATCGCGGCTAATGTGAACAGACCCACACAGTAGCCCCGTGTTTGCGTTTTCAGAAACATCCTGCTGCATGCAGTTAGCGACCATGCAGTTAGTTACCGCCAGAGCGCCTGTTACTGGACAGAAATCACACAGCAATCACATCAGATCAGAGCGGGGGTCACAGTGGAAGCACAGAGCATAGGAAGTGTTTTTGCTCTGTTACTACGCTTTGTGTGAAAAGTCAACACTGGCAAGATAGCAGGCGTTATAGAAACATCAGCATGACAAGTCCATGGTGCCCACCGACCCACGCTTTGCCTGCTATTTAGGAATTAATTTGGTGTGTTCATGGTGTGCGGCATTGTCAGACCTACATTCTAAGGAAAGCAGAAAACAACAAAAACACACGATTACGCATCAAAATGCGTTTTTGTTTTCGGGTGCATTTTACAGTTCGCCCAGTGTAGACTCATAAAAAAGTTAAGTCAAATATTGACTTCCCTTGAATATTGAGCTCCATAACCACCATAATGTTGGGATAACATAACAAGTTTCTTCTTCTCTGTAGCGGGGAGCAGGGGTGTGCACAGGTTGAAGTTCCCTTTAATACCGCGCATCCGCATGCACCTGGGCCCTCTGAGGACTTAAAAGAGAGCCACCCGGAAGAGGTGGGGCTCAGAACGAGAATTTAAGACAGGTTTGCCCTGTGCCCCTCTCCTCTGCCAACCCCTCCAGGTTCCAGCACCAGCGTACGTACAGCCGGGGAGCAAAATAGTACCAGCTGACTGCCCGTCGCTGACCCTTCTGCCCATAATGCTCTGCTAAAAGTGGGAGGGTATCCCCCCCCCCGGATCCTGCTGGGCCATGCTCGCTAACTCGCGTACCACCGCCCGCTGCCTTTGCGAAATAAGCCCTGCTGCAGGACTACCTGCTGCCCTTTACCCAACCCCACTCCCCCCCCGGTGGTCGGTCACGCCGATGTGGTCTCCGCTGCCATTAGGAACTGTTCCAAGGCACGTGCCAACCGGGTTACGATTGGGTGGACTCTTGTCTGTTGCCACGTTTTTGCTAAAGTTGTTTGAGACCCCGGTGGGTCTCGGTGTATGAAATCAAAGTTTAAACCCACCTCAGTCGCCTACGTTGCCTTGGTTGTGTCGTTACACCCCTCAACTATACATTCAATATGATACTATGTGAAAGGCAATGGTAGGTTTCACAAGCTCATACAAGAGGGCAGATGTATCTACCCAATGAAAATGGCAACACCCGTTGGTGAGGTCATATCACCTCATTCGCAGTTAAAGTTGAAAGTTGCACTGCAAAAGTTCAAAGCTGCACCTTTTCTCTCCTCAAATGTGAGCCTACACTGTTAGCAGTACTGAAGACATCTGGATTTATCTAACACAATACTCTCAAATGATAAAAACAGATGTACAGTGTGATCCCATCACCACATAGTCTCGGAAGAAAAGCACACACGCTACCGTTTATGAAAATGTTTTTTGCTTAGCCTAACAAAACTGTCATACTATAGTCAGTGCACAGGTCTTTGTACTATTCAACTCTATCCAAAAAAACTTCTAAAGAACGACTGTATTCCTAAATTGTCCACAAATGGAAAACAGTTACAGAGTTGTGGTGACGTTCACCTAACACATGCATCAAGTAGGACGTAACCCTTCAGAAGTTATGTGCTGTATATTGGTAAGAATCTGCTGCACTAGCATATTCCTACACAGCGATAATGGTCAATTCTGCTTTTCCTATTAAATCAAAGGCTGCTAAATCGCGTTCAGCATCACAAAACATATTGAAAAAAACTTATGATGGGGCTTTAATAATGGAAAACAAGAATTGATGTCATATACTATATACACTTCACATAAAAACATACCCTAAATACGAAAAAATTATCTGTGAAAAACCACAAAGTAATTATGAAGTGCGCTTGCATTCACCAACCTTATTAATTAGATAATGGACATTGGCGCTGTGTGCAGCCACTGTCACCTTAAATGTTGGGGACAGCCACTGACATAGAGGGCCTACCACTGAGTATATGTGTGAAGTCGAAATAACACTTATAAAAAAAACAAAAAAAAAAATGTCATAACTTAAGCTGGCCATACACCTTTAGATTAGATCTCTCTGTCAGATATCCTTTAGATCTACCCACAACTATGTAGTATAGGGTCTTCTGCGATTGAAAACAGGTAGACTTGATGGTTTAGAAAGTCCCTCATATTACATGGTTTTGGTAAAACAAAAAAGGAGATCTACAGGAAATCTGACAGAGAAATCTAAAGTGTATGGAGACCCACAGCATTGTGTGATCTGTCGGGACCCTACGCTAAGCGCAGTGCTTGGCAGGAGTTCTGACGGATCACATACACTTTAGCTGGCTGGCAGATGCTCTTTTCAGACATCCGCCAATGCAGGGGTTAACGTACTCCACTACTGTTCCCCTACTCAAATAGGCTGTAACTCATTTGTAATGGGTACCTTGCTCCATGATGTCCTCCCAATTATTTATTGTTATTTCACTTGTCCACCCAATTATTTTTGGATGATTTTGTGATCACAGAAACACTCACTCTGGGCTGTCAGCACTGCTACTCGTTCCGAGGGAATACCTGTACACATCATGTTCATAAGCGAGGGGGGCTCTTCTGACAGCCCAGAGTGAGTGTCTTGGTGATCGACAGTTTCCACTGCGTCCCTGAGTCCACCAAGGTCCCTCCACCTAACGGATCTATAATGCGTTAGGAAACCGGTGGACATCCTGTAAGCCAGTGGTGGATGGGGTGCGGGCCCTCGATCTTAACCCGTGTTTGAATTGGAGGGGTACGTTTTTAGGTACCTAGGCATATATTTGAGTATATACAGTATTACTATATACCCTGACTACAAAGGCTTCCCTGTTTCAAAACCTGACTACAAAGGCTAATTTCTTTTCCCCCTTCTCCATGGTGGGGCACAGATCTGTTTTATAGCTGGACAGCCTGCATTTTTGGTAACTCCACTCATACACTTTCCTATTACTTCCTATATCAGGGAAGATCCTGTACAAATTACTACATTTTTCTGGTCAACATAAACGATCAGTTGCTGTGAATTGCAGCATATAATTTATAACAGCATAATAAATGTACTGCTTACAGCCATGGCAGTGACATTCACCCACTAGTTTTCTTCTACTGCCAGTACGCCGGCACAACAATTTCTTTGCTGCTAGCATTGCTGAAATACAAAGTGAACGATGCGCTATGAATCATAGCCAGACATCAGTGGTGACATCATCAGAAGAGAAAAAATAGAGAAGTAATGATAGCAGTATGAGACAAGAGCCCTGTCCCTCTTATTTATAGAAAGCAGGAAGTATACATACCCATATGTCAATGAATGTCATGAGATTTCCTGCTGATATACAAATATAAAACCAGGATTATAGTTAATGTACTAGTCTGTAGCATGTAATTCTCTAAAGCATTTCCAAAATCAGAAGCTAAAATTTAATTTCAGTCTTTTTTTTCCCTTTATTTTCACGTTTTGTAATACACCTTATTTCAGTGGTGGGACTAAATTGCTATGGAGGGCCACAAGTGCGGCCCTCAGCATCACTAAAGGGCAGCACATAACATTTTATAAGCTTTTTTTAATTTTTCAATAGCCAAACTGGATTTAAATGATACTTCAAGCATTAGAAGTATGGTAATGCACATTTTGCAAAGGTTATGTGCCTCGTAGGTATCATCAAAGCCTTTGATTGAGGTAATGTGCCACAATATATATTCTACTATCCTTCCCCATTCGTTGGTGGAAAAGTAGGAACATATATTTGAAAGCCAATCAGCGACCCAGACGGCTTCTGAGCAAGTCCATCGCCTCTCCTCCTCTTTCCGCTCTAAGGCCTCGGCAGACAGGCATGTTTCTACGCCCTATGCATTAACAGTTAGGTTACGGGGGCCGCAAGTGGAAGACCAAGAGGGGCTGCTAAAGAACGTCCCACAGGTTGAGCACCTGGGCCTTATATCCTAGGGTGACAACGCTAAAAGTGGCCCGTGGAACCTGTTGTGCATTATTGACGTGGTTTGTCTTTTTAAAAATTTTAAATAAAAAAGGCAAGTGCAGGCAAAATACAAAGATAACACAATGAGTCCTTGTAAGAAGTCAAAATTTGAAGCGGGGCTCGACAGCAACCATTATGTGAAAAAGCGCATTTGGTTTGCTTAAGAGTCTGGAAAATTAATTGAAGGGGTAATTTTGGGATAACATTATTTAAAATGTAATAGCCTGAGAGGTTCAGCTAATTTAACAAACAGATAAAATAAATGTGCAATGACTAGACCGGAGAAGGGATACAAACATCAAATCTGAATTGGTTGGTGATAAGCCTTTATAAGTCAATATATAGGATTTATTTTTAAAGCCATCCATAGACATCTAGATTTCGCAATCGATCAGACGAAAATCAACCGCAGATCGACGCTGCCACCCTGAAGCCCAAAATCGGCCAGAGAATGGACATGTCCATTTTTCTCTGGCTGATCGCCATTACTTTGGATTGGGACCAGAGTCACAAGTTTGATGATCCATGGGGATCTCAGCATGTATGGCCGGCTGTATTATTGATAGGGAATTATATAAAGGCTTTTCAATAGGTTTAGTACAATAGGTGGTGATTGACATGGTTTGAGATCATACAATGTACCTATCAGTATCACATGTATCAGGTTAGCCACTATATTTACAGATCATTTACACTATACACGCTGAATTGTATACTACGCTTGGGTTATCAGCTACACGTCGTAAATGTGTATTTAAACGCTAGAGTGTCAATGCATGACACATGCGAATGGCAAAATGCAAAGGAAACCGTTCGACCATGCACAGTGGTTAGTGTGTTGTATTCCCCCCCCACAAAAAAAAAAAAAACGCCCTGTCTTTGCCGATCAAACAGGAATAGATTCCTGGCCACCTGGTACAATCAACCAGAAGTGATTGATCGAACAGAAAATCAATGGAAAAGTGATCAGACATGTTTGTCAAGTTTTCTAGGTATTTCGATATTGATTTGTATTCGACTGTACTATGGCACATGCGCATCAAATCAGAAATCGGTTGGTTGGGAATCGATCACACTGTGTGGTGGTACAGTCATCCAATGTTTGTCTGATTTTAAATTGCGCAAGACTATGTATTCGCAAAATTATAGACCCATGTATGGCTCCGGTAGTTCTCTAGCCTAGTCCAGTAACATCCCTAGCATCTTATAGGAGGGGAAACTATTGTCGGTAATAGCCTAGCTCCTTCACACACACACCTGCAACAGGTAAATGCTGGGGTAAGAGAGAAGGGGGAGATAGAATGTCACTTCAATAACCACTTCTGGCCTGCCGACAGCTGCATTATCATGGTTTTTGAACCCTTTCACATTATATGCGTTAAGTCTTTTTAACACATGCGTTTTCACAGTACTGCATTTTCTCATAGAAAACCAATGTTAGCATTCACACTACATGCGTTGTATTTTTTTTTAAATAGCACTGCCACATCAAAATATACCGTATTTTCCAGCGTATAAGACCCCCGATCCATGCTCCCCGCACTGGCTAACAGGAGCTGAGCCGACAGAGGGAGAGATCTTCAGACTTCCCCTTGGGCCCCTCCTTCTCCTTCCCGATGTCTGTGATAGTAGCTGGCTGCTACTGATGGCAAGTGTGCTTACTAGCGACAGTGTGCATTGTGGCTGAAATTGGTATTGCAGAGATATTGAATTAAAGCTAGCACACATTAAATAGCTGTACAAAAACTGCACTTCATACACAACTGTATTACACTATATTAC
>CM070032.1:154676520-154687541 GCA_036250615.1 Ptychadena robeensis
ATAAAACACCAACCACACAGGAAGAGAGAAAGAGAGCACGGACAGCGAGCGGGAGTAGAGACCAAGAAACAAAAAAAAGGATAGAGACCATCGATCCAGGCCGATCGTGATAGGCTCGACTAAAAAGAGCCCAACGGTGTACGCTCTAACCATCTCTTACCTGCCTGCTCACACCACCTCCGTACCCCCGTCGACTCCTACTTTCTCTTCACTTTTTGCTCTCTCTCTTAATAAGGTGTCCGATAATAAAGGGTTTCCATAATAGGACTAAATGAAAGGGGTCTCATGCTAGGAACTAATAAAGGGGTTCTCCCATGCTAGGACTAATACAGGGGTCGCCGTGCTGGGACTAAATAAAGGGGTCCCATGCAGGCTGATAAGAAGGGGGTCCCAATGCTAGGACAATAAGGGGTCTCCATGCTAGGACTAATAAAGGGTCCGGCTAGATAATTGAAGGCAACCCCATGCTAGACCTTATAGAGGGGTCCCCCTGCCAGGAATTAATAATCTGGTCCGTATGGTCGGACTGTGATATATAAAGGGTGGTATTGATGCTTAGAATAATAGAGGGGTCCGATGCCAGGACTTGATAATAAAGGGGTCTGATGCTAGGAATACTAGAGGGGTTCCCGATGCCCGGACTGCTAAAAAAGGGGGTCTGGAGGTCTGATGCTTAGGACTAATGAGGGGTCCCGATTGCCAGGACTGATAATAAAGGGTCTGTGCTAGGGAATAATGTTAGGGAGGTCACGATGCCCGGGACTGATAATAAAGGGGTTTGATGTAGGAATAATAGAGGGGTCCCGCATTTTTTTTTTTTTTTGGCCAGGACTGATAATAAAGGGGGTATTGATGCTGCTAGGAAATAATAGAGGGGGTCCCGATGCAGGCTGATAATAAAGGGGTCTTGATGCTAGGAATAATAGAGAGGCCCCCGGTCCCGATGCCAGGACTGATGATATTAATAAAGGGGTCTTGATGCTAGGAATAATGAGGGGTTCCTCGATGCCATGGACTGATAATAAAGGGGTCTGATGCTAGGGAATAATAGAGGGTCCGATGCCAGGACTGGATAATAAAGGGGTCTTGATGTAGGAATAAGAGAGGGGTCCCGATGCCCAGGACGATAATAAAGGGTCTTGATGCCTAGGATGATAGAATAAAGATGGGTCCCGATGCCCGGATGATTAATAAAGGGGTCTTGATGCTAGGAATAATAGAGGGGTCCGATGCCAGGAACTGATAATAAAGGGGTCTGTGTGCTAGGAATAAAATAGAGTGGGTCCCGATGCCAGGACTGATAAAAAGGGGTCTTGATGATAGGAAATCAATAGAGGGGTCCAGGAGATGCCAGAATGATAATAAAGGGGTCTTGATGCTAGGATTATAGAGGGGTTCCCAATGGCCGGACTGATAATAAAAGGGGGTCTTGAGGCTAGGAATAATGAGGGGTCCAGATGCGGATGATAATAAATGGGTCTGATGCTAGGAATAATAGAGGGGTCCGATGCAGGCTGATAATAAAGGGGGTCTTGATGCTAGGAATAATAGAGGGTCCGATGCCAGGACTGAAATAAAGGGGTCTTGATGCTAGGAATAATAGAGGGGTCCCGATTGCCAGGACTGATAATAAAGGGTTGGTCTGATGCTAGGAATAATAGAGGGGTCCCGATGCCAGGGACTGATAATAAAGGGGTCTTGATGTAGGAATAATAGAGGGGTTCGCCGATGCCAGGATGATAATAAAGGGTCTTGAGTAGGAAATAATAGAGGGGGTTCCCATGGCCAGGACTGATAATAAAGGGGTCTTGATGCTTGGAATAATAGAGGGGTCCCAATGGCCAGGACTGAGAATAAAGGGTGAGTCTTATGCTAGGAATAATAGAGGGGGTCCCGATGCAAGGACTGATAATAAAGGGGTCGTGATGCTGGATTAATGAGGGGGGCTCCGATGCCAGGACCTGATAATAAAGGGGTCTTGAGGCTAGGAATATAGAGGGGTCCCGAGGCCCGGACTGATAATAAGGGGTCTTGTGCTAGGAATAATAGAGGGGTCCGATGCCAGGAAATGATTAATAAAGGGGTCTTGATGCTAGGAATAATTAGAGGGGTCCGATGCCAGGACTGCTGATAATAAGGGGGTCTTGATGCTGGAAATAATAGAGGGTCCCGATGCCAGGAATGATAATAAAAGGGGTCTTGATGCTTGGAATAATAGAGGGGTTTCCGATGCCAGGACTGATTAATTAAAGGGGTCTTGATTGCTAGGAATAATAGAGGGCGGTCGATGCCGGATGATAATAAAGGGGGGGTCTTGATGCTAGGGAATAATAGAGGGGTCCCGATTGCCAGGAACGATAATAAAGGGCGTCTTGATGTAGGAATAATTCGAGGGCGTTCCCCGATGCCCGGACTGATAATAAAGGGGGTCTTTGATGCTAGGAATACTAGAGGGGTCCGATGGCCAGGACTGATAATAAAGGGGTCTGGAGAGGCTGTGCCCACGTCATTCGCCCAATCTCCCCCTACCCCTCCCTCCCTCCTCACACCCGATAACGCTGGGTTCCACCCCCCGGCTTGCTCTCCATTGTACGCCTCCCCCCTCCCAAAACCCACGATTCTTTTCCCAATTAGCCACAACGCTTGTTGACCGCCACTTAGCCTTTCCTCCTCCCACCCCTCTCCCCCCCCCTAGCCAAACCCACGCACCATCATGTCAATCTGCCACCGCAACCTCCCACGCTAGACGCCACCCCTTCCTTCCAATAGTTAAATTTATTTCTAGTTCCTCTTATGGTACTGTATCTCGTTTTTTTTCTTGGATGCCCAGGACTGAATAAAGGGGGTCTTGCTGTAGGACTAACGAGAGGGGTCCCGATGCACGGGACTGATATTAAAGGGGGTCTTGATGCTCTAGGGAAAATAGAGGGGTCCCGATGCCCAGGAACTGATAATAAAGGGTTCTTGATGCAGTAGGAATAATAGAGGGGTCCCGATGCCCGGACTGATCATAAAGGGGTCTTGATGCTAGGAATAATAGAGGGGTCCCGATGCCAGGACTTGATAATTAAAGGGGTCTTGATGCTAGGAATAATAATAGAGGGGTCCCGATGCCAGAGGACCTGATAATAAGGGGTCTTGATGCTTAAGGATACTAGAGGGGGGGTCCCGATGCCAGGACTGAAATAAAGGGGCTTGATGCTAGGAAATAATAGAGGGGTTTTCCCGATTGCCAGGACTGATAATAAAGGGGTTCTTGAGTAGGAATAAAGAGGGGTCCCGATGCCCGGATGATAATAAAGGGGGGTTTCTTGAGCTAGGAACTAATAGAGGGGTCACGATGCCAGGACTGATAAATAAAGGGGTCTGATGCTAGGAATAATAGAGGGTGGTCCCGAGGCCGGACTGATTAATAAAGGGGTCTTGATGCTAGGAATCATAGAGGGGTCCCGGATGCCAGGACTGATAATAAAGGGGGTCTTGATGCTAAGGATTATAGAGGCGGTGGAGTCCCAATGCCAGACTGATAAAAAGGGGTCTTGATGTGGAATAATAGGGGGTCCAATGCCAGGGACTGATAATAAAGGGGTCTTGATGCTAGGAATAATAGAGGGGTCCGATGCCGGACTGACTGATAATAAAGGGGTCTTGATGCTAGGAATAATAGGGGGTCCCCGATGCCCGGACTGATAATAAAGGGGTCTTGATGCTAGGAATAATAGAGTGGGTTCCCGATGCCAGGACTGATAATAAAGGGGGTCTTGATGCTAGGAATAATAGATGGTCCGATGCCGGATGATTAAAGGGGTCTTGATGCTAGGAATAATAGAGGGGTCCCGATGCCAGGACTGATAATAAAGGGGGTTCTTGATGCTAGAAGAATAGAGGGGTCCCGATGCCAGGACTGATAATAAAGGGGTCTTGATGCTTAGGAATAAATAGAGGGGTCCCGATGGCCAGGAATGATATAAAGGGGTCTTGATGCTAGAATAATAGAGGGGTCCCGATGCCAGGACTGATTAATAAAGGGGGTATTGATGCTAGGAATAATAGAGGGGTCCGATGCAGGACTGATATAAGGGGTCTTGATTGCTAGGAATAATAGAGGGGTCCCGATGCCCGGACTGATAATAAAGGGGTCTTGATGCTAGGAATAATAGAGGGGTCCCGATGCCAGGACTGATAATAAAGGGGTCTTGATTTAGGAATAATAGAGGGGTCCCGAGGCCAGGGACTGATAATAAAGGGGGTCTTGATGCTAGGAATAATAGAGGGGTTCCCGAGCCAGACTGATAATAAAGGGGTCTTGATGCTAGGGAATAAAGATGGGTCCCGATTGCCAGGACTGATAATAAAGGGGTCTTGATGCTAGGGAATAATAGAGGGGGGTCCCGATTGCCAGGACTGATAATAAAGGGGGTCTGATGCTAGGAATAATAGAGGGGTCCCGATGCCAGGACTGAAATAAAGGGTCGTCTTGATGCTAGGAAGGAATAGTAGAGGGGTCCCGATGCCAGGACTGATAATAAAGGGGTTTGATGCTAGGAATAATAGAGGGGTCCCACCCGATGCCAGGACTGATAATAAAAGGGGCTTGGATGCTAGGAAAATAGAGGGGTCCCGATGCCAGGATGAGTAATAAAGGGGTCTTGATGCTAGGAATAATAGAGGGGTCCGATGCCCAGGACTGATAAATAAAGGGGTCTTGATGCTAGGAATAATAGAGGGGTGGTCCCGAGCCAGGACTGATAATAAAGGGGTCTTGATGATAGGAATAATAGAGGGGTCCCGATGCCAGGACTGATAATAAAGGGGTCTGATGCAGGATAATAGATAGAGGGGTCCCGATGCCAGGATCTGATAATAAAGGGTGCTTGATGCTGGAATAATGAGAGGGGTCCCGATGCCAGGCTGATAAAAAGGGGTCTTGATGCTAGGAATAATAGAGGGGTCCCGATGCCAGGAATGAATAAAGGGTCTTGATGCTAGGAATAATAGAGGGGTCCGATGCCAGGATGATAATAAAGGGGTCTTGATGCTAGGAATAGTTTTAGAGGGGTCCCGATGCCAGGACCTGAAATAAAGGGGTCTGATTGCTCAGGAATAAATAGATGGTCCCGATGCCAGGATGATAATAAAGGGGCTGATGTAGGAATAATAGAGGGGTCCCGATGCCAGGACTTGATAATAAAGGCGGTCTTGATGCTAGGCAATTAAAGGGAGGTGGGTCCCGATGCCCGGATGATAATAAAGGGGTCTTGATCTAGGAATAATAGAGGGGTCCCGATGCCAGACTGATAATAAAGGGGTCTTGATGCTAGGAATAATAGATGGTCCCGATGCCAGGACTGATAATAAAGGGGTATTGATCTAGGAATAATAGAGGGGGTCCGAACTGCCAGGACTGATAATAAAGGGGTTCTTGATGCTAGGAATAATAGAGGGGTCCCGATGGCCAGAGACTGATATAAAGGGGTCTTGATGCTAGGAATAATAGAGGGGTCCGATGCCAGGACTGATAATAAAGGGGTCTTGATGCTAGGAATAATAGAGGGGGTCCCGATGCAGGACTGATAATAAAGGGGTCTTGATGCTAGGAATAATGAGGGGTCCGATGCCAGGGACTGATAATAAAGGGGTCTTGATGCTAGGAATAATAGAGGTGGTCCCGATGCCAGGACTGATAATAAAGGGGTCTATGATGCTAGGAATAGTAGAGGGGTCCCGATGCCAGGACTGATAATAAAGGGGTCTTGATGCTAGGATAATAGATGGGTCCCGATGCCAGGACTGATAATAAAGGGGTTCTGATGCTAGGAATAATAGAGGGGTCCCGATGCCAGGACTGATAATAAAGGGGTCTTGATGCTAGGAATAATAGAGGGGTCCCGATGGCAAGGACTGATAATAAAGGGGTCTGATGCTAGGAATAGTGAGGGGTCCGATGCCAGGACTGATAATAAAGGGGTCTTGATGCTAGGAAATAATAGAGGGGGTCCCGATGCCAGGACTGATAATAAAGGGGTCTTGATGCTAGGAATAATAGAGGGGTCCCGAATGCCCGGGACTGATAAATAAGGGGTCTTGATGCTAGGAATAATAGAGGGGTCCCGATGCCAGGACATGATAATAAAGGGGTCTTGATGCAGGAATAATAGAGGGGGCCGATGCCAGGACTATGAAATAAAGGGGTCTTGGTGCTAGGAATAATAGAGGGTCCCGATGCCAGGACTGATAATAAAGGGGTCTTGAATGCTAGAATAATAGAGGGGTCCCGATTGCCCGGACTGATAATAAAGGGGTCTTGTGCTAGGAATAATATAGAGGGGTCCGATGCCAGGACTGATAATAAAGGGGTCTGATGCTAGGAATAATAGAGGGTCCCGATGCCAGGCGAATGATAAGTAAAAGGGGTCTTGATGCTAGAATAATAGAGGGGTCCCGATGCCAGGACTGATAATAAAGGGGTCTTGATGCTAGGAATAATAGATGGGTCCCGATGCCAGGACTGATAATAAAGGGGTCTTGATGTAGGAATAATAGAGGGGTCCGATGCCCGGATCTGATAATAAAGGGTCTTGATGCTAGGAATAATAGAGGGGTCCCGATGCCAGGATTGATCATGGAGAGCGGCTGGCAGCGTAGGGCGCAGCGGTGGGCGTGTGTTCTGGGCGTGTGGTGGGCGTGCCATGCGATGACGTTCAGGCAGTAGGATACGCTGGGCAGCAGGCACCGCTGTGCCGTGTGTTTTCAGTGCGGAGCGGATGGCTGGCCGGGCCGGGAGGGATGGATTAATCTGTCACACGCTGTTTGTGTTGCCGCGATAATCCTCCGTCCTGTGTCCCTCTGTCCCCGGCGCCCCCCATCACTGACAGACGGACACACAGCCTGGCATACACCGCCCGGCGCTGCCATCCATGGCTCGCTCCTGAGCGCGCAGCATACCGGTGATTGGCTGTTCCTGGGCTACAGGCCTGGCACCACTGCCTACACCTGGCTCCCTCCAGGGCACTGAGTCCTCAGCTGGGGGACCTGCCTCCATGTCCCCGCACCATGTCCGGGAAGCATTACAAGGGGCCCGAGGTCAGCTGCTGCATCAAATATTTTATATTCGCCTTCAATGTCATCTTCTGGGTGAGTGTGAGACGTGTTATTCCTATATTCTATATGTACATTGCGTGTGTCGTCACTGGTGTGTGTCACATGTTTACACACATTAGCAGTGTATGCATCTTCCCTAGGGTCGGGGGGCTCCGTGCACATCCCTCTCTGTGGGTAGATGAGGCTGGCAGATATCTTATAACATAAGCTGATATGTACTAAGCACAGGTTCCCTCTATAATACATAGGTGGCATGGTTGGGTTAGGACTGTCATTGTTTGAGATGATCACAGCTTGTGTGTTGGTATACACTGGCATGGGCGCCCCATGGTTCCACTGACATAAACATTGCTGCTGTGTGCAGTCCGCACACAGCAATTCAGAACTGCTTTAAAAATAAAACATCCTCATTGTTCTATTATATATATATATATTATATGGCACACTCACAGAAGTATATGACCCCAAGTGGTGGTACTCATCCTGGGCATACAACATCGAATAGACTGGCACTAAGAAGCTGGGACACTGCACACTTTGTACTAACATGCAAACCTCAGACTGGGCACTAGAGATGATCCATTTAGACGATTTCAAGGTAATGGCAAAGCCCCTGAACATGGTATAGCACCCAACTTGCTGGAGATGTAGAGAAGGGTTGGAGGTATACTACAAAAAAAATGTAGCTCTAACACAAATATTATTTGCATAAATTAAGTTCAAATTCAAGTAAAAATTTAGACTTTGAACTTCATGCCAGTGGTTTCCAAACTTTCCTTGCAGGTGCACTTTTCAATGTATGACTTCGTATGAGCCTGATCAAAGACTCAATCGCATGTCCTGATCGTATAACAAATCCATCTCAGGGAAATCTAAGTGTCTGTGGGCAGCTTTACCCATATAGGGCAGCTCAATGGCAATGCTCCCTTCCTGTTGGCACATACTAAAGCAGGGTACAGACGACTCGATATTGGAGCCGTCCAATGTACCCTGCAGCAGTGTGATGATGTCATCACGCTGCTGTCAGATATCAGCGGAGCCGGGGAGAGCCAGCTCTGCTCTCTCCAGCTCAGCTGAAGCTTTGCCTGGAGACCAGCGGTTCCCATCGGACATTGGCCGTATTTACGGTCATGTCCGATAAGACTGTTTTCAAGAGGGATTGATTTGTCCCGCTTGAAAACAGCGGTGGGTGCAGATTACATGGGCTAGATAGATGGCTGTGAGCGTGCACGGCGCTCGAAGCGGCCATCGATTTGGCCCATATCTTAGTGTCTGTACCCTGCTTAAACCTACTACACCGTTAAGGCAATAAGGAAACAAGTTCCATGTGACCTGTCTGGGACAAGCAAAGAGACAACCTCACAAAGATAAAGTGCAATTACAGCCTGGTATTCTAAACAATAAAAATCCATTATTACCTCTATAAATATCTACTTACCTTTGAAGGTTTTCTGCATGACGAGCACCAGTCACACAAGGACATAGCAATTACACTTACAGTCTGGTCTCTATACAGCAAACACATGTGATGGCTGAAAATCATCTCCTGTTGAAAAGTAACAGTACAGTAGACTCCCTGATATGGAAAACTTGCCATGCTGTCCGTTCTTTGTACACTGTACCAGGGCTGTTTATAGCCTTTTGGGGCCCTATGCAAAGTTATTGCATGGGGGCCACCTGATGGTGGAGTTGTTGAGTGGTGGGTGGTTGGGTGCTATTGTTTGGCCATCCGAGTTGTTGACCCGGGGAGGGCTGGTGGTGCATCCCACTCCGCCATAGCCCCCCCTGCCGGCCGGGAGTAGTGGTCCTGTACTGTACACTGTATAGTTTATATTACAGTCGTCATAAGCATACTTTACCAGCCCATTTAGTTTTTAATGCATTTTCTTTTCACTGCAACGCATGACCGTTAACATATAACACACTGCCACACACATTTTTTACATGCAGTAACCACATCCCCTAAGGGCCATTTTACACTATATGCGTTGCAGTGCAATTTAAAAACGTGCACGTTTTTTTACCGCACACGTTTTTTTACCGCACGCATTTTTACATAGACAACCAATGTTACCATTCACACTGTATGCGGTGCGTTTTTAAAAACGCAGCGTTTCCAAAAACTCACTGCTGTATGCATTTTTGACTCGCTTTTCCTACGTTTTTCATTTATTTTTTCAAAAACGCCAATGCAAAATGCAAAGGCATATGTAATGTCAAAAACGCATCCCTTTTGTGCATATATGCGGAAACGCATGCCTTTAAAAAAGGCATGCTTTTAAAAATGCATATAGTGTGAAATGGCCCTAACACGTACAGTGTGTGCTATACAACATTAACCAGCACTCCATCCAACTGCTCAGGCTTTGGCCCCTCTGTCCTATATAAAGACCCCAGTCATACACTTTGCACACTCCTGGTATATACAGTATTTAGTTAGGCTATGTCTCCACAGTGCTGTGATCCGTCGGGACCCCCTACGTTAAGGGCAGTGCTTATTATTTATTTATAAAGCGCCAACATATTATGCAGCGCTGTACAATACATTAGTGGATATACAAAACAATATAGTACACACAGGAACAGGTTATGACACAGGAGGAGTAGAGGACCCTGCCTGGACGGGCTTACAGTCTAATAGGCTGGGGAATAGAGCATAAAATAGGGGGGGGAGCCAAGTGGGGGTCTCAACCTATACATACACCTTACTTTCTCGGCAGATGCTCTGTTCTCAGGAGTTAATGTAGTGTGTGAACCCAAGCATCGGTGGATGTCTGACCAGAGCATCCACCGGGCAGGTACAGTGTATGTGATCCATCGGGGGCCCCACCAAGCACTGTGCTGAACGCGTCAGGGCTCCAAACAGATCACACAGCGATGTGAAAACATGCCCTTGTAGTCCCACAAGCAGGGTATCTCATTATTTAGTATTGACTATCCAGCAACCAGAAATGACATGTATCTGGAATATATCTTTTATTGGGTGTGCTGTGTATATGAACTTTTTTGATGTTATGAAACCGGGATCTCTTGGTAGCGGTTATAACGGGGTGTGTGTCTGAGCAGAAATGTGACTGGAATTCCCTGTTGGGAGTGATAAGTGACAACCACCTCCAGCGTCCGTACACAATGTACACTTCATCACACACGTGGATTGGCTGTGATAGGTCCGGGTAGACCCCAGCAGTTTCCCAGGACCACATTGCTGCACTCTGTATCCGGAACCACATTACCAGTCACTCGCTGACCACTTCCCACAGATTCCTCCTCACTAATTGTTCCCAGCATCTCGTGGAAGTTTCCAGAGCGCAGTCACAAAACTGGGACAGCACTTGATGACATTTTTATTACTTATTTATAAAACACTGCATTTATTCATGAGATGTTGTGCGGATAAAAAAATGCAAATGTTATATGTGCAGCCAGCTAGAAAACTGGGAGCGATGGCACTTTGTGTTCATGGCGTGGCGGGACTCATTCATTGGAGACAAAACAATTGTGCTTTTAGAAGCCAATGACATTTCACTCCTCTGGTGCAGGGAAGACCACAAACCTGATTGGACGTTATGGGACACAGTTATACTTTATGAGGCTGGTCATACATGTGTGGACTTTTCTGTTCGATAGAGCAGTATAATCAAGGCATTGTCATTTCTTTCTTCTGAATTAGATCGACACAAATGGAGCATTACATGAAAAAGGCGGTGATCAGTCAGGGTATAGCTTTTGTCGATTGTACAAGTATCAGTTTTGTAACTACCAGTTGGCCGTTTAATGAGAATCGTTAATCTATGGCCCAATAGGAATATTGGCTGAAATAAAACCCAGGAAGTTCATCTATCCATTACTTCAGTTACTTTGTGAGGACAAAAGCTAGCCACACACGGTTCGATTTTGGTTCAATCGATGCTCGATTAGAT
>CM070032.1:154687641-154723936 GCA_036250615.1 Ptychadena robeensis
AAGATACAAAGGAGGAGAGAAAGAAATGGGAGAGAGACAGAGGAGAGGAATTTAACACTTTACTAACCAGCAATTCAAGGGGCAGAGGGTCAACATTTAACTTACCAGTAATGCATGTGTGCGGTCTTCTAGTTTGTCACTGCACTGACCACCAATGCTGAATGTGGCATTCATGGCCCACTGTCATCAGATAACTGTGCTGATACATTTTTACCTCTGTTACTGTACATTTCAGGGACGTCCAGATTCCAGACGGACACAATGCCACACGTTACTGAAAATGCCCTGCTGCACGCATTTAGTCAGGTGCAGTGCAAGCGTCTCCTTGTTTTAGTAACAATGCACAATAGCCCCAGCTCAGCTAGTGTGAAATGGCCCTCAAACTTTATTTTAAATACAACACGTATCATATACATACACACCAATTATAAAGAAGCATTCATCATTCACATAGAGACAAACACACACAGAGACACACACATTACATATACTCTACCTACCTGTCTGCAGCTAGTTCCCGCATGGCTGTCTTCCTGTTTGTCAATCTTTTTGGTTTGTCTGATTGGCTGGTAGTGGTAGGGGAGGGTGGACTGTGTGCAATCTTCCGAGGAAGAAGAGAACTGAGCGGAGCGGAGGAGCCAATTCAATTGGCAGCTGAGTTCTGCAGATCTCTCTCTCCCGTCTCTGGCTGACAGTGTGATTCTTACATAGAGGGCCCATAGTGCCACCTCGGCTGCCCCCCTAGTTGCGCCCTTCTCTCCAGTTTGGAAACCACTGGTATAAGGGAACACAAATCATTGCATTCTACATTAATATAACTGTATTATGTGGAATGACAGTTGGATTATCTCTCTCATTGAGCTGGGTCTTAGGACAAGTTAACTTTTCATTTAAATGCAAAGAATGGAACAATTAATTTTATTTTACAGAGATTGTTTAATGACCTTTCCCTTGATACCAATCATAGGAAATATCAGGGAAACCATGGATCAAAGTTCCAAGTAGATAGGCAAAGAAGCTGATGTGATTTAGATGGTATTGCTGTGGAACACATACTACAGACTTCATATTCAATTTAAAAAACTTTTTAAAGGATGTCAAGGCAAATGTATGTGTGCTAAAGTGAGTCGCTGCATATTTTCAACTTGCATTGCAATGACACTTTGTGTAACAGTCTAGAGCAGTGGTGGCCAACTGAGTTGATGTGGAGGGCCACAAGTGCGCCCCTCGGCATCACTAAAGGGCCGCACATAACATTTTCAATCTATACTGACTTGTATGAGCATTTTTTAATGGAAATGACAGCAGACATGGCTAGAAGACATTATTGTTCGTTTTTATATAACAAAACTTATTTTAAATTATACTTCAAGCATGGGGTAATACTGCAGTATGGTGATGCACATTTTGATTCAGAGATCATGTGATGCAATGTGAGTTCCTATGCATGAACAGTAAGGTTTCGGAGGTTGCAAGTGAAGGACTGAGGAGCGCCACTGAAGAATGTCCAAAGGACCACATGCGGCCCCCGGGCCGCAGGTTGGGCACCTAGGGTCTAGAACATCAGATAACAATGGACCATCCAATTAAAAAGGCTTACACATTACTGCACATATATCCTTTGTGACAATATTTTCACATAACATAGAGATGTATTCATATGTCTTTAGTCCTCAGATGTTTCGCCACCATGGGCTTCCTCAGGGAGGATTATTCTATGGACTTGTTTCCATTATACGTTGGGACCTTCTCCGCTAAGCATATTGCTTGGCGGGGATCCAGACTGAGCACATAGACTTTACCTGCTTGGGGGATGCTGTGTCGCCGATGCAAGGCTCAACGTAGTAGAGTACGTTGAGCCTCTACATCGGCGGATATGTAAACAGAGCATCCGCTGAGCGGGCAAAGTCTGTGTGCTACGTGTGCCTTATACAAGCATTATTTAGACAAAAATTTGCCATACATAGATCTAATGCATAAGCCATATGCCATGGGTATATAGATATACATATACTGAACCATAAAGAGACATATAACACCAACATACAGGGTACAGGATTAGAGATGGTCAAATTTTTTTTCAAAAATTCGACCATTTCGCCGATTTCGAGTTAATTGCAAAGCCCCTGAACATGGTATCATCACCAAACATGCTGGAGATGTACAGAAGGGTTGGGGGTATACTCCAAAAAAGAAAGTATGTCTCTAACACAAATAGTTTTTGCACAAATTAAGTTCAAAGTCAAGTAAAAATTTCGAAAATCGGAATTTCGACTTTAACTTTGAACTTAATTTATGCAAAAAGTACATGTGCTAAAGCAACGCTTCTTTTTTTCAAATGTTCCCACAACCCTTCTCTACATCTCCAGCAAGTGGTGATGATACCATGTTCAGGGGCTTTGCAATCAGCTCACAAAGTTAGCAAGTCGAAAAATTCGACCATCTCTATACAGGATTAGACGTATCCAGATATAATCATAGAACAAGGAAGTTTTAACCTACAATAAAGTGCAATAAAGTGACTGGGTGAGGTATATGTGCTGATCAGGATGGCAGCGCTGCGTCTCCAAGGGCGCAGTTTGTGACACACGCAAACCGCGCCGGATAAGGGCCCTAAATAAGGCGGAGGGAAAGTGGTTTTTAGGTTTGCCTGAGTTAATGTTGCACAGGTAAGTAATGTGTATATGTTATTTTTATTGATTGTTTTGGAGTACAGAACGGCTTTTATAAAAAGTACTCTTCTGCAAACACCGTCACTCGTTCTCTGCATATCCTTGACAATAGAACAGGTTGCCGTAAAAGCTTGGTTTTTACTAGTCAAATCCTGATTTAACATCATAAATATATTTAAAAAAAAACAGTTTCCTGAGCAACACAGCAATGAATCCCACTTAACAATTCCTGTGAATGAGAGCCCAGAAGAATGTGGGTGGAGGGCATGCTTCTCTTATCTTATTTTCCAATACACAGGGTTTCTCTAGCATAGCAATCAGATTAAAGCCTATCTTTAGGAAACACACCCAGAGTCCTCCTACCTACCCTGTTATGTCTGTCATAATATAGTTACACAATGGATGACAGAGTACTTACCTTATATAGGAATATTTATTTACCAATTTAATATTGAGGTTACTAGACAACATGGCCTTCAAACAATGCTGTTTACCTGTGATTATAGGGCTTCCGCTAACATATTCATATTGTTTGCAGGCTTTTCTACACAGCCATTATAATTTCACCCTTTTATTGGAGGATGACTATGCAGCTGGGAACACACGCATAGATATGGGTCAGATCGTAGGCCGCTTTGAGCGCCGTGCGCGGTCACGGCCATCTATCTGGCCCATATCATATGCAGCCATCCCTGTTTTCGAGCGGGACCAATCAATCCCACTTGAAAACAGATATCAGACATGATCGTAAATCACGTCGATGTCCATTGCTTTGCATGGAGACCGCGGGTCCTCCGTATGGGCAGCTGTGCGAGGACGTCATCACGCTGCTGCCGGGAACCTCAAGATCATATATCGTTCCCAGCTTTAGAGTACAGACACAGTGCTAAGAGAGCCCCTGATATGTGACTGTAATTGGCGGACCTATCACACCCTCTTCTAGCTTATAAGTGATTTCTAGCTTATAAGTGACAATCTCGTCCTGTAGTTCAGGGCCGTTTCACCCACTACGTGTATGGGCATGTTCATTTCTTTTCTCCTTTCCCCTCCAGCATTCCCCCCAATCAGCAGTTCCACCAATAGCATCCACCGTGGTCAACAGGGGGCTCTGAGCAAGAACTTGGTTTGAATCCCCAAAAGTCTAGAAATGGCACTGCTGTATATACAGTAGATGGTCTAATAATTTTCTAAATAATTTGACGATTTCGAGTTAATTGCAAAGCCCCTGAACATGGTATCATCACCAAACTTGCTGGAGATGTAGAGAAGGGTTGGGGGTATACTACAAAAAAAGTTTGCCTCTAAATTGTTTTTGCATAAATTAAGTTCAAAGTCAAGTCAAAGTTTCAAAAATCGGAGTTTCGATTTTGAACTTAAGTTATGCAAAAACTACATGTGCTAGAGCAAAACTTTTTATTACAATGTTTCCACAACCCTTCTCTACATCTCCAGTAATTTTGGTGATAATACCATTTTCAGAGGCTTTGCTATCAGCTCACAAAGTCAGCTAGTCGAAAAATTTGACCATCTCTACTGCTGTAGTTTTCCTCACTCCTGGGCTCTGTTATGTGATATTGTTATGCTTACGCAGTAGGCTTTCTTATCATATCATGAAGATCATAAAATGCCAAATTAATGTTTGCCAAAAATGATAGCCATATGACGTTAAAAAAACATCACGTCACATGGTTATAATCCACAACACTGAACTTAATACATTTGATGTCAGCACTTGGCTGCAATTTTTAGTGCTAAGAAGACTTCTAATGTTTAACTTCATAGACCTTGAGTCGTTCTTAAAAAATAGAAAGCCTTATGGCAGCCCCATAAAACAGAGATAATACATCATTCTACCATATTTTTTAACATAGAAGACGCATCATCAACTGAAGCGTATTTGGGGGGAAAAAAACCTGATGGAGCTGGAGTTTAAAGAGGCAGGGAAGCTGTCAGATGTCTGCTTCTCCGGCTCTGCCATACACATCAGTATTATTAGAAAGATCTTTCTGCTACTGAGTCTGTGTCTATTGTGGGGAATCAGCCTCTAAAAGCATGTCCACTATAGTGATCTGTCGTGATTCTAATCGTGGCGCAGGGACTGTGGTAGATCGCTGGGTGCTAGCGATTAGAATCGTGGCATGGCACCTGCAGGTAGGAAGTGGGGGGTGGGACACCCCGTCTGACATGGGCACCTTTAGCAAAACTGAAATTCAATGTATTGAGGCGCCATGATCAAGGGCGATCAGCACCACCACCCATGGCCCGTGAGCCAAAACGCGGTGACCCGCATTCTAGAGATAAGCCCAATCAAATACATGCCATAATCGTGGGAGAGCGCTATAGTGGAAACAAGGCCAAAGGGATGCTTACAATGACATCAGCCCACACAATCTGCTTCTCTCGAGGGCTCCTGCACGTGTTTATTGGCAACACCAAAGGCCCAAAGTATATACCCTTGCAAGGGTTAATAGCAGGGATGCAACAAAGTCCAAACAGGAAAATGCCAAACTTCTGGCTTGCAATCATCAACTCAAATTATTTCCCTTTCCTCAGGAACGTCTGTATAATTGGCCTGATTCACAGGCCTGGGCCCCCACACTCCTTGTGTTGCCCCTGGTAGCCGCTGCTTAGGCAGCACAGTGTCTCCCCTCCTCTCCAGGAGCCCTGACTGACCGGTCTCAGCTACTTATGTGGAGACACACCCCGCTACCTCATTAGGGTTCGGCAGGTGTATCATGGTGGAGTGGGAAGGCCCACCCAGTTCCTTCCATTCCCACTCCAGAGTCCAGATCCCTGTAAACTGGACAGCAACCTACTGTTTCTGTCCAACACCATCCTGGACTCCTTCCAGGAAACACCATCCCACCCCTTCACTGCTGGATATGGACCATTTTCACAGTGACAGACAACTGGTCGGAGTTGGAGCTTTGTAGGTCAGACTGACATACAAAGTGCCATGCTGACAATTTAACAAGCACACAGCTTGTCAGCTCTGTCCCAGCTGAGAGGATTTCTGTGCGCTCACAACGAACTGGAGTGAGAGATCCTTGTCACCCAAAATTGTGATCGAGAGAGAGCAGACATGTCCATTTTTCTCTGGTTGATGGCATTAACTTGGATGGGGTCTGGCGAATAGCACACACAAATGGTGCGCTCCGATTCATTAAATGACCATCAAGCTGCAATCGCCCATTCGAGGATCACGCCGGGATCTATACATGTATGGGGGGGCTGAGTAACAATCCGTGGAAGATGACACTGTAGTAATGTAGTGTAGCCACACAGACCAGCTGTCTCCAGGTTCACCACCCTCCCCCGTTTATATGTGCGTGCAGCCGGTGGACCCAATAGCACGCACTCTCCAGCCAAGATCCAGTTGCTTGCCTAGTGTTCCGGTCTGGTGCCAGACGGGTTACCCTATTCCAGTGAGGTGGCTCGGTCCGTGCCTCCCAGGAACTGAGAAGTGGAGTTACCTGTAGTCGTATCCTCTGCTGGAGATTGGCCAGGCGATTTTTGTATGTGATTTTGATTACAAAAAGCCCATATTTAGCCCATAGAGAATGAGTGGACGTGATTTTTGATCACATCCACATTCATGTCTTTGGTCACGAACAGGACAGAAAAATCACAACCACCCGCCACCCGTGGGTCCAACCGTGTCTGCGCCAGATTGCGGCCATGAGTTGAAGTGGGGACATGTCCATTAACTAAATGGACGTAATCAACAGCGATCGCCGTGCCGCGATTAATCGCCTGTGTGGGAACATAGCCTATCTTTTTAGAAAATGTCATAATCAAATCCATTTAACCTTAAGATTCCTCCAGACCTTGCATGGAGTGTTGTGTTGGTAGATTGATGACCACCAATATAAGAGGATGTTTTCCATTGACATCTAATGTAACTTGTTACCCATACACTAATCACCAGAGTAAAGGGGCTGTTCTCATTGGCTACAAATTTAATTAAGCAAATCATCTCTAATGGACACTGAGGATCACAAACATGAGATATTTTTCCAATATCCTCTATCGTAGGAGGACACTTCAATTATCACTGCCTGGCCATTATTATTGTCTTTTATCATTATTACAGAAAACATGTTTGCTGTGTAGAAATGCTGAAAATTTTTCTTTAATTAAATGAAATTGGAGCTTCCCATTTTTGCTTTTATACATGCTTTTATATTTCTACAAATCACCATGATCAGCTCTACATGGGAAAGCAGGGGTTACAGAGTAATCTGGAGTAAAGCCCCCCATAGACAGGCAGACTCCTCCATACAACTTTCATGAGACCTACCAACAACTATGTAGTATAGTGACCTCCCTGATAGAATACATAGTGATTGGAAGGTGTAGAAAGGTCCTCCTATTACATGGTTTTGGTAGAAAAAAAGTTGGTTGTACAGAAGTTGCATGGAGGAGTCTGCCTGTCTATGGGGGGCTTAAGAAGGCAAGGAATGTTTCCATTATATCAATAACAGCATACTGGAATTTCGTTTAGATCCATCGTACGGATGTATGTTTCTTCTGCCATCACCACTCACTTCTTATGCAATCTGAAAGTTAATTAAATTCCTGGGTATTACATCGACATCATCATCCTCTACTTTTTCAAGGTTGAATGTGTTCCAGGTTATGTTTTACTTCTGTTTTAGAACAGGAAAGATAGCTATCCATGTAACACATTGTTCATCATTCTAACGAAAACAACCCAAGGTTACATTCACAGTAATCACATATACTGCATATTTTACATTGCATTCCAAGGTTCCCAATAGCACATTGGCCTCCATAATACTTAAATGGATGACATATGGCCCAATGGGCAGTGGCGTTGTGTTTTCTCTTTTTAAAGTCTATTGAGATAAGTTTCACTATTGACAGCTTCCCTGTCTTCTTTAACTACCACTCTGCCAGTTGGAGTATGGACCTTTAACCAGCGAGGCAACAGTACCCCAGTATTTGTATCGGGATCAGACACTCAAACTGGGGGGCGAAGGTATTCCAGGGGGGGGCGCGGGCCCCTTATTTTTAAAGTGTGTTTGAATAGTGAGGGGGCTCGATGATGTTCCTAAATAGAAAAGGGGGGCCCTGCAAGGAAAATTTGGGAACCACCGGTATAGGGCGTGTCTTGTACCGCAAAGCATCTAATACAGTGGTGGGCAACTGAGTTGATAAGGAGGGCCACATATGCGGCCCTCAGCATCAATAAAGGGCCGCACATAACATTTTCAATCTATACTGACTTGTATAAGCATTTTTATATATGATGACAAAAAAGCACAGCACTTTTGGCAGACAGGTAAGTTACTATGCATTAACGGTTAGGTTTTGGGGGCTGCAAGTGGAGGACTGAGGGGGGCCACTGAAGAATGCCCAAAGGGCCGCATGTGGCCCCGGGCCACAGGTTGGGCACCTGGGATCTAATAGTACGCAGTAAGTATGGTACTTGGCCTTCCCTTGTTTAAACTGTTTACTTTTAATGGAAACCCCTCATAGGTAAAAAAAAAATAGGTGAAATAAGAACATAAACGCAAGTTCTTTATGACCACACTGTACCTGAAATTTGCAGTGTATAAGGGCTCATTCACCCTAGCTGCGGTGCAGTATAGTAGTATAAGTCCTGTGCCTTGCTTTTAAATCACTCCACACCTCCTGTCCTCCTTACATCTCAAACCTGGTACACAAATACACCCCTAACCGCCCCCTCCGCTCCTCCAGTGACTTGCTAATGACATCCCCACTCATAACCTCATCACACGCGCAGCTTCAAGACTTCTCTAGGGCCGCTCCTACTCTCTGGAACTCCCTCCCTCGCCCCATCAGACTTGCTCCTACCTTTGCCACCTTCAAAAAAGCAGTAAAAACCCACCTCTTCAGCCTCTCTTAGCCATCTTCTTCCTAACATCACCACCATGCCAGTCCCATCCCCCCACCTATTGTATACCTTGTTCCCCAACCTATTAGATTGTAAGCCCAACCGGGCAGGGTCCCCTTCTCCTCCTGTGTCATTACCTGTACCTGTGTGTTATACTGTGTTGTATCTCCACTCTAATGTATTGTACAGCGTTGCGTAATATGCTGGCGCTATATAAATAAATGTTAATAATAATAATAATATAGTACCCAATTGCAGGGCAGCTAGGGTTAACGCAAGGACTTTGGAAACCTCCTGACTGTTTTGTCCAAATTCATGAAACTCAAGGCCAGAGCAGACTCACCTGTCCGCCAGATTTCCCTGGGGATTCTCTGGACTGCATGGTGAGGCGAAAGGGGCAGGGGGTAGGCGCATGCTTGGGACCTCCCGAAGAGCAAAAGTTGTAGCGGCATTTAATATGCTCCGCCAGATATGCTTTTAAAAAAGCATGCCGCATGCGCAACACTCAGGAGGTTAATGTACTCCATCTCCCTTACAGTCCAACACACATTTTATGGACAATATGTTACAAAAAAAACCTCACCTGTAATGCATAAATCCCAAATGTCCCATGTTTTTCCTCGACAAATAAAGTTGACAGGTTGACACAAATACTGTCAGGAAGGGAGTGACTTCCTCCAAGTGTCTATTGAGATACAATATGTGCTCACTATTGTAGACCATTTCAACTGTACTTAGTTAATCCTGGCAACGCTGGCAGCTAAAGAGGACTAAGGCTGAGTCTACACTGAGGAAAACGTGCGGTTTTCCCTCGCGTAGATCGCGGCGAAAGCAATCCCGGGCATTGGGGATCCGGGGGCATTCCGCTGCTGCACCGAGGACACATACCACATACCATATTGTTTACCAATGGGCACGGTGTGTGACGCGTGCAAACCGCGCCCCATGGGTTTGCCTATAGATAGGAATAGGATGCGGTATTGCCTGCACATCAATACCGCATCCTAAACAGCGCCCAAACTGCCGGGGCACGCACACACCGCCGTGCCCATAACGCCCCCCGCGGTTGCAAGGGCGCTGTAGTATAGACTCAGCCTTAAGACTCCCATACACACAGCGATGGCTGCAAGATTCTCATGGGTTACAATTGTAGCATCATGATGTCATCACGCTGCAGCCGTTTGCCCAGAGATTCGAACACATACCCATTAGGATGTCAGTCCTCACCCAAAGTAATGTGATCGGCTAGAGAAATACGGACATGTCCGTTCTCTGGCAAACCGAGATTTTGGGCAACATGGATCTGTCACTCCATGTCAACTGGGCTTGAGGGTACAGCAGGTAAGTATATAATTTTTAGGATTGTGGAGCACTTCTCCACCATTGTGCAGGCTCTAGGTAAGTAAACATTTTATTTAATATTTTTTATTCTTTCTAGGTGTATACTCCTTTGTTTCAATCAAGCCCGTCATTCACCTAGGATCTACTTTTAACTTTAACCTTAAAATTTAACCTAAGGGTAGCCATACATGGGTTAATATTTCCATTTGATCGACCACAAAATCCATATTTTGAAGTCGATCAAATTGGAATCGATTCCTACCCCCCTGGTTTGATCAACCATTAATTCAAGCGAAATCAAACATTACATCAATCGAGCAGTGATCGGACATGTCAGTAACTTCCATTCATTATTTTCCATGTACTTTTTTTGGTTTCTAGGCATCCTCTTGGCAGAAAGGCAGAAAGCGGTAATGACACAAAAAAATGTAATAAATAACTGATCGTCTGTGAATCTATAACACTGTGTGGTGGTACAAACAATCTATGTTCGACTGGAGAAAGATGATCAAATCGCAAAATAATCAACCTGTCTATGGCTAGCTTTTCACATAACCTAACCACTACCGTTGCCCTTTAAATGAAACCTGACATGACGAGGAGATGTGAACAGAGGAATCAAAAATGGGACACTTATTGGCCAAGAAAAATAAAGGATCAATAGGAAACAAACTATAGCATGCCCATATAAAGTTTGGCATGCATGCAATATGGTAGCCAGGGAGAGGTAAGTATATTTCCTGATTATAAGTCTGTACGCTTTTGGGGGGTAATAGAAAAAGTTGTTGAATTTTACTTGTATGAGCTTGTTAATGTTATAACTGCTATCATTCCAATACTTGAGTTGGGGGCGTTGATGCCTTTTCTTCCACATATTTAGGTCCATATATAGTCCCTGAAAGAGCTTGCATATTTAAGTGACTACAGTGGGGAGTCCCAGAAGCGAATGTGGCTTTAATGAAACTTTAAGTGTTAAACCAGCTCACCACTACATGTTGGTAGAGAACAGCAATTACAATACATTACAATTCGCTGCTGCTTGTCCAATAAGAATTTTTGGGGTGTTACTGCACTGAAGCTAGCCATACACACATTAGCTATTGCTTGATGGATCTTAGATTTAATCAGCTTGTACAATCGAATTATCGTCAATCTAAAGTTAGCCATACACGGGCAGATTTTCCCTCGATAAATGAGAAACCGACTGCAGAGTGACCGCATCACAGGTCGCACAGAGGATCAGTGTGCACCCTTTGTGTGCCGGATTTTACTTTGGATGGGGACAGCCAGGAATTTACCAACATGTCAGATCACCGTGCAATCCGACACACGGGAGGATCCTAGTTGATCTGTCCAGGTGGGCCCATCTGATTTGCAGCTGAATGACCACTGGACGAATTTAAAACGGTTGATTAGTGTCCTAAGCCCAGTGCGTATGCTCCATACAAAATTGATCGAAATGCCAAGAAAACCTGTATAATAAAATGATCAACTGAATTTACCAATACCACTGCTTAATCATTTTATGTTCAATTACTTTTGGTTGTTTGATTCAGGTAGAAAGGAATTGATTTTTCAATTTTTTCAAGTCTATCAAACAGAAAAATAAAACCGTGTATGGCCACCTTACCACGGGTTCAGGTGCATAGCATATAACATTTTGCAAATCATTACAGTTCCTTTTGCAAACATAAATGTATACAGTAAATGTTATGTTAACCCAATCAATACAGTACGGTACTCGAAATCTGCAATGGATAAACCTAAGGGTCCCCATACACCGAGTTTAGATCTCCTTTTGTTTTACCAAAACCATGTAATATGAGGGACTTTCTTAACAATCAAGTCTACCTGTGTTCAATCCCAGAGGACCCTATACTACATAGTTGTTGGTAGATCTAAAGGATATCTGACAGAGAGATCTAAAGGTGTATGGCCAGTTTTACTAACCTCATAGGATGCAATCTTGTACTAATGGATGTTCCCCAGGGATGAGAGAAGCATTGCCAACTCTGAAATTACAATGAAACATAATACACCCCCTGTGATGGCAAACCTATGGCACATGTGCCAGAGGTGGCACTCAGGGCCTCCTGTATGGGCATGCAAGCTGTCAGCCAGCACAGAAGAAAAACTGCAGCCTATAGGCTCTTAATGTTAATGCATCTAAATATCTTTTTAAGTCAACCAATCTGTCCCTAAAGCCCCCCATACACGTTCCGATTATTCTCCCGACCGATTTTTCGTCCGATCCTGTCACCCGATTTTCACCTAAAATGTTATGGTCGGTCGGTCGGCTGGCACGAAAAATCGGAATTCGAATTATCACCGATCCATCAGCCCGACCCTATTAATTAACAGCAGATCGACCAAAAATTTACGGACAGGTCCGAAGTGGTCCCGATCGATTTTTCGGCCGATTTTGAGAAATCGGACGGTCGGGCAAAATTCGTAGTGACATCGCGATGTCACTTCGAATAATCGGAACGTGTATAGGGGGCTTTAGGAAGCCTATAATAGTCGAAACGGGTCAAACTCAAAGACGTCCAGATGTCCAGATTATGGTTCTGATGGGGAATTTTAAATCACAGAGAGCCTGGTATTGCAAATAAATATAAAAATTCAAAACATTGGAATATGGATTAATCTTCCTAGCGCTTCTGACGGCACTATCTCGTCTGCTTGAGATGTCATAGACACCAACCTCAGGACCAACTCTGGTTTTTATAAAATTACTTATATATATGTTCTTTGTATTATGTCCTCTTTTTGATAAGACTTTTTTTTATTATATCATGAAATAAGATTAAACACATTTAATATGTAACATATTTACTTACTCAATGGGCCTACCCTGTCTATGTGGATCTAGTGGGGTGACACCTACTAGAACCACTAGGGTGTTTAATGTTTAAGCTCATAGAATGATATCATGCATTACATAGCACTCATCAGGTATTGGGAACAGCCTGTACTGCTACAAAGCCTTGTCCATAGAGCACCCCCTCACTCGCCCGCATCCAGTAAGTGCTGGCCTAGTTGGTTTAATATATTTTAGAAAGTAAACCTAAAGCCCCCCATACACCTTCAGATTCCTCCATACAACTTTCATGAGACCTACCAACAACTATGTAGTATAGTGACCTCCCTGATAGAATACATAGTGATTGGAAGGTGTAGAAAGGTCCTCCTATTACATTGTTTTGGTAGAAGAAAAGTTGGTTGTACAGAAGTTGCATGGTAATTGTGTGTGGTGTATGGGGGTCTTAACAATTCTATGTATTCCTATTGTCCAATACAATGACACCAGTTGCAGCAGCTTGTCATTGCTGGCAGTATTATATTTCCACCTAGTGGTGACTACATGGGTTATCTATACACCAAGAGACATGCAAATATTGTCCTCCAATGAAAAAGAACTGATCTCCCGGCTATAAAAACTGACTCACAGGCCAATACAAGATATGTAGATAACTGGGCAGAATCATGTTATAAAGATCTATAGCCTTTAGAAAATTAGTATAAAGTGTACCGTCATTGAAATGTATAGTGTACTTCTTTTTCCATGGGTACCAGATTTTACATTATTGTGGACAGATCGATAAAAGGTGACTGCTGTGTACAAATCTTTTTGACTCCACGTCACCACCATCACCAAATTGCGATCGCACGGGAATCGACCCATGTATGACCAGCTTTAGGAATGTAGCTTTAATGGAAAACCAAGATCCAACAAGTCACACACCATAACACACAGTCACATACCATAGCATTTACCCACTTAGCTTCTTGTATATCTAGGCGTCTCCACAGAGTTTTGTGACTGTTGGGAACCCCTACGTTAAGCGCAGTGCTTGGCGGGTGGTCCCCATGGATCACATACACTTTACCTACTTAGCGGATGCTCTCTTTTCACGGTGCTGAGCCAATCCGCCAATGCAGGGGTAAACATAGTGCAGTACATTAACCCCTGCATAGGCGGATGTGTGAACAGAGCATTCGCCGGCAGATACAGTGTATGTGATCCTTTGGGATCCCCTACGTTAAGCACAGTGCTTGGCGGGGGGTCCCAACGGATCACATACACATTACCTGCTCGGCGGATGCTCTGTTCTCACGGCGCTGAGCTGATCCACCGATGCAGTGGTTAACATAGTGCAGTACATAAACCCCTGCATCGGCGGATGTCTGAACAGAGCATCCGTCAGGACCCCCACCAAGCACTGCGCTTTACGTAGGGGTCCCGACGGATCAAAGAACGCAGTGGAAACATGTTCTTACACCCAAAACGGACTTGAACAATTTTTAACACTAAAGAACCTGTTCGTTCGGTGATAGCATTTTAAAAAATTAGTCCAATAAAGTTATGCATATATTGTTTTGGTTTTTTTTTAGGGGGGAGGATAAACGACTTTTTCTTTTGGGCACAATAACACTATCCAAGTCAGATGTGCTACAAGTAGTGAGTAGGAAATAATACAACCTTGACATGGACATTGATACAGATATATCTACTTCCCATCACCCTTATTGGATAATAAATATTTGCAGCGGGCTGTTATGTGGGTAAGGAGGAATTGTGGATGAATATAGAAGACAGATGGAAACATAAATCCTTGTGGAGAGAAAATAAAGAAGAGTTTAATTAATATTTAATCGGGATAGATGAAATGGCACCGTTAAAACGAATTGTTTGGCGGAATAAAAGTAGGAAGGGAACAAACAGGATTTTAGTGGTCAGAGTAAGTTTCTTGAGTTCAGTAAAAGAATGTGCGTGTTGTTTAAAGATAAAATATTAAGGCCAATGCTATTGAGTAGATCCTGTACAGCAGTGGTTCTCAACCTTTTTAGATCCGTGACCCCGGAAGTGACATCTCATAGTGTCACTTCCTGTATTTGGAATGGGAAGGTGGCAGTGTATAGTGTCACTTCCGCATCCTGAATACGGGAACTGGCACTCTGCGATGTCACTTCCAGCACAATAACGTAAGTGCAATGTCCCCACCTATTGTCCCACCAGGTTGTGTAAACGATGTGCAGGGCGGGTAGATAGGAGGTAAGATTAACACCATAGGTTAGGATGGAGGGGGCAATACATTTCCTCCAAACCCCTGTGAAATGGTAATTCCACCCCGAGGGGATCCCAACCCGCAGGTTGAGAACAACTGCTGTACTGTATATAGTGTAAAATAGACTGGCATATCCAATGATGAAATGATGGAAGAGCTCCATGAACATGGAGGTGCTAGAGCTCACAATCATCAGAAGACGTGTTACATTCACAGATCTGCTTCTTTCCAAGCAGCTGTCCGAGTATTTACTTTTCACATTGCAGAAAACTGACATGGCTAACACTAGAATACCATCTACACAACTTTGCTACATTCCAAAATATGCTCTATGGCTGGGTGGATGTGTGACTTATTGCTTTTAGTCCTCCTAGCAGCACTAACTCAGCTATAAGGGTATGTTTCCAGCCTCAACATCAGTTTCCACGGCATTGAGACGGACCGCCAGATGGAAGGTTAACATAGTGCCCTACTTTAAACCTCCATCTAGCGGACCGGCTCACCGCCGTGGAAACTGGTGGAGCTGTAGACGTGTAATATGGATGGGCTACATCAAGGAATGCGCTTAACGCAAGGGATGTCATTGTAGCCCAAAATGCAGTGGAAACATACCCTTAGGCCCAATATTAATATGAAGAACATTATTGGGCTTCTTCTATAAGGCTTTGTGATAACAACGTATAGTACACATGGTGCAGTAATAAGTAGCTACTTGTTACCTGTTATTAGAAATTAAGTCAACATTGTTCTGGTTGCAGTTTCAGCCATACATGCAGGGCCGCCATCAGAAATTTCTGATCACTAGCATCACCACACCCCCCCGGTATGAGGCTCCAGAGGATGCCTACTTAGGGGTGCACATTTAGTGAGCTCCTCAGATGAGTACCAGTAGATGGTGTTTGGTACATTGAGCATTGCATAAAATCTCTGCGCTCACAGCAGGGACTTTAGCGGATGTGGAGCTAGGGCCTTACATATACCTACTCTGATTTTCAACCTCCAGGTCTCCAACACCTTTAGAAGACCAATCTTTTCTTGGATTTGTAATTTACATTCCCAATTTGACATCGCTATCTGCAACCTTTCATAGTTATTAATGTTTCTCTGCAGGTATCCATGGGACATTCATTTACAAACAATAAAAACATCTAAAAAATTTTACTTTTACAATAGTGTATACATTATAGAGTGAAGTTTTTGTACAACTTTTTAATCTCAATCTCCCTGCAATACCAATTTCAGCCACAATGTCACCAGTGAGCACTTGCCATCAAAGGAGCAGCACATAATCGGATACATTCACACACGTCGAGGGGGAGGAGATGGGGGGCCAAGGGGGATGCTGCTGTCAGCCAGTGCGCAGTGTGGGGAGCGGACAGCAGATCTCCGCCCCCCCTAGATGATCAGGCCCGAGATGGGAGTGCCCCCCTGACGGCGGCTCTGTATACACAGGTTGATGTTTCCCTGATCGATAACCACACATATTCACTCCGATCAATCAAGTACTGCCCACCCTGAACAATCGACCAAACATCTGAATGAATGTTTATGCGGCATGTTTTTTTTATGGTTGATCGTTTGTCAATCGTACGTTGGTGAGCAAAATCTATCACTTTCTGATTGATGAACCCATAGCTCCCTATGCAGCAGCCATTCTGATCAATAGATTTTGAGGAGCCATCAACTCGATTGCCAGGAATGATCGAATCGGGAATCGATCAATGACAAATCGAGGCATCTATGACTAACTTTAGACTTTGGAAGTCACCCATACAAAATCCTCCAAAATATCTTCTTTCATCTAGATACCAATAAAGGTGGCCATACACTGTGTGATATTGCCACTCAATTGACAGATTTTTAAGTAGATCGATTGTAAACCATGTCCTTCAAACCTGGAACGATTAACCAAAATCGATCGTAGTGATTGGATATGTTGTGCACATATGACATGGGTTTTCTAGGTATTCAGATCGTTTTGTTTTGTTTTGTTTGAATGACAAGGCAAAAGAATCGGCAAGTGATTGAGTAAAAGAGGACCCGTGTATGGCTAGCTTAACTCTAGAACATGAAAGTCACTGGCGCCCCACCGGAAGAGATCAGGATGTCCGGCGATACTCAAACGCGGTGGGCTTCCTGGGGATAGAGGAGTATCCCCAAGTGTAGTTCAGTGTGAGTTTGTGGGGTCAGTAAACTTACTCCAAGCGACCCTCTGGATAAATGCTCAGGAAATCAAACATACTTTATTTTACCGAAACCCTTTTATTTCATAAAAAAACATCAGAAATTAACACAGTATGCGTTGATGAAAGCCAGAGCAAAACAAAGTGTCTGTGATGCGCAGGTGTGTAAATGGCAGCCAATGCTGCGCATATAATGACAATACTTGTTTACATGGGGCAAGCCAAACTTAATAACGGTAAACTCATTATGCTGAATTGCTTTCTCCACAGGAAAGAACACTGCTGAGGGATTGTCCCCACTTTGGTGCAGCTCCGCAGGCCCTCACGTTTTGCCACTAGTTCAAGCGCAGTTGCAGCTTTTTTGTTTCAAAATCGTGCCAATTTGTTTTAAAAAAATCATGCCTTTTAAAGTAATGTAAGGGGTTAAAAACCATGCCGCCGCCAAGGTGGGGACAACCCCTTAGATTAGCAATTATTTGGGGGGGAAAAAACACAGCAACCTAAAGCCTCCCAGACACCTTACCATACAATTTCTCTACAATCAACTTTTGTTCTAACAAAACCAAGTAATAGAGGGCCCTTTCTAAACCTTCCAATCACTATGTATTCTTTCAGGGAGGACCGGGCACTACATTGTAGTTGTTAGGTCTAATAGAAATTGTATGGAATGATCTAAAGGTGTATGGGGGGCTTAACTGAATAAAAACAGTGGGTCTAACCTAACACATCAGACCGTTTTATAACTTTGGAGTTCACCAAGCGCCCGCACACAGGGGCAGATGGGCACTTTTCAAGCTGCTGCTGACTTGCAGCCCTCATCACTTCTCTTGACACCAGTAAAAGTAGCCATAGCCGGGTCGATATTTCAATTTGTTCCATACAAAAAAGAAAAAATTACTTTAAGTCAAACAGAATGAATTGCACAAACTATGCCACTTTTTGTTAGGTATTTGGATCGATTGCACTATACCCAATAATGCGTCTTATGGTCTGAATACCCAGCAGCTGAGTGGCCGCGCCTTGGCTCCCCCAGCAAGAAGTTCAGGCGGGGAGGTGGAGGAGCTGTCAGATAGTAGGTCCGCCCATGGCCGAATCTACCATCTGTACTGCATTGTTTATGTCTGCAGACCCCTGCTGATAGAAGCAATAAAGAGCAGAGTTTGATGAAAGTGCATGTGATCTCTCCCATATATCACTCCTTGTGTGGGAGCTGAGGTCATGCCGCAGCTTCCCCACGCACAGACACAGCCATAGAGGGAGACATTTGCAGCCATTCCTCCTTGGCCCCCCTCTTCCCGATGTGTGAGGAAGATGAGGTGTGAGCCTTGAAGTGCTACTAGTGACATCTAGTGGCTGAATTTGGTATTGCATTGATTTGAACACTTCAAACATTTTGTTTTCTTGTTTTCCGGCTCTAAAAACTCAGAAAAGCGTGGTAAATCGAATCAAAGATCAGTTGTGCAAAAGCAACCTGTGTATGGCTACCTTTACATGGAAATATTTGTTCTACATAGTAAGATGTCAATTGTAAAGCTGACCATACACACATAGATCCGCGGCCGATTTTGTGGGCCAAAATCACGATAAGCCAGAGATCATCATCACCATCACTTAACTTTGGATAGGGATAGGATGAGGATCGTGCAGGGATCGCTGTGTGTACTGGTGGTTTTCACAAGTGTGATGTCTAACTCAGCATTTACTTGAGAAAACAATACCTCAACAGTAAAGGCTGCCATACACGCACTGAGCGGCAGACAATTATGCGCACTCGCGGCCGTCTGCAAAATCGTCCGCCGATCCGGGGTGCCCACATGGGTCACCCCACAGCTTCATCGGCCAGAGAACAGACATGTCCGATAATCTCTGGCTGATGCAGTTAGTTTCAATGGAGACAGGCGTCAGGCTGTCAGCGATGGAGACCTCACGCTGCACTCTATAGCTGATCTGTGCTGCTCTGTCGGCCCCCACTCGGTACGTGTGTGGGGGGCCTTAAGTCTTTAGCAATAAAGGAAAATAAAAATTACCAAACTAAATGGACCCAGTTCATATTGATTACCGAGCCTTTAATGTTAGCACATTGTGTATTTAAAAGTGTATAAATGGCAAGTTAAAGCAAGTATGGGTAAGCCGATACCACGGACTGGTTCACAAAGCTCTAGAGAAGATCACAGACGGACCTACAGAACGAAATGCTGCACAAAGTCTCTTGAACCGACAAGTCAGGGGAAATAAACATTTTTTTATATATTTATATAAGAAAGAGGTTACATGAATTTAACAGACACACTTAACATTGCTGTAAAAGCAAACTAGTCTCTGCCCAACATTTTCTTACGACCTCACCATAACAAGTTGGACTATTGAGTGACAATACTGTGTCATTGCGTATGTCAGCGAACAGTTCTAGAAAACCTTATTACTATGCATTTTCCTAGCAACAGAGAGTCATTCAAAGCAAGTGTAGACGCATGTTGTACGGCAATGTGTCCTGCAAGGCTTTGTTCACAATATTCTTTCTGCAGATATAAAGGCCTGAAAAGTTTACATTTCCAGGCCTGATACACCAAATGAACCCAAGCTAGGATTTTACATGCCATATAAAAACGTATACTACTATATTACATAGTATATGAAAATATCAATCCATTTCAACTGGAAGTAACAAAAATGAAAAAAGTCAAAATTAGAAATCGAGGCACTCTTACGTAAGAGTTCACCAGTTTTTCTGTAAGAGCATTGCAACAGTACACTGAGCAGAAACCTTTACCCTCAGGTAAAGCGAATGGGAAAAAAAAAAAAAAAAAGGACAAATCTAGTTGTCTAAAAGACAATTCACTGTACACGTTTTATTTACAGTTTTGTACACTGTCTTATGAATGGTGACTGCTTTGCTACTTATGCCATTTCGTTTTTAGTTTTTTTTTTTTTTTAATAACCAAAGCAAAAAAAAAAAATCTAATACAATGTGTTAAAATGCGCCATAGGATATATAGTATTTAGGAAGAAAAAAGAAAGCAAAAGACATACTATTTCTACTTAGGAATGTTATCATGGTGTACAATAAAAAAAAACACACACACGAAAAAAAAAATAAACAATTACGCTTAAGGAATCACAGAAACAGGTCACTGATTCTACTGAAATGCATTATCTTGCAGCAAAGCCTCATAACTCCATACAAAAAGTATAGAAAAAAAAAAATTAAAGAAGGTTTCTAAACACACAAAATAACACTTTTATTCAACCCATTTTGTTTTCTTTTTCCCAGATCCATCACCAAAGTTACATGAGCTAAAAAAAAATGAAATCAGAATATTACTAATGTTATCAAGGAGGGAAACAAATAAATTAAACCTAGCAGCCAACATCAGCACAAAGTACAGCCAGAACAATGCTGTTAAAATAAGGAAAAATTAAAACAAAAACCATGAATCGCTAGAGAAGTTTGAATGCATTTTAATCCTCCGCCTTGCAAGATCAGCAAACTATTGTAACTGCATACAATGCAAAATGTAAAGATTTCTTTAAAGGTGGGTTATGCGCGCACATTTTGGATAAATATTTCTGTAATAGTAGTTTTAAAAAAAAAAGTTATTAACTATTACAGAGATAATCTGGGCAACCACTACGGATACTGGGAGGAAGGGTGCTGAAATGTTATGATTGGATAAGTTATTCTTACCAAAAAAAATAAGTAAAAATAAAAAAATAGTGAGGGAATTTGAACATTAGCACAAGACAAAAAGGCGAATGACTTTTCACAATTCTTAGCAATATTGAGGTGGAAATCAATTTTAATGCAGTCCACTCTGCTTTAGAAGAGGCTTTGGTACAGCTCCCAAGTCGCGATTGCTTGACGCAGTCTCCTATGAAAAAATACTCAGAAGGCGTCTTCTTAAACAACAAATCTATTCTTGGTGGTGGAGCCGCTCTTAGTAGCCGTGTCTGCATGGGACTGATATCCAATCACTACTTTTGCAGGAAGTCCTAATCTTTCCTTGTATACCCTCCTAGAAAAATAGAAGATCACAGTTATGAGAATTCATTAACGTCATGGCAGCACAGTACAGGAGCAGTACAAATCAAACTATTTACTCATCAGTTAGCTGACAGTTGTTGAACTTGTTTTTTAATGCTCTAAATGAGCCCTTTGGTAACTGGAATCAATTATGGTGAGTTTATCATCCTTTTAAAAACCAAGCTTTTGCTTGACCCACCAGTAAAGAGGTGGAGAAAAGTTTAGGAAGGGAGAAATACCATGTTTACACCCAGGCAATCATCACGAACAGAAATTTTTTTCCAAAGTGCCAATAGTCAATATGGTCTTTTAACATCTAAATGACCATCCAAACATGACATGAGATGAAAAGGCAACCAGAACGTTCTATGCCATATAAGGATAACCACTTCATGCAGTACAACATCCCAAGCAGCTATATAACAATTGCATTTGAGGAATAAACCTCTAGATCCAATAAGGGACTTCTAGCCAGTTGCCTGATAAAACACACACGTTTTGAGCTTTTAAATGGCCATTGTTTCTTAAGCTGGCCATACACCTTTAGATCTCTGTCAGATATTCTTTAGATCTACCAACCACTATGTAGTATAGGGTCCTCTGCCATTGAACAAGGTAGACCTTATGGTTTAGAAAGTCCCTCATATTACATGGTTTTGGTAAAACAAAAGGAGATCTAAGGGAAATCTGACAGAGAAATGTAAAGGTGTATGGGAGGCTTTAAACATGCAAATAGCGACATTATAAATGACCATGTGAATGGACTGGTTTTGTATGTAAGACATCGTAACTGGGACAACCACAGCTGAAAAGTTCAAGTTCCAAATAGCTTCATGCTTACATGAAATGACTACGTTTGCTTTGAGCATTTCCTTGTCATCTTTGCAACATAATTGCTAAACTTATTATTGAACAATGAATAATGGAAACCGTACAAACTATTCTAAGATTTTAGAACTGTCAACAACTGGCTTCCCTATGCACGTTTCAGTAAAACATTTAAAACAGCAGAACTTACCCTATATGTGTGACTGCGTCCCTGTTTTCATATTCAGTAGTCCAAATTGCTATTTTGTCTCCTTTTGCTCTAACATTTACAACAGCTCCACATACATCCTCACTGTGCTCATCAAATGACTCTCCAATAAGGCACATAAGCTGAAAAGAATAATTACATTGTAAACAATGTATCCTCAATAAAACATTCATATCTAACCAAGAGAAGAGTAGATTTTTAAAAAAAGCCTATAAAGTAGTTAGACCCTAAAATAGATAAGTATAAGGAAGCGGAGTTGGGAACATTCGCTTACCCCTTACATTTTGTTAAATTAAACTTCTGGAAGCACTGCTGGAAGAAATCCTTTGTAGCTTAATCATTCACTTCACATGATCACATTTTGCAAACTTTACTCTACTACTTTCTATTCAGCCAAGTGGATTGTGCCCATTCTCAGGAGGGAAAGGTATGTTTAATAAATGAATGTAAAACCCTGTTATTATCCTTCAGCTAGGAACAGAATGAATTGCTGAATGACCAACCTGCCCGATGATCACCAGTTCCTGAAGGGGATCACTCCCCATCTATAGAAAACATCTAATATAGTCTTGTTCAACACACTTGTTCATTCACTTATTGCTATGTTACACTGTAAATTATTTTTACCAGCAACATACATTTAAAGACTGTTTGAAACCTAACACACATCTTGCTTATGGGTGGCTACACTCGCCACTGTCTTTGTGGACCAAAAAAATTTAGCTACACTGTATTGATGCTAGACAGGGCACATTGGAGGTTTTATATTGGTTGCATCAGTATAGCAATGTTTGTATAAGTACAGATGTATTGCTTGGCTGTGGCCCTGTGGCACATAAGCTTCCTTCTCCAAAAAACAAAAGGGGGGATAAAAATAAAGCAGCGCTCAGAGTCCACCTTTCTCTGACAACTCTATATGTGGTTCATCTTTACTTCCATGATTCCTGCCCACGTTCTGACTCTCCTATAAAATCTCAATCACAATAAGCATTCTAAATAGCTGCAATATGACCCATCAATAAATGAGAGACAGTAAACAGTGATCGCGCACCTACCACAAGCAGAAAAAATCTTGTGTGTAAAAAGCAGAGCTACATAAAGCACCCTTATGTTTAATTACTACATCAGAGACAAGGGTGCTGCAGGCACCCCAATTTTACCTTCACAATCCCAAATATTAGAACATTAGAGTATTTTATATATCTATGTGGACTCATTTTTGTTGGTATGAAATGTTATACATAAACCACTTATAATGTCTGTTGTTAGATGAAGTAGGTCCTTCAAACATCTTGTTTTCGGACCTGTTCTTCTATCATTTGCTTTAGGAGGATAGTATCAGTAAAAATCCAAATAACTTCCTTGGATTTACTTTCTTAGTCCTCCAATTGGCCAATTAGCTTTAAGAAAGAATATACATTTAAAAGAATCAAGAATTGACACTATGATAAAAAAAAAAACATTTCTAGAAGAATATGTCACCATCTTATTATTCCTAAAAAGCTGCAGGATACAAACATAGGAAAGATAAAAGTTAAAGATAAAGCGTAAAGATGTAAAAACTCAGGAAGCTTATTTCTACAAACTTTTTATAAGTTTGCTTCAAATGTGTCCCTATTGTCATCTCACAGTGTTTATTAGGAGGTTATATAGGAGCCTCCATCCATACTCATCAAATACAGCCAGGGATCTTGAAAGGGGTACTGTCCCTTAAGGGTCCTTTCACACTAGCCATGTTTGCATTGCAATACCATAACACAAGGTACACATTTTTATAGGAAGTCCATTGTACCTGCCACGCTGGCCCTACATTGGGTGTTACTGCAACCCGGACCAGTGTGGGGACGGAATGCCCTGCAGCATGAATTGTCTTGCTGCAGCACTTGACGTTTCCCATGCAAGTGTAAGGGAAAAACCAAGCGCAGCCCAAATCATTGCCACATGGTTTGTTAGCATCAACTGTAATGTTTGCAAGTAATGCAAACATGAACTTTGCAGGTAAAAATAGCAGGCCCGGCCAGTGTACGGCTGGTGTGAAAGGGCCTCAATCATAAAGGCCACAAGAAAGGGGAACCTCAAACCCAACAGTCCTCAGGTAAAAGGTAAATCAGTACAATTGCTGCTTTGGAAAGTTACAGGGACTACTACCTTTTAAAGTAATTTAAATACATCGAAAACCAAGAAACCTACCGTCTCTAACCAGAAGCGGTCAAGGTCATTCCTTCTTTGTTGCTTATTAAGGGTGATTAGCCATCTTCCCCCACGCTTATTTTTTTCATCTTCCCACATGGGTTCAATACCATCCTGTCAAAGAACAGTGCTTTGTTAATGAATTAAGTCCTTTTACAGATGTCAGAAAATGAAGATTAAGCACTTACCTTAAAAAGTGAGTAATCACAACCTGACATTAAGTTACTAGACAACTGGATGTGATTGTAAAGCCTAGAGGTGGGGGGGAATAAAAAACGAGAAAGACATTGTGAAAAATATTTACACACACACACAAACACATATTTATATTAAAAACACAGAGGTTCTGTAGAGCCATTGTCAATTTTGAGCAGGCAATCTGCGGTCAACCATCACCTACATTTATTTTTTTCCCCTATGGGTAACTGTGGTCAGAAATGACAAACATGGCCTAACCGTGTGAACTTAGCCCATATCAATCTGGCTTCAAAATTTTTTAAAGAACAACTAAACCTAAACTTTGAAAAGACCAACCTTAAATAAGAGTTGGGGGATGGCTAGTCACTCCAGGGACTGCAAATTACATACAGACTCTTCACAACTTGGAGATCAGCATGCTTGACAATCAACAGACTCAGGAGAGACTAGTTGGTTTAAACATCTCTTGTGCAATATCAATGCGTTTCCACCAATAATTCAATAGTTTCCTTAGAATATTGTAAAAATCTGTTACAGAATGTCACTTACAACGCATTTATAATCCTAAAGCGATACTGTTAAAGGTAGGTCATCTCTAGGGCCAAAGACCTGCAATATTAATGCTTTATTGTTATAAATGCATTGTAAGTGTAAATGTGGACCTCAGTGAAACGCTCAGGTCTATATTTTTGTACCATTACAGTCCCTGGGGAGACAAGCCCCCCCCCCCCCCAATAAACCCTTATGTAGGGTTGGTCATTTCTCTTATACACCCTGTTACTCTATATACACCTGTGTACGATCTTTTTTTGTAAACCCAAACTTTGCAACTATTTACTAGTCCTTAGATGTGGTGGCTAGATTCGTTTTCTTTTACTTTTCAGGCCTAAACTACCACTGTATATTGAGATCAGCTCAGGGGAAGATACAACAGGGACTGTCAGTATTTGGTGAAAATACTGCTGGAAAAAGTATACAGCAAGCAAAGAAGCCCTGAATCCTTTTCAGGGCAGATTGATAGACCATTTTTTTGGCTGTGACTTTTCTACTTTCTTCTTCTAATATATATTTTATATTTTCTCAAAAAATGTGTGGTCAATAATAGGGCTTTGAGTCATAAAACAGACCAGGAAACTATAATGACTTAGCGGTTTATAAATGCTGGCTCTAGGCCATACCTTTGCGGTGGGATCTAGAACTAAAGAGTTAAACTACCCAAAGGCCCATTCACACTAGCCGCGCTGCGATACATTTTGAGGCGCTGACTGGATAGAAGACCAGGCAAAATTCATGTACATAAAACACGATGTGTGTAGGTTATAAGTGTGAAACGCTAAAAAGACAACATTCCTTTGGATACTTACGCCCAAAAATCTTCAACGGTGTCAAACTTTGAAATTAACCGAAGGTTCGCTTGCCAGGTTTTGCTCTTGTCATTTTTAAAGAACCACAAGGCCCATCTGCAAAAAATATCAAATTTTTTAAGAAAAAAAACAAACACACACACACGCACATCACTACAAAGACACATTAAAATTATAGAGTCTGACAAATGAAAATAGTAAGAAACCTCCCTACAGAATGATCCCATTCTAAATAGCTGTGGACAAGGTGAATAGCCTGTAGACTTGTGCACTCCCTGAATGTAACTATAAATGTATGACACCTTGTATAAGACCATTGCAGAATATTTCCACAATTGAGCCCCAGCTATGACAATCAGGTGACAACCTACCTACTCATGAGAAACCATATTTCAGACACGATATGCACCATATAACACACCAAAGGTTTGAGAATGACTTATGGCTCTCAGCACTGCCTCTCCTCCCGAATGAATACCTAAACCGCATGTTGCAGGGGGAGGAGGGGCAGCGCTGCCAATTTGGAGTGCGAGTTTCTAGGCTCTCAATACTGACTTGGCTCTGTAAATACTGGTATAGAACACTCTGCTCAAACATGCTGTATACTGACTTAACACCAGTTTAGGCTGTGAAATATGATTCCTACCTGTTTTGTAGTGGATGCTTAATGTAGTGCTCAGGGTTGACAATCTCCTGACTAATCTCCGTTGTTTTTTCTTCTTCTTGAGTACTGACAGTTTCCTGCAATAATGCAAAACAGAATGAACAAACAATACTATTTTCGCATTAAGTGCCATTTCAGCATCAAAATCATGCTGCTACCCCACAGCATGTAGCTAAACATACCCCGTTTGCCCCAAAAATAAAGCACTCTTACATTTTTCCCTGACGCTGAAATATAAGTCATCCCCTGAAAATAAGGCACCCCCAAAGATACGGTACTGTAATTTTGGACATGGGGGATGAGAGGAGACAATCAAAATGACACAGGAGGATAAGAATGGGTTACTAAATTGGTAATCCCCCATCCTGATACCCCAGTGCCATATTCTTCTTCATGGAAAATTAGACATCCCCCCATTTTTGCATATTTAAAGGACTAAAAATCCATGCTCCCCACACTGCGCGCTGGCCAACAGGAGTCAGAGAGAGAGGGAGAGGTCTTCAGCATCCCCCTCCTTCCCGATGTGTGTGAAAGTAGCTATGTGCTGCTACTATAGTGGTAGCTAAGGGGTGGGAGGTGTCTGTGTAGTACTCAATTGAAAAAATGCCCTAGCCCAAAAATTCGTACTATAAACGTGAAAAAAACCCTAATGGTGGGGCAAATGGTTAGCCCCTTGGTCCCTGGAAAACAGGGCCGCTAAAAATGGCAATTGCCATTTTAGCGGCCCTGTTTTCCAGGGACCAAGGGGCTGACCATTTGCCCCACCATTAGGGCTTGTTTCCATTGCAGCGTTCCCACGCGGTGCAGCCACGCGGCTGAACGCATGCCACAAGTTGTCGCGCGTTTTTGCGATGCGATTTTTTTTTTTGTATTGCAGATGCGGTTGGGGCGCGGATGCGTTTCTAAACGCTGCAGCTAGCATTCAGAAACACGCCCTAAACCGTATCCGCACCCAAACTCACACAACCGCACCAGTGGAAACTACATTGAAGTTTCCAATGGATGCGGATGGTGGCGGCGGCTGCAAACGCCCTGAATCGCATCAATGGAAACAAACCCTTAGGGTTTTTTTCACGTTTATGTGCTGCTACTGACAGCAAGTGTGCTCACTAGCATTGTTGTGGCTGAAATTGGTATTGCAGGGAGATTGAGATTAAAGCTATTATATTGTCAAATGTACACAATTTATGTCAGTTAGATAACCGCAGGGAAACATTAATAACTATGAAAGGTTGCAGATAGGGGTGTCAAACTGGGAATGTAAATTACTAAAGGTGTTGGAGATCTGGGTTTAAAAGTCAGAGTAGACAAACATTTTTATTTTGTCTGCGTTGGAAGAGGGGTAGTCTCAAATGGCGAGAATATTCCAAACTCTATATTTTAACTGAAAAAGTTAGGGGTCATCTTATATGCCAAAAAAAGTATTTTACAACGGCTTATACACCTGTTTACATCACTAAAAAGTTTTCTTAAATATGCAGCAGCTGAACATTAATATTTTGATCGAACAGGGAATCAACATTTTGGTAAATGCCTGGTCCATTGTCAGAAGTTAGGATGGGCACCAGTATAAAATGGGAATCTATTGTGCAAAGTGGTGCACATTGTTTCGCTGTCCAATCAGCGAACACTCGACACCATCATGCTGCGCTTGAGCATTCATCGATCGAGCAGGTATTGACCCCTGTATGGTGACCCCAACACATGGACATTACTGCAGCTTCCTTTTTCCAGGAAGGTGTGCCCAGCAACCTGTGTTCATCTCCCACCAACCATAATCTGTCTGCACTGCAAATAGAAATATAGAAACCCAGTGATGTCATTGGGCCTAACAAAAAGGTTTTATTTCATTTCAGTTACATGTTTATTGGGGGTGGGAAAGAAAGGTAAAAGAAGATCTAGATGTCTTCCAATAATCAACATACAAAGGTAAAACAGTTTTCTGCAAGTATGGAATTTAACCTGCAAAAGTACAATACAGTGACTGAACGTGGGGCGAGAGGCTTAGATTCACTTCCTCGGCCTGAACTAAGTGTCCACAGGCATTCTGGCAACTAAGGTGTAGATATTTTAGGAGCTGTGACCTACGCTCTCAGGCTAAAATTGTCTCAATCATTTTTAGCTGCACGAGTATGAAGTTCTATGTATGTGCATATGAAAGTTGGAACATCTTTGTGTATTACTGGCTGTAGTTCCTACCTACACTGTTTGTCAAATATTATTTAGAACACAGCAAACGCATTTGAGAAATACACAGAATCCTTCCCGATCAGGACCGTCCAGGCAAAAAGGGGTTTCTTTCTTTCTCTTTTAAAGTGTGTGGATTAGCTATTACTAATTAGCTTGTGATTGTCAATTTGAGCATCTATCTACATTGAGTGTCGACATTACTATTTTTTTAACGTATTTGGTTCATGTGACGTGGAGCAGCAAAGAAGGTACTCGCAAACCCAGTTGAGAACTTCAGCCAAAAGTCCTATTGCAGTCTGTAGCAACAGAAACTATTGTCACAATCCTTATCAATTCGAAAGGCATTGACGACTAATGATCATGTAAAGTCGAGTCAACGGTCAGTAAAGTGGTCGACACATAACCTCTGCTTCCCTCCTGGTCCATATTCACAGAGAGGTCAGATCTTGTGCTTCACTAGGTGTGCGCTAACCAGTGTGCACACCGTCTGCCTCCGGTTGGCAGTGTTTTGCCTAAAAATCTTAATTGAAAAACATTAGAGGGGAGCTAAAAAAAATCATGTCCTGTTCCCTCACTCCAATGAGAGGCAGAGACTGCATGCAGCCTGTTGGCACGGAACAGCGCCAAAAAAATGAGGCAACTTCTCTCAGGAATGTCTGACTGCTTCCAAAGTCATTTAGTTGGTTAATGCCCTCGTTAATAGTAGATGACCATGAAAAAACGGTAATCGCTAGAAAAAAAAAATCAATGTATAGAATTAAAGCCCCCCATACACCTTGAGATCAATCCATACAATCTCCATTAGATCTACCAACAACTGTGTAGTGCGGTGTCCTCCCTGATAGAATACATAGTGATTGGAAGGATTAGAAAGGTCCTCATATTACATGGTTTTGGTAGAACAAAATTTGATTGTACAGAAATTGTATGGAAAGATTGTAAGGTGTATGGGTGCCTTTAGCTAATAGATATATCTATCTATAGAGTGCAAATGTTGGGAACGGCCAAATAGCATCTGTATAAGTGACTTTCCCCTACGGGGAAGCAAGCAGTGGGACATTTTCATAGAACTGTGTATATGGGAAAGGACCCCCAGCAATACATTTACTTGTACCACATCCCACATAAAAATTAGCGTGGCTTTAAATGATTATAGATAACATGCAATGTTATACATAAAATAAACAACAATAGCAGTGAAAATATATATTTGCCCATATAAAGCACTGCAAAAAAGGAAAAGATATATTTCTGAAAGTGAATCCATTTTTAAGAACTAAATAAAATGTCCATGAGGGAAGGGAGAGAAAATATAAGGTTGGATGTAGTAACAGTTTTTTGCTTGACCTGCATTAGCACAACTACAAATGCAGACTGGTTTTACACAATGCTTTTACCTACAATACTTTTCAAACATTCTAGAATAGTCTTTTTAATGGGATCAGCAGCAGAGCAATCCACAGAACTGCTTTGGAAGAAGAGGACTAAAAGCGCACAATAGAAGAACTTTTAGTGACTTTAAATGAGTGATCCCAACCTGAATGGTTAAAAATATTAAAGAGGCGGCAAGTTTTAGGAATGATAAAGTGTAAGGCAGAACAATGCACCTCTATTTTGGCCCCTTTACTCTTTTTGAAAAGTTCTATTTCAGAACACCCTCCGCCACGGCAAACTAACATTTCAGCCAGGGACCACAGAACCATGCACTTCTAAGTTGGTACTATCTTGTTCTCGTTATGTAGAAGGGTGTGTGTGTGTGTGTGGGGGGGAATGCACATAATTTATTTAGTGAGATGCTCAGATGAGTACCAGGAGATGGTCCAACATTCTAAACAGCGCTTTTCTCTTGTCAGATTTTTACATATCTTACATATGCCTACTCTTACTTTCAACCACCAGATCTCCAACACCCTTATAGGACCGATCTTTTTTGGGGGGTATTGGCCATTTGAATTTCACCCCTAACCGCAAACGTTCATGGTTATTAATGTTTCCTTGTGGTTATCCCAGTGACATAAATTTAACAATACAAACTGAAAGAATTTTGGCAATCTAAAAAATGGTACTTTTACAGTTGTGTATACATGCTAAAGCGAAGTTGTTTGTACAGGTAATTAATTTAATCTACAATATCTACTTCAGCCACAAGATGTCCCTGGTGAGCACTTGTTGTCAATTTACAGAAAACATCACCGGCAACTTTCTCACACATGAGTAGGATGGAGGGTGATGCTGTGGGATGGATTGGAGATCTCTCCCCACTTTGGCTCATACTCAGAAGATTTTGATCCTCATGCATACACTTATGTGCTGCCCTGTACTTATTGCTGGGGACTCTCTACTAAGGAAAGTGGTATTTCCCCAGGATCAGCATGATGTGGGTGAAACACTGCTCATTTAAAATAATGGGCTTAGCCTGCGTCCACGCTGCGCCTCGAGAAAAAACATGTTATTACTTGACAAGCTGTCTTAAAGACGTGTAAATTACTGTTCTGTTAATTTTCGCATGCGTATTAGGGCTTGTGCCCACTGCTTCTTTTTCTCTGCGGTGGACATGCGCCCACAACGGGGAGAAAGACGCAGAGAGCATACTTCCCATTCTGATGAATAGGAGTGTCCACTATGCGTTTGCAGCATCTTCATTACAGCACCACGCAGTGCCACTAGAGACATGTCCACTGAAGATCAATGGTCTTCAAGATGCGGAAAAGCGGCGCACCATGCAAACTGCCCACAAGCCGTGGGGAATCTTCCAGCAAATAGTGCGCTCAGGCCTTCATATTTCTATTACGATGGGAAGAAGGGAGCGATTGATCAGAGTATTTTTGGCATTTATGTTAGTTTTTAGCAATTTAATGAATGGGGTCAGTGAGCTATGCTTGTAACAGTATACATCTGAAATAGTTTGATATTCATCTTGGGCTGCTGTCTGCCTCGGTGGGCAGTTTCAGGCTGAAACAAGGTAAGGGAAAGGGTTGTCTTCAGGTGGGAATATACTGTTGTACTGTTGCTGTGTGATCGACTTGTAGTATGGCCAGTGGTTCCCAAAGTTTCCTTGCAGGGCCCCCCTTATCTGTTTAGGAACATTATCAAGCCCCCCCCCCTCCCTATTCAAAACACATTTTAAGAATGAGGGCTCGCGCCCCCCCGGAATACCTCTGCGCCCCCCAGTTTGGGAACGACTGTAGCATGGCACATGTGCACAGGGCTTTGGAAGGGAAACTATTGATTTGATTGGATCACAGTTTTGTGGTACAGTCAATCGACGTTAGACCGACTGTCGATATTTCAATCGCAAAAGGAATTGAAGATGGTTTAAGCAAATGAATGCAGTACAGGAGCCTTGAAGCTCAGGAGGATGTAGAAACAGAACCTAGGACCACTGCTTCACTCCACTGGTCTCTGTGGCTCCACTGTCAGTTCACATGTGGTCTTCTCTGAATATCAGGACAGCCATGCCACACTAGAAAATTGCACTGTTCAGAAACCGGTCAGCATATAACATAATAGAGACGGAATGATTTCCTTAGTGGGAAAAATGACATCTGCTAAGTTTCACTTGTGAAGAGATGGGTGCTGCAGAGGTAGGTAGAGATATAGCACATTTGGATTAAATGGTGCACACAGACTCCTAAAAGGGACATTCTTTCATGGAAAATAGTCTCTTTAACTAACATATAGATATTTTGTTTGCCTTGATAGAATTGTCCAACTAGAATTAATTGAGGCCTGTGGACACACATACTTGATACATTTAGCTTCAGCTATTGAGTTATGTGAACTAGAATTATCCAGCAGAAGTCACCATACATGTCATATGTAACAGAAGTCACATGAAATACTTTATGGCTTGTGTAGGGAAGGATTAGATATATGGCTGGAAATATACTTTTAAAAGAAGCATACATTAACATACTGACTCAGAAATAGAATATTTATATGCTTTGCCATTGAATAAATCACTGTTGAGTCATAAGTAAATAAGTACATATAGTCCATATTCTTTCCTTTAAATAAACTCGTGTAGTAAACACTAAAGCAGTGGTACAGACATAAGCCAAATTACCTACAAGTATAATCACCATACCTTAGAAAATCCCAATTAGCCATATGACAAATAAAAGGGCCTGTAAAACCTGAACAGTCATAAATGAATTGTTGATTAGTAGGTATTGCCAAATTCAGCCGCCCGCCTAATACCGGAGATGGGTGGATCATTCTACAGATGGTCGGAGGTAGCTTTGTAGCTGACTAGTTCTAACGCTTCAATTCTGTGTCACTGCTACTTACATTTTAATGTTTTGTATCTCACTGACCATATGTATTGTTTTTTTAAAAAAAAGGGTGTATTTGTTATTATTTCAGGAAAAGCTGTACTGACAGACATGGGGAGGACAGACATTTGCAAGTTTAAAATCACTAGCTGTAGAGTTTGCTCTAGTTCTTAGTACTTTAAGCCAGAACAAGAATGTTAAATCTGCTTCCCTAAAAACTTGCTCCAGGTAAAGGACTCTAAGGAACAGTGATTTGAGTTCCTCTACAACACCTACAGATTACATTATATCTTGTTTAGGGGATGTTTACACTACTTGTGTGGTACAGTACCGCAATGGTAGCATGACTAGTAACCGCCTAGGAAACCGGTGTAGCTTTAACACTAGCACTTGCATTTCCAGGCACAGTGCAAGCATCTACCACCTGCCTGGTAGACAAGCGCAGAAAATCATGGCGTTTTCCTTGGTAACGGACCCGGTTACCGCTTGCGCATTCATTACCTGACAAAGAAATCTGTTGCCACATCACCAATAATTTCAGATAAGAACCAGCCTGTAAAGCCCCCCCCCCCCCCCCCCCCCCCCCACACACACCAAGTGGGGGCAGACAGAGCTGGTGCGATCAGCTCTTGAAAGCAGCCTGATGACGTCATCACGCTGCATTCCCGAGCTGACTGCATTGGCGGGCACCCTTTGTGTGCCGGCTGTTACCTTCAATGAAGACGCCGGTCTTCATTGAAAGTAACGGCATCGGCCAGAGAATATCGGACATGTCCGTTCTCTGGCCGGCCGAGGTGTGGGGCGACAGTGATCTGTCGCCCCATGTGGGCTCCCCCGATTGGTGGCCGATTTTGCCGCTGACCGACGGCCGCGAGCGTGCACGCCAGTCGGTCAGGGGCAAAATTGCCCACTGATCGGTGTGTGTATGGCAGGCTTAACAAACTGACCAATTAGCTCCTGGTTGTAATGTGATCTTAACAGCTACCCAAAACCATTCACAGTCCATGCAGCCCATGAAAGAAGCCCCAAACAATGGCTCGGCCTCTTCAGGGTGGGCAGCAGAAGAGGATAATGTAGTCACTGCTCGAGAAGCCTCTGATGGGGCTTCCCCCCTGATGTCGATGGAGCTAGTAGCAGCCTACAAAGTTTACATGTATGTAAAGACCGCTCCACTCATCTCATTCTCCGATCCACCACAGCCAGCTCTAGAGGCCAACCCAGACAGATGCTGGCATCATCCTCCCAATGAAGAAGAGACTGAAGTAGAGATCCGACATCTTATGCAAGTGCTTTAAGGTGCCCATACACGTATAGATGGGTGATTGATCTATGGCGGCTTCAAGCTCTGACATCACACCATACATGCTTGTATACAGGCTGGTCTGACAGGTAACGGGCATGTTCAAAAATCCTGATCGAATTGGACGGGAATTGAGCATCTGAAGAAATGCGCCTTGATTCCCATTAAATTGACGAGCTCTGCCCACACAGAACGATCAACCAAACAAAATCGGATTGGACATTGAACCGACGTGTTATTTGGTCAATCGTTTGGCAATTAAAGTACCTTGGTGGACCCATAGCTTCCTATGCAGCAGTCTTTCCGATGGATTTTATGGAATCGGCCATTTTGGAGATCGGCTCATGTCCAAATCGACCACAAATTTGGACATGAGCAGGGAACTATCGAATCGGGAATTGATTGATGACAATTCGAGCGGTGTATGGCTACCTTTAGAGTAGAGGAGCACCATCAGCTCAGGAGGGTCCACTAGAGCTGCTTTAAACATTGCTGGCTGAGGCATAAACTAGTATGGTCAGTGCACAGTTAGCTTTACTGCAAAACTACTGGACATTTGACCAGTGTAACCATCTCACACCCGCAAGAGACCCCAGCCATTCCTTTACTAACTACTATTTATCCAGCATGTCATTACTTGAGAGATGTTTACTGGAGTTTTTTTTAAAGAACAAACGATGCTTTCTTCTAGTTATGTCCTGCATCATTTACCTGCCCTTTCAAAGTGCAGTTATCCTTTAACAGTCATCATATGCAGATTGAACATGATTGTATCTCACACCTGAACAATGTCTTTATACATTACAGCAACAGACCCAAATTTTTTTTCTAATGAGAGCAAGGGGAGCACGTTTTTCTCCATTACTGCTTGCCTGTTAAATGAAAGTTGCTGGGCCACAAACTAAAATAATGCCTATTGAACCATAGACAAAAAGTGGGGTAAAGACATCCCTTGCAAGAGCAATGCAGATGTGTATGTCAGCCCAGTTAGGCTAAATATACAAGGTCATTTACAAGGTAAACTTTTGCAGGTGCTCGGGGGCATATAGATAACTCCCCCATAACAGGTCTATGGGGCCAAAGCCAGAAAGCTGAACTGGCTGAACATGTTGCGTTTACCAGGCGGTTGCTGTAATCACTTGTTCACCAGGTAGCTATACAAATCTTTCAGGGAATAAACAAGTGCAAAGACTATGAAAAGCCAAGGTGAATGTGAACTTTTTTGTGACACCTAGAGCACCTTTTTAGATTTGCTACCCCCAGAAGTGATGTTGCAAAGTCATTTCCTGTATTTGGAGAGTGAAAGTGACGCTCCACGACATACATTTCAGCGCAATCAGGTAAGTGTAATGTCCCCTACCTTATATTCCCCCCCTGCTTGTGCAAATTATGTACAGGGTAAAAGGAAGAATAACACCCCATCCCTATCTTCCCACCCCACTTCCGGGCATCAGCTCTGATGCTTTCAGTGAACTTGGTGACCCCTGTAAAACGATCATTCGACCCCCAAGGGGGACCCGACTCACAGGTTGTGAACCACTGCGCTAGGGCATGGATTTATCTACCATCTTACCCCAATTCTATTAATAAGCCCATAGTGTCCTGTTTGCACCCAGTGACCCTTCTTTAACTGCTAAAAATGTTTGCCGATAAATTCCCCGACTCCGACTCCTCATTTTCAGATTCTTCCGACTCCGCTGTATGTAATATGCTAATGTATTTTATCCACCCATTGAAGGAAAGGAAGGTATCATACATTAACCATAGAACTACTGGCCAGGAAACCAACACTGTACTGTAATGGCCAATTAAAGCAGAGACAGGGAGTTAGGCAGAAGATGCTGCTTTTCCCTAAGCTAGGCACCACGCTGTGATTGATCGGGGATCCATTGAACGGAAATCAATGTGCACC
>CM070032.1:154792164-154817322 GCA_036250615.1 Ptychadena robeensis
ACTTCTACAGCATGATAAAAAAGAGCAAAATATATTACATTTACAGAATCCTGAAGGTATTATTGTGACTAAGGACGATCGTCAAATAAAGAACGGAATCCAAGCATTCACAATAAAAATCCCAGAGCTGGTCACGTAAGTTTCATTTTCTTTTGATACCTGTCCATATTAATCAGTCCAAAGGAATTCATTGCACAGGGGCTACATAGACTCTTCTGTGCACTTCCACAATCACTGTAAATACTGTATTTTTGTGCATCATAGTGGTTTCATAACAACCTTTTCATACTTTAAGACTGTTACGTGATATAAATTTGGTTATTACATTTAAATTAATATTATTCTACAAGTAATTTAAAGATATTTTTTAAAAATATTAGATATTTTAAAAATATATTAGATATTTAAATAAAGAAATTGTATTTGCCAAATTCCAGCTCATTCATCAAAATGTAATAGCGTTATTTTATTAGCAACGCGCATGCTAAATTAAGGCTTGCATGCAGCAATCAGTAAAGATTACACCATCCTTCTGGAATAAAGCCAGATGAAGAATCTCCCTTTTTGTCTATAGGAATAGAAAAAGTTCAGTTTTTCCATTGAATATTTTTCCAGCCATTTTTTAAAAACCAGAAGTTCATCATTGCGTGAAGTGGCGATAATAGGGAAGATTACATAAAAAAAACAACGTATTTGTAATGAGTAATTTAACCCCCCTGCCGTTCCTGATGGTCCCAGCTTCTGTCAGAACTGCAGTGGACGAGCTGGGTTCGTAGAGATCGGAGCCACAGGAGCACAAACTCACTGCTCTGTGTGGCTCCGATCTAATAAAGAGGCAGCGGCAGGAGAACAGATCTTTCCCTCCAAGGCCCGCCCCCCCATGTGATGATGTCAGATCAGGGTGCGGGCAGGAGTTTTTAAAAAAAACATTTGAATAGTGTTTTCTGCATTGAAACACAATTCAATGTGATTACCTATGTAAAAACTCACCTGAATAAATGATAAATGTGTCCCCATATCCTCCTTCAGCTGGCTTCATTCTGCTTCTCTCCTGATGTTACGTTCTGTTCCTGAATGTAATGCATTGGCTTCAATGTATTACAATTCCGTCCTATATGCCGTCCTGGTACATTTGCAGCACATCTAGTGGTTGCAGTGCTAATTAACCTGATACAGTGAATTACTGAAATATTCATTATCTGATATTATCTGTTATTCACAAATCATCTGAACATGTTATTATATTCAGGATGTCTACCAGACTCCTGCATGGACATACTTTGGGAAATTACAGGCTTACAGTGTAAAAAAAAATTTCCTTTAAAGTCTATGGAGCTTTTTTGGTACAGAAATCTTTACCTCAGCAGAGAAGAGCCTGACATCTCTGAGCACGGTGACAGCAGGGTAAGTCCCTGATCTCGGCTCCACACTAAAATGAGAGACACAGACAAATTTTCCCAATAAAAACATTATAAACCCTCCAGTGGCCACTCATGATATTGCACCCTGAATTAACTCCCAGAAGCTTGGCAGATAAAGATGTAATCTCTCATATGATTTCAGGGATCAGCAGGTAAGTATATTTTTTTAGGATTGTGGAGCACTAGGCCACCCTCATACCAGCTCAAAGATAAGTCAAATTTTAACTTTACGTTTATATTGTTTAGATTTTGAATGTACATACACTTCAAGTTTGTTGAACATGTTGAAAGGTACCCAATAAGCATGCATTGGAAACAGGTTTAAATTGGAACCCATGGATAATGGAAGCTCTATGTCCTATGGTTTTAGAAATCATCTGGGTGCTGGTGCTAGCAGCTTACTAGTGGTAAAAACCTCTAATAGCCACCATTCAGAAACTGGTTTGCAAGGTAGACAACTAGCTAGCTGTTACCATGTACCAAGCCCATTGAATATATATTTGAAATGTTGGAGATGTTAAGAACATGTAATGTGTTTAAATTTATATCTATAGTTTTGGCATGTGGAAACTTGTTGCAAAATTTCAAGATGCACCACAGAAGGAATATACTACCCAGTTCGAAGTTCGAGAATATGGTGAGCATGTTAAAAAAAATGCTGATCCTTTTAAAATGATTTTTTAAGTATAAAAAATACTTAAGTCACCCTCTGTCTTGGCCATACCATTAAAACTTTATATTCATGTTAAAAAACAATAATTACTTAAATGGTGGTGCTGTTGCTTGCTGTAAATTGTATTGCCAGGACATACTAAACAGCTTAGAAGTTGGCAAAATCTGTATTAATATTTGAAATATACCTTCATATTGGGCAATAAAAATTTAGGAGCAAAGACATATTAGCTCAATAGAGATGATTTATCCAACTTAAAGCGGACCTAACACCATACATTCATTATTGCATTAATGGCGCTAGAAGTTCTGATAATAGGGAGAAAAGCATAAAAAATACAGAAACAAAATTTACCAGAAAGGAATAATTTAAGATGGTCCCTCGCAGTCCCTCCTCTCTTTTTTCCATAGAAAGCTATTATAAATGCCCCCAGTGGCCACTCTCGACATTGCGCCCTGAATTAACCCCCGGAAGCCTGGCAAAAAAACATGGAATCTCTCATAGGATTCCAGGGAACAGCAGGTTTTTAGGATTGTGGGTGTGCTACGCCACTATCATACCAGTGCAGAGGTCCTAAAAACCTGCTGTTCCCTAGAATCAAACTTTAATTTTACATATATATATATTTTATATTTTCAGTGTACATCTGCTTTAACTTTAATTATCAGGTTTATTAAAGAAAAAGTAAAGGTGCATTCATTGGCCTGAACTAAGTGAATGAATGAATGTCATTAACTTTTTTCCCAGTTTTAGATACACTGTAAAAAAAACTGTTGTTTTTACAGGAAAACGCTGGCAGCTGTGGTTACCAGGGAATTCCTGTAAAAAATACAGCAAAATACAGTCTACACAGATCTACTGTGCTGCTGTATTTTTTACAGGAATTCTCTGGTAACCACTGCCAGCGTTTTCCTGTAAAAACAACAGTTTGTTTTTTAAAGTGTAGATTAGACATTTTCCTTTTTCTTTTCTTTTTCCTTTTCCTATTCATGGGTCTACTAGAGAAATTTCTCCTAACTTCCTGTCAATCTACCAGGTTTTACTAGATAGAAAGTGAGGATAACTGTCTAACATTGACACAAACAAAACAAACCATTTTGGTGTTTTTTTTTTGTAAAATTGGGGACAGGCAATTGAATTGATAATAATATTTTTTTTTCTTTTTAAGTACTTCCATCATTCAGTGTTGAGCTGGATACAGAGAAGAAGTTTTTCTATTATAAGGATGAATCACTGGTCGTCGATATTAAAGCCACGTAAGTGCATTGGGTAAATCTTCATCATGATTCTAGGGTGAACTTTGGTTATATAAAAAACATCCTTTATGTTTGTATTATAGGCCATGTGTCCACTGCTGATTCTTTGCGGCTAAAAGACACGCGGTGGCCCATTTGCTGGCAGATTCCTGGCGACTTGCCAGCTTGCCCGTGGCTTAGAGCGCGCTTGCACCACATCAACGGGAGTCCACCCTTTACCGTATTTTTCAGATTATAAGACGCACCGGACCATAACACGCACCCAGTTTTTAGAGCATTTTCACATCAATTGGGTTAATGCAATGCATTAAATTAATGCAATATCAAATTCAACCAGTAGATCTGGCAGCAGTACTATCACAGCACATCACGTCATTCTCCATAATGACTTGGAGGAGGGGGGCCACGGGAAGAATGGCTCTCCTCCCTCTCTGGCTTTGCCTGTGTCTGTAGAAGCTGCAGAGAGATTGCATTTTCCACAGACATGGAGAGAGGGATGGATGGCAGTTCATCTATCTCTCTCCTCATTGCTTATACCAGAAGGGCTCTGTTGGTATAAGCAATACATTTCAGTTGTGGGATCAGGTGTTATTTTCCATACAACTGCGCATGTGCAGATAGTCCTAGTTTTGGGGCATTTTAGGGTTAATCTTACGAAATTCGGGTGTCAAGGTTGGGGGTTAAGGTTATGGTTAGGGGGTTCCGAGGGTTAAGGTCAGAGGATTGGGGAGGTTAGATTAATTTTACCCCCCCAAACCCCTAAACTTAACCCCCCACCCCCAAAACTCACCCCTACTATCAAGAACCCCCCTGGCCCCATATCTCATCTGACAGCTCCCCGACTAATCTCCTGGTGGGAGAGCTGGTGGGAAGCCAAGAGGTTGCGCATTCAGACCATAAGACACAGGCACTCCCCCCCCCCCCCCCCCCCCCCCCCCCCCCGATTTTGGGGGAGAAAAAGTGCATTTTATAGTCCAAAAATAAGTTAATTTAGCATACCAAAAAAGCGGCATAACAGTGCCCAAACAGCATTGGCTTTGCTTTTTGTGGTGCTGCAATGAAGATGCGTCATTCCTCAGCTTGAAACAGTACCTGTGGCATGCTGCTTACTGGACACAGTGGGCCCAAGCCCTAATATGAAATTTTGTACATTTATGTGGTGTGATAACACTGATTTATATATATTCTTCTTTAATTTAGATATCTATTTGGTGAGAATGTGAATGGATATGCTGTTGCTATATTTGGAATATATAAGGACTTTATGAAGACTATACATGGATCTATGAGAAAGGAACAGGTACAACACTTTAACAATTTTAGCATGAAAAAATTATAATTGGTTTGCAAAAGGTATATGGATATTTCTGTGATATGTTCAATCAAGAATTGTGTTTTTCTTGATAAATGGGATAAATGGAACTCCAGTGAAGCAGAAAAATAAACAGGTGATTTAAATATACTGTAAAGGCTCTTTTGCACTATGTGTGTTACTTTCCAGTTTTGGCAACACACACAGTGTACAATCCATATTATATACAGGTTCCCATCATTTTACAGTGCAGTTAGGCAACCCATATAATGTGAAAGAACCCCTGGGTGTTTACCTGCCAAAGAATTTGTATTTTTGTCCATTCTATCCTGATATGTACACAATCCTATCTCAATAGTAATAGTCCCTCCTAATTAGAAGCACAGGTTGTAATTGGTAATTTTATGTGACATGACAATATGGCACCTATATTTTGCATTTAGATCATTAATGGCGAAGGGCAAGTAACCCTTACCAGAAAAGAACTCCTGGAAGAAGTTAGTGATGAAAAGGAGCTTCTCGGTGTTTCTATATATGTAAATGTAACTGTGTTTTCCTCAGGTAAATATGTTTGGCTTTGTATATGTGAGCAGGATAAACAAATGAAGCCTATCAATCCTAACCTGATTAAAAAACCCAATGAACATATATATAATAGGATCTGTGCATTAAAGTTTGTTTTATTATATCATGTTAAACAATGGATCGTTTATTACCGTATTTTGGGACTATAAGACACCCTTGACCATAAGACGCACCCAATTTTAAGAGCAGGAAAACCAGAAATGAATTAGGGAAAAAATCTCCTGCAGTACCCAATATCAGCCACAAAAATGGTGTCACTAGAGAGCACATTTAATGTCATCTCATCTTCCTCTTACACACAAAGGGAGGGGAGCTGGGGAGGGGGAATCTGCACTCTGGTCCCCCATGTCTCATCTGCATCTGTGTGTGTGAGGAAACTGCCAGCGTGAGTGCAGCTTTCCCCACACACACTCTGCATTGGTTATATCAGCGGGGCACTGCAAATATAACCAATACAGTTCAGATGGTAGATCCCCCCCCCCCCGATTTTGGGGGTGAAAAAGTGCATCTTACAGTCTGAAAAATATGGTAATTAGAATTCTTAAGCACAGTTGATAGGCAACAATAGTCCATGGATTGTTTAAATGTATGTTTAAAGGACAGAGGTGGGCATAGCCCAACATTTTTCCTCCATTACTCTTTTGCAGTATTTTGATGAATTTACTATAGTAGAGTGTTGTACCATGTTAGCCATCAATGATGAACAAAGAAAGTTTGGAGTTCAAGTGATACAGTTTATTGGCTAATTGAAGTCATTATAGAGAAGCAGGCTTTAGGGATGTCACAGATCGCTTTTTCCGGCATAATACAATTCTGTTTTTTTAAACTCACATATATACACAAAATAACAAAGTCATGAATATTTTAACAAAAACAACTGTTTTGTCTTGACAGATGGAGGTGAGAGTGAAGGATTAAGCTGGGAACACACATAGGAGCTGTTCGAGGTTCCTGGCTGCACGGCAATGACGTCATCTCCGATATCGGAGAAGCTGGAAACACAGCACTGCGGTGTCTCAAGCTCAGCCGATGCTTTGCATGGAGACCCAGCAGTCTCTATGCAAAGCAATGGACATTGACCGTGGTTTACGGTCATGTCCAATATTCCTGTTTTCAAGCAGGATTGATTGGTCCTGCTAAAAACAGGAATGGTCGCATTAGATATGGGCCAGATAGATGGCCGTGAGCGTGCACAGCGCTCGAAGCAGCCATCGATCTGGCCCATATCTACACATGTGTTTCCTTTAGTTAGTGGAGATAGTGATTAGACGTAAGAAGAGTTATTGGTGGTGATAAGAGGAATTTATTGTAATGTGTTTACTAATGGAAAAAATTGTTTAGTTTTGTGATGCTATAGATTTGCTGTTGTGTGATGGCATAAAAAAAGGTGCAGGCCCAGTTTTTATACAATTGCTGTACAGTGCAGCCCATACATCAATACTCTTTGTAAAAAACACCCCAAAACAGATCTTAATTTATAAAACAACTGAAACATGAGCTCAGCAGTGCAGTACAACAAAATAGTTGCATATCTTTTGAATCTTTCCATTACCTCAGGAGCCCATACCTGCTTCTACAAAAAAAAAAGGCGGGAAATGGCTTCATTGCTTATTCTTTGAAGCTGTTTATTAAGAGGCATCTGAGTGATACATTTCTTGTCAGTTATTTATTATAATTGTTTGAGCCCTAGATAGGTTAATAAAATGTGTTTAGAATAATAAAAACCTTTTTGTGCTCTGTAAATCATATGATTATTTTCCAGTAATAATTATGTTATTTGTTGGTGGTTTATTCTTGTTTTCTACAAACTCAAGCTGGTTTAAAGAGTTCTTTCAATGGCTTCTTACCAACTCTATACCCTCCAATATCTTCATATCTTGGAATAAATAGGAAATTTACTCTGCTGTTTCATTTCAGAAGGTGACCATGTTCAGGTACACAAAACCAACATCAAGATTGTCTCCTCACCTTACAGTATTGAATTTAGCAGGACTCCAACATATTTCAAGCCTGGCATGCCTTTAAAAATCACGGTATAGTATAAACACTGTGCTCTTATAACAGAAGTTATTCAGTATTACAAAAACCTAGTCACAACTACCCTCGTCACCCAATGACGGTGAAGGTTCTAATTCTTTCAGGTCATTGTATATCTGTTGTGATTAATTCAAATTAACTGGACTTATGCCTGCCATACACCCACAGACGGGTGCAGACAGACGAGCTCCGATGAGCGCTGGAATGCAAACGTGATGACATCATCACGTTGCATTCTGGTGCATTCTGGGGCTGCTTTAGCACCCTTTGTGTGCCGGCCATTAGCTTCAATGAAGATGCCGGTCTTTATTGAAGTTAATGGCATCGGCTTGCATTGGCCAGAGAACATCCGACATGTCCGTTCTCTGGCCGGCCGAGCAGTGGGGCGACATGGATCTGTCGCACCATGTGGGCACACGCCGATTAGCAGGAGATTTTGGCGCTGACCGACGACGCAAGCGCGCACGCCTGTCGTTCAGTGGAAAAATCGGCCGCTAATTGGCGTGTGTATGCCAGGCATTACTATGTTTGTTTGAAGATGTTTTGCTAGTTATCCGGCTGGCTTTCTCAATTCAGAGTGACTGTACACGATCTTACTGGAAATATATACTCTGGGGTATAGCTCCAATCCACATAATGTTAACCAGTGTGTGTATATGCAATGCAGTGCAGTGAGGGGTGATCTGACTTGTATGTCGGAGAAACCAAACAATAGTTACACTAGTGCATGACCCAATGCAGAAAAGCCAACTTCTCTGGTCAGCAATGTATCTACAGCTAAAGGAAAAAGCACACACATGTTTGAGGATTCACAAGTTTACATTCTGGATAGGGAGGAGGACTGGTTTTGAAGAGGCGTGAAGGAGGCCATATATGTGAAAATGGAGGAGCCAAGCTTAAACAGGGGTGGGGTGGGGGTGCAACATCTATTGTCTGCCACATAAAATGCCAATTTTAACACCTCTCTCTGGATGGGTTAATAACAATATGACAATCTATATGATAAAAGTATACTGTGTATTTATAGTTACTGCTCATAAGAGCAATGTGTTCAAATTTGCTCATATTTGAATATCAAATATGTTTTTATCCCACTGGCAACATAGGTAAAGTCTATTGATATATTTGTTCCTGTTCCAACAAATTATAATGCCATTGTATTATTATAGCATTTTATTTTGTGTTTTTAAGGTTTTGGTTACAAACCCTGACATGACCCCAGCAGCCAAAATTCCTGTACAATCTGGAAATGAATTTGGAGTCACAAATGAAGAGGGGCTGGCGTATATTACTGTCAATACAAAGAGTACAGACAAGGAGTTAAATATAACTGTACGTTTCTATATGGTGCAATTTTTCTGTTAGTTATTTACTAACAGCAATTACAGAAGCTGTATTGTCACTAGCGATGCTGCCGACCTTAACATTGGCAGTAGTAAATGAGTAGTTTGTCCTGTGCTCTAAGGGGATGCAAAGTAATTGGAATCAGCATACAGTCATACGGTCCGTAAATTTTGGGACATCAACACAATTCTACCATTTTTGGCTCTGTACACCACCACAATGGATTTGGAATGAAACAAACACAATGTGCTTTAACTGCAGCTTGTAAGTTTTAACTTGAGGGTATTAACATTCAAATCAGGTGAACATGTAGGAATTACATATGTGCCTCCTCCATGTTAAGGGACCAAACGTAATGGGGCAATAGGTTTCTCAGCTGTTCCATTGCCAGGTGTGTGATATTCCCTCATTATCCCAATGACAATGTGCAGATAAAAGGTCCAGGGTTCATTTTGAGTGCAAAATTTGCATTTGCAATCTGTTACTGTCAACTCTCAAGATGAGATTCAAAGAGCACTTTCAGTGAAGCTAGCCATCATTAGGCTGGAAAAACAAAACAAACCGATCAGAGAGGCGTGGCCAAAACAACTGTTTGGAACATTCTTAAAAAGAGGGAACGCACCGGTAAGCTCAGCAACACCAAAAGACCACGGCAAACAACTGTGGTGGATGACCAAGAATTCTTTACCTGGTGAAGAAAACACTCTTCACAGTTGGCTAGATCAAGAACACTCTCCAGGAGGTAGATGTATGTGTGTCAATGTCATCAATCAAGAGAAGACCTTACCAGAGTGAATACAGAGGGGTCACCACAAGATGTAAACCATTGGTAAGCCTCAAAAACAGGAAGGCCAGATTAGAGTTTGCCAAACGACATCTGAAAAAGCCTTCACAGTTCTGGAACAACATTCTAAGGACTGATGAGACCAAGATCAACTTGTACCAGAGTGATGGGAATAGAGAGTATGAAGAAGGAAAGAAACTGCTCATGATTCTAAGCATACCACCTAATCAGTGAAGCATGGTGGTGGTAGTGTCATAGCGTGGGCATGTATGGCTGCCAATGGAACTGGTTCTATTGTATTTATTGATGATGTGACTGCTGAGAAAAGTAGCAGGATGAATTCTGAAGTGTTTCTGCCAATATTATCTGCTCATATTCAGCCAAATGCTTCAGAAATAACTGGACAGCACTTCACAGTGCAGGTGGATAATGACCCAAAGCATACTGCAAAAGCAACCAAAGAGTTTTAAGGGAAAGAAGTGGAAAGTTATGCAATGGTAAAGTCAATCACCTGAATCCGACTGAGCATGCATTTCACAAAACAAAACTGAAGGGAAAAAGCAGGAACTGAAAACAGTTGCAGAAGAGGCTGGCAGAGCATCACCAGGGATGAAACCCAGCTTCTGGTGATGTCGAGGGGTTCCAGACTTAAGGCTGTAATTGACTGCAAAGGATTTGCAACCAAGTATAAAAAAGGGGACGTTTGATTTATGATTATTATTCTGTCCCATTACTTTTGGTCCCTTAACAAGTGGGAGGCACATATGCAAACTGTTGTAATTCCTGCACCGTTCATCTGATTTGATTGCAAATACCCTCAAATTAAAGCTGACAGTCTGCAGTTAAAGTCTTGTTTCATTCCAAATTGTGGTGGTGTACAGAGCCAAAAATGTTAGAATTGTGTTGATGTCCCAAAATGTATTATTATTATTATTAACATTTATTTATATAGTGCCAGCATATTACGCAGCGCTGTACAATACATTAGAGTGGAGATACAACACAGTATAACACACAGGTACAGGTAATGACACAGGAGGAGTAGAGGACCCTGCCCGGACGGACTTACAATCTAATAGATTTATGTTTTTCAAGTGCAGCACAAACGTCTCCCAGCCCACTGAAAACTGTGGGGTTTTCACCGATAACAGATGCAGTTAGTGGCTGAGGTAGCATTAGCGCTAATTCATCTGTCAGAAAACACACTGCAGCTGCACAGTCTGCAGTATGAAAGGGCAGAATTTTTTGACTAGCTGATTGCAAAGCTCCTGAACATGGTATCATCACCAAAACTGCTGAACATGTAGTGAAGGGTTGTGGGAATATTGGGAAATAAAAGTATTGCTCCAGCATATGACATTTATGCATAAATTAAGTTCAAAGTCAAAGTCGAAATTCAGACTTTCGAAATTTTGACTTGACTTTGAACTTAATTTATAGAAAAACGATTTGTGTTAGAGCCATACTTTTTTGTGTAGTATACCCTCAACCCGTCTCTACATCTCTAGCAAGTTTGGTGATGATACCATCTCTACCTTGGACACTATGTTCAACTTAGCTACAGCAACAAACTCAACTATCTGAATAATTGTAAGAAATTATTAAGAGGTCATTGACCTCCTGGGCGTTTGTTCGGAGTTAACTCAGGCTGAGTTTCATCCAGCATGAAACTCAGCCCAAGTTAACTCAGGAGAAACTTTCCTGTCCGCTGGATTTCCCCGCCGATCGGCAGCATGGGCATGTATGCTGATGCTTCTGGGTCTGCCCCCGATCACGTCACCGGTGATGCAAAGGGGGCAGGGGTAGGCGACAGCATAAATCTCCATGTAACAACTAACTGAAGAGGCTGGGGTTATGCACGGGACCTCCAGGCGGGTAAGAAATGGCGGCAGAGCATGTTAATCAAAAAAAGTGCGCCAGGTGCGTAACATCGAGGAGGTTAAGGAAGTTTGTCCCAGCATCTCTATTAAGTTGCATTTTTTCATTGGTCTTGTAGACCATTGTAATGTTTGTTTGTTCCATAGAGACCCAGTGGGAACTGTGTTTTACCTAGTTTTGTATGATTCAGAATTTTCTTACTGTAAACCTGATGTGATGCAAGCTGTTGTGATCTTGTTTTTATTGAATAATTGAAAAATAACAGTTAATATATATCTGTAGGTGAAAACAGCTGATGAAACCTTAGATGATGAACAACAAGCCAGTGTAACCCTAAAAACAACAGCTTACAAAACGCTCTATCAACATTTTTTGCACATAAATGCCAATTCAGATGGAAAGAATACTGCTGATATCTCTCTGTACATAAAAAGCAGTGATGATGAAACCAGGCGCAAAATTAACTACTTCACACTTGTGGTAAGGACAACACATTCATTTAATAGTGATTTTCTTTTTACTTTGCAGATTAATAATAAAACATTTTCCGAAGCAACAGAATTTTAGCTAAGGTTCAACGTTTCCACCTATTTGCAATAAGGACCAGTGGAGGAACTCATAAGCACCTACTGGGCCTTTGAAAGAGACAAGAATCAATAAATGGCATCAATTGTTGCGCTGCCGATAAATGGTAGAAAAAAACAAAACCAAATCAATATTTATGGGCAGTGCTGGTTGTGATGATCCCACTCTCACTTAGCCCACTCATTTTTCAGTTCAAGGGACATGAACCAAAAGGCCAGAAGGCTGATAGTATTTCCTTAAGCAGGGAGCACACGCATAGATATGGGCCAGATCGATGGCTGCACGCTCGTGGACATCTATCTGGCCCATATCTATCTAATAGATTGATTGATCCCACTTGAAAACAGGGATATCGTATATGACCGAAAATCACGGTCAATGTCCATTGCTTTGCATGGGGACCACTGGGTCTACATGCAAAGCATCGTCGAAGCTGGAGACACAGCAGTGCTGCGCCTCTAGGTCCTTCGATGTCAGGCAGTAGCGTGATTACGTGGATTCCCGTCATGACTCGATATACGAGCTGTGTGTTACCGGCTTTACTTTGGCAGTAACGCACAAAACACTGCCAACACATGCTGCTAACAGGAGTATGCAACATTTACTGCCACTCACCTACGATTCTCATAAGGTCTTTTACCCCCTGTCATGATCAGGTAGTCTCTTCAAGCAATAAAGTTCTTTTTTAATTCCAGCATTGGAGATTCAGCATACCATGAGTTTTTTTTAAAACGATGCATACCAATATTTACAGAAAATGACTAGCAAGACGTAGACAGTACACAGCAAAATAAAAGGTGACGCATTACTTAAAGCGGACCTACCACCAGATAGTCATCTTTGCAGAATTGGCACTAGTTTACACATTAAGTGCCGATAATAGGGCACAATGCGTAAAAGGAAAAAAACTTAGTATATTAGTAGTATAAGTATGTCCCTTGCATCCCCTCCTTTCTCCCTCTCTCTGATGACACAGTTCTGCGGTAGGGCGGAAAAGATGACAGCTAGGAAAGTACCTGATCTCAGCTCTGTAATACAATAGTGTAGCAATACACATAAAAACCATTATAAACGCCCCCAGTGGCCATTGACGATATTGCACCCGAATAAACTCCAGGAAGCCTGGTAAAGATTGACTCTCTCATATGATTCCAGGAAACAGCGTGTAAGTATATGTTTTAGGAATGAGCAGCGCTACGCCACTATCGTATCAGCTCACAGGTAAGTCAAATTGTAATATTAAATATATGTTTCGATTTTGAGTATGCATCCACTTTAAGTTGAGTTCATGGTCTTTACTTGGTCTGATCTTAATCACTATATCACAGCTCTCAATGGATGGCATAGCAGCAATTCCTTGTTGGTTCAGATGGTAGTTAAAGGCTGCCTATCATGGGCTGGTGTGATATTTTCAAGATCAAGTCTACAGGGTGTGGTCAGGTTTGGCCACCTAATCTTAATGTGACATGGGCAGAAACAGTTACAGTTAAGTTTTGAGGCTCAGCAGACCTACCCATAATCATATTGGTACAATTATATGATTGTATGATATGATTATTGCTGGCCTATTTGACTCTCTTTGTTTTGTTTACAGTTAGACAAAGGTATACGGTACTCTTTCTCTGAAACGTTTTTTTTTACCATTTGATTTACTAAAATATAGCATGAAAAACCTCCTAGCTGCTCAAAGCATTTTCAGGCACCATTTAGAAGGGAAAGTTTGTGTTCTCTCTTTTGGAAATACTCAGGCTTTTAAGGTGCCCATACACAGGTCAATCATGCATTCGATTACCGAATGATCAATCGCCATGCACATTTTCGGCGATTGATTGTGCAGGAATCAAAGCTGCCCACCTTGAGTGTTAAAGCTCTAATGAAATGTCAGTCATGTTAGTACTCCATGGATTACACTGTGTGGTTTCCAAACTTTTGCTGAAGGGCCCCGCTTCCCAAGATAGGAACATTATCAGGCCCCCCCCCACTCAAATTTCAACTACACAGTTTCATGTTGAGGGCCATGTCACATTAGCGTGTTTGCGTTGCATCATCGCGTAGTATTAGTGTGAAATGGGTCTCAACTTTTATTTGAAATACAACACATACAAGTTTATTTAGTTTTCACATCAACCAAAGACATGTATCATATACACACACCAATCATACAGAAACATTCATCATTCACATAGAGACAAACACCCTACACTCATGCAGAGACATGAATCATTTACATAGAGACAAACACACACATGCAGAGACACACATTACATGCATCCTCCCCTGGAATACCTCCATGCCCCCCAGTTTGGAAGCATTGGCTTACACTGTGCGGTAGTACCCTCGATCAATATTGGATTGACATTCAATATTTAAAATGCACAAGTTGATCAAATTAAAAATCAATTGCCTAAAAGTTGATGCATGTATGAGTAGCTTTAGCCATGGCCTATCCAGACAGTGTCCTGTCCTGCGTCACAATCAAGTATTTTTCTGTATTATTGTTTTGCTTAGGTGACAAGTAGAGGAAAAATCCTGCAGACTAAATTGCAGAAAAGGACAGAAGGTGAACAGATCACTTCATTGAGACTTCCCTTGACCCCAGAAATGTTGCCGTCTTTCAGAATTGTGGTCTATTATTACGTCATGTATCTTGACTCAATTCTGGAAATAGTGTCTGATTCTGTCTGGCTACACATGAAAAGGTCCTGTAAAAGTAAAGTAAGTAAATATTTTGTAGAAAGTGAACATGTTGCTTGCATGAGTTTCCATTTTGAATTATTACTGTATTTTTCGCCTTATAAGACGCACTGGCACATAAGACGCACCCAGTTTGTAGGGCATTAACTACAGCAAAAAAAGATTTAATATCCAATTCAGCCAGCAGGTGCCACTAGCAGCAGTACACTGTCAGCTGAACACACGTCACACTACACTGATCTGTTCAGTGTTCAGCCTAGCCGCACACAGCCCAGCAGATCGGCACCCCCTGCACCCTCCCATGGGAATGCAGCGTTAAAGAGTTTGTTAAAAGCATTGATTGCACAGGCTATAATAAAAGGAAACTTTTGTTGAATAAAGCTAAAGCTGGCCATACATGGCTTGATATATTCTTCAGCTCATCCTTGAGATGGTTCTACACCTTCATTTGAGTCCAGCTGTGTTTGATTGTACTATTTAGACTTGATTAGGAAAGCCACACACCTGTCTATATAAGACCTTACACAGTGCAGAAGCAAATGAGAATCATGAGGTCAAAGGAACTGCCCGAAGAGCTCAGAGACATATTTGTGGCAAGGCAAAGATCTGGCCAAGGTTACAAAAACATTCCTACACCATTTAAGGTTCCTAAGACCACAGTGGCCTCCATAATCCTAAAATGGAAGACATTTGGTATGCCCAGAACCTTTCCTAGAGCTGGCTGTTTGGCCAAACTGAGCTATCGGGTGAGAAGAGCCATGATGAGAGAGGTAAAGTAGAACCCAAAGATTACTGTGGCTGAGGTCCAGAGATGCAGAAAGTATGTAGAAAGTCAACCATCACTGTAGCCCTCCACCAGTCGGGGCTTTATGGCAGAGTGGAGGACGCCTTTCCTCGGTTCAAGACACGTGAAAGCCCACGCCTACAAAAAAAGGACTCCAAGATGGTGAGAAATAAGATTCTCTGGTCTGATGAGACCAAGATAGAACTTTTGGGCCTTAATTTTAAGCGGTATGTGTGGAGAAAACCAGGCACTGCTCATCACCTGCCCTATACAGTCCCAACAGTGAAGCATGGTGGTGACAGCATCATGCTGTGGGTGGGTGTTTTTCAGCTGCAAGGACGACTGGTTGCAATCGAGGGAAAGATGAATGCAGTCAAGTACAGGGATATGCTGGACGAAAACCTTCTCCAGAGTGCTCAAGACTAGAGATGGTCAATTTTTTCAACTTCCTAATTGTGTGAGCTTATTGCAAAGCCCCTGAAAACGGTATCCTCACCAAAATTACTGAAGATGTAGAAAAGGGTTAGAGGAACATTTGAAAAAAAAAGTTTTGCTCTAGCACATGCCATTTTTGCATAAATTAAGTTCAAAGTTAAAGTCGAAATTCCGATTTTCAAAATTTTTATTTGACTTTGAACTTAATTTGTGAAAAAACTATTTGTGTTAGAGACATACTTTCTTTTTTGTAGTATACCCCCAATTCTTCTCTACATCTCCAGCAAGGTTGGTGATGATACCATGCTCAGGGGCTTTACAATTAAGTCGAAACCGTGGAAATGGTCGTATTTTTGAAAAAAAAATTGTCCATCTCTACTCAGGACCTCAGACTGGACTGAAGGTTTACCTTCCAACAAGACAATGACCCTAAACACACAGATTAAATTACCAAGGAGCTGCTTCACAACAACTACATCTTGAATGGCCCTGCCAGAGCCCTGACTGAAAGCCAATTGAGCATCTCTGGAGAGACCTAAAAATGTCTGTCCACCATGTTTACCATCCAATCTGACAGAACTGGAGAGGATCTGCAGGGAGGAATGGCAGAGAATCCCCAAATCCAGGTGTGAAAAGGTTGTTGCTTCTTTCCCAAAAAGACTCATGGCTGTATTAGACCACGCTTCTACTAAATAATGAGCAAAGGGTCTGAATACTTAGGACCATGTGATATTTTAGTTTTTCTGTTTTAATAAATTTGCAAAAATGTCTACAATTCTGTGTCTTTCTGTCAGTGTGCGGTGCTGTACATTCATGAGGAGAAAAAAAAAGAAGGCAAAAAAGATTTTAGCAAATGGCTGCAATATAACAAAGAGTGAAAATGTAAGGGGTCTGAATACTTTCTGTACCCACTGTAAACTAAATTTAAACTAAAATTGTCCTTCTTGCATACCTCTTCAACACACCAAAAGTTTTGTTCAGTTTCTAAATATAGAGGCATGCGCTTTAAATCAACAGCAGCAACAGTACAGCAAGGGTCCCGTGTAGCTTCTTTTAGAGTTTCAGGTATTTTGGAAATCTTTAGCATCAGGTTCTACTCTAGGGGAGAAGTTGCTTGGATTGCAGTTGTATTTACAGTCCTCCACTTATATGCAATTTTACAGACAGTGAAATGGCTGATTTTAAACTCTTTTGAAATCTTTTTATAATCTTTTTGCCAGATTTATAAGCTGCTGCAAACAAATTTTGAAGGCATCTGATTTATTTTTACTCGTTGCATTAAAATAAAAGTCCATTATACAAAAGATTTTGAAAAGTAATTTTGTCAGGTTTAATTTGTAAGTTATATAACTTTACATGAATCTCTTTACATGAATATTAATATATATATTTTCTTCCACAGCTGCAAATAAACTCTAAAACTCAACAAGCCACCTACTCCCCAGACAACACTGTGGAACTTTCCTTGACTGGAGACCTAGGATCTCAAGTGGGCCTAGTTGTTGTAGACAAAGCTGTATTCGTCTTAAACAACAAAGCAAAGTTCACCCAAGACAAGGTGTGTTATGCATATATATTGATGGTTTATAGACTCAGTAGTGTACTTCCACTGCCTAGTCATTGGATTTTCTATACCCTCATAGTTGTATATCTGCAGTGCAAGATCTTTTAAGGTACTCTGACCAATGAGAGCCAAATAATAGTAATGGCTTTTTAACTGATCTACTCAGTAGAAGAGTGTTGTACTATGTAAAGCCCTGCCATACACCTTTAGATCACTCCATACAATTTCCTTTAGATCTACCAATAACTATCTAGTGAAATGTCCTCCCTGATAGAATTCATAGTGATTGGAAGTTTTAGAAAGGTCCTCATATTACATGGTTTTGGTAAAAGTTAATTGTACAGAAATTTTATGGTAAGACTGTAAAGCTAGGTACATTCAGGAAGATTCCCACACATTGAACCCCAATTAATCATAGCATGGTGACGTCAATTTATGGAAATCAATGTGCACCACATGGGCACATCGATTTCTGTTCAATGGGGATCCTGGGGACCCGTTCTCCCCAGCTTGTAGCATGTGTGAATCACAACACGCTACAAGATGGGGAGAAGCAGCCTCACTCACACAGCTTCCGAGTGAGGAGTGCTGGCTCCACCCCCTTCACACTGACAGCCAACGGCTGAGCAGAAGGCAGAAGCCACAGCTGTTCCAGTACTTTCCATGAAGACTCTTGTCTCCATGCAAAGTAATGGAGATTGAACGGGGTTTTCAAACATGGCTCTTTTGATCCCGCTTGAAGGAAAGCACACATGGTTAGCTTTGTAAACAGATTAGAGTACAATCAATCAATCACAGTGAGGGCACACGTTTATTGATTGTAGTCAAATCTTGTGCCTAGCTTAAGGTGTATGGGGGCCTTAAGCCATTAAAAAAAAAGCTTTTGGAAAATTTCTGTTCCTTTCTTTAAGCTTTATACAATTCAGGTACAAAGCATAACTATTTTAACAAAATACAACTGTTTTGTCTTGACTGATGTGAAAGTAAAAGTATAGTCAGTGCTATATATACTTGAGTATAAGCTGACCCACATATAAGCCGAGATACCTAATTTTGTCTGGAAAAACTGAATGGCTTGAGTATAAACCTAAGGTGGAAAATGCAGCAGCTAAGGTACAGTGACACACAGGAGATTTTGGGATGTCGTTATTACAGCTAGCTAATTCATGGGTAACCTCCTGGGCATTCTGCCCGAGGTGTCTTGAGGTGGGCATTCTGCCCGAGGTGTCTTCGCAGCTGATAATACTCACCCTGAGATAACTACAATTAACAGCGATTCTGTGCATCGGGGTGCCTGTCCCAATGATGATGGAGGGCAGGGGGTAGGCGGCGCCATTGACCTCCATGTTAATGGAGGGGCATAGCTTTGTCACTGGTGACGCCCAAGATGTGTTCAGGACCTCCTGCAGGGCAGAAAATAACGTTGGCATTTAATGTGCTCTGCTCTGCGAATTTTTGTAGAAATTAAGTTCAAATAAGCAAACTAAAAAATGTTTTACTGACTTTAAACCCAATTTTTTTGAAGTACAAATTTGGGTGCTAAAATATTTGGCTTATATTCAACTATATATGATAATCAGAGTTAGGAAGAGAATTTGGGGGTAATAGAGAAATGACGTTTAGGTGTAATGTTCACCTCCTTTAACAATTAAAATGTTCTTAGACCAGCAAAGAAATACTGTGAATATAGATATTTATTACAGGAACCTAAATAGTAATCCGTTTTGTAAATTATCAGAGCTGAGCATTCAGGGTTCATTGACTTAAAGATATGAAGCCCAGACACACTTGCTATTCATTGAAGAAGAGTTTTATAGAAAAACACATGTCTATTTGCTAGTGGTCAGCAATTTAATTGAAGTTATAGTGGCACATAAAATTGTTGCACATCTTTAAGCCAAATTCTCGAGTTTTGAATTTCTGTATTAGTTTACATTCCTATTCCACTTCCACTTAAAGTGGACCTATCACCAGAAATCTATGTTTTTATGAATGGCAGTAGAAGTGCCATAAATAGCGAGGAATGCAGTAAAAAAACTCAAAAACGTTCCTGTAATGACCATTTTAACAAGATTACCACACAGCTCCCCTCACTTCCTGGTTCGTGGAGCCAACACATGAAACGCATGGGGGTGCAATATCACGGGTGGCCACTGGGGGGCGTTCAGTGATCTTCTATGGGAATTTTCAAAGCAGGTCACTGAGACATCTAAGCTTCCTGTGACGTGCTGCCTATTTCTGCCGACAATGAACCAGGAAGTGGGGAGAGCTGCCGGATTATATTCTTAAATTGCTCATTACAGGAACGTTTTGGGTTTTTTTCACTGCATTCCTCCCTATTATTGGAACTTCTAGTGCCATTCATGAAAACATATGTAGTGGTAGGTGGTAGGTCCGCTTTAATGTGTTTTTAAATTCCCAGTACCATACTTCTGAGATTTTTCATGCGGTGGCCTCTGCTGCAAAAATTAGACCTTACAGGAACCTCGTTTTTTTTTCCTGGATGGTGTACATGTATGTGTAGGTTCATTCACTGGCAAAGAGTTTGGCCCGTCTCACCAATATAGAGCCTGTAGGGCATTTTATTGATTGATATAAGATACACCACATTTGAAGGATCTATAGCAAAACATATACTGTTATCTATACACCAACTGTGATCATGGTACTGGTACACTATAAGCGCTGTGTATATGAGTACAGTAACTTATCAACAATCGGCAATGGCAGCCTTTCCAAACTCCTATTTATTATGACAGGTTTTTTTGCCTTTATTACTCTAGCATTGTTTTCTTGATAGCCCTAGTACTGTAGTTCAAAGGTATTTTTATTTTAAACCTGTATTCATGTATCATACAGATATGGAATAAAGTGCAGGAAAATGATCTTGGATGCACAGCCGGCAGTGGAGCCGACTCATTGGGCGTGTTTGAAGATGCTGGTCTGGATTTTGCAACCACCATGGCAAAGGAAACCCCATCAAGAAAAGGTCATTAAAATTTACTGTCTTTTAAATTTCTCAGTGATATTAAATTAAAGGGTTCAGACCAGATGTCCATAATAAATTAATATTATCTGTATTCATTTCTTACAGAAAGTTTTAGTGTTTAGTCTACTGTACTTATGATTGCTTGCAGCAGTCCCCACACAGGCAAAGCTTAATAGGTTTAGTGACCCAATGGATAAAGGTAGCCATACATGGGCCCAACTGGACAGATGGATCAGAAATATCCTGCATGTTGCATTGTGATCCGACATGTCGGTAAATTCCGGGCCGATCCCATTACTTTGGGTGTCCGCTGATCAGCTAAGAGGCCGGCTGCAGCGTGATGACGTCATCATGCTGCAGTCGATCCCTCTTCTATCGAGGGAGAATCGCCTTGTCTATGGCTACCGTTACGTAAAAATAACTATATACAATAAGTGAACAAGAAAGTTCAGTTTACTACAACTACAAAAACAATATGATCCTCCGCTATGCTGCAGCTGATGTATGTCAGAATCAATCGGACCAGATATCATTTTGACAGCCCCAAATGCAAAACTGCAGACAGAAGCTTCTGTGTATATAAAGATGGAACCTAAAGAAATAAAGCCAATACTATTAGATTGTAAGCCCGGGTCCTGTACTCCCCCCATGTCTGTAATCTGTACCTGTGTGGCATCTTAACTTTAATTTATTCTACAGCGCTGCATAATAAGTTAATGCTATATAAATGATTTATAATAATATGGGTATTATTTCAGTGTTCTAAATAAATACACATTTCTGAATGTATCATTCTAAAGAAGAAATGCAAACACCACTTTGGTCTACAACAGGTATGCAAGTTGGTAACTGAAGGTCATATATTTTTGCTCTCTTACAGATTTTGCCTGCACAACAACACTACATAATCGCAGACGTCGCTCATATACGTTGCTAGCAGCAAAACAAAAGAAAGGTAACAAATAGCATATACCTATTTATTAAAAATTAGGAAATAATATACATCTGTAGTTGGTAACAAAATGTTTGCTGCAGTGATGAAGTAACTGTGTATAATTTTAACCCTCAGAGCAAATATGGAGGGTACCTGTAAGGGACATTATTATGTAGAGGGCACAGTCTAATTGCATTATCCAAAAATGTTGTTAAATTATAACGTGTATAAGAAAAAAACTTTTTTTGTAAATTTAGAATGACAAGTGAAAAAACAGAGCTTCTGTCAGATTTTTATTGCTTGTATTCTCATAGGGAGAAGTGCTTAATTATATTGTACCTATCCTCATGAATGGCAGTAAGGACATAAGGCAGCATGACTTTACTGTGGGTAGATGATATCAGTCTCATATTATTGCATTATATACAGTATTTTGCAGTCAATAAGACGCTCTGCTGTAGAGGGTGCACCCTATACAAAGAAGAATCTGCCAGTCGGAGCTCTGTGCTCCAACCTGCCAGGGAGGGAGTTTAAGGAGGCAGGGAAGTCAGCGGCTTCTCCCAATCTGCAAATCTCTGTATGTGACATACAAAGGCAGGAATGATATGCCGGCAGGTGAATATTTCCCTATGCAGTGGATGTATGTGAGCTGGCTGAAGCTGCTGTTCACATACATTAAAGCGGACCTACCACCAGGAATCTATGTTTTCATGAATGGCACTAGAAGTGGCGATAATAGGGAGGAATGCAGTGGAAAAAACGAAAAACGTACCTGTAATGAGCAATTTAGGAATATAATCAGCCATTTCTCTTCACTTCCTGGTTAATGGAGAATGCAGAACCCGGCAGCACGTCACAACAACACGTGATTTTTCAGTGTGTAGCCAACACATTATACACATGGTGGTGCAATATCTCGGGTGGCCACTGGGGGCGTTCAGTGATTTTCTATGGGAATTTTCAAAGCAGCTCACTGAAAAATCACGTGTTGTTGTGACGTGCTGCCGGGTTCTGCATTCTCCATTAACCAGGAAGTGAACAGAAATGGCTGATTATATTCCTAAATTGCTCATTACAGGTACGTTTTTGGGTTTTTCACTGCATTCCTCCCTATTATCGGCACTTCTAGTGCCATTCATGAAAACATAGATTCCTGGTGGTAGGTCGGCTTTAAGTAGGCAGCTTAATTAATTAATCAATTTATTATAAATAAATGATTTCATAAAAAAATTAATTAAGTTGTATAAATGTAAATAATTAATAATCTTATAGTGCAAGAATATGGTGTCACACATGTTTGGATGAGGACGGTGATACATCAGATCTTACTGAACTCATCGTATTGAAAAATGTTGAACAAGATTATATTAAACCCTTGGGGTTAATCTGATGGATAAAGTAGAGATATCACAATCTTATTGTGAATAAGCTCATTCATGCTTGTCTCTAATAAAGTATCCCAAGGTCCCTTTCTCTTTTAAATACTCTTAAATGATAGGACAGTCTGGTGGCCAAGGTATGTTTTTTCCAGATAACACAATGGTATACCATTGAATTGGTGTAGTATACCTGGTAGTATACAGTGCTTCTGGGAAGTATTCACAGCTCATCACTTTCCACATTTTGATATGTTTTAGCTTCATTCCAAAATTGATTCTATTTATTTTTTCTCAGAATTTGGCAAATGCATTAAAAATAAAAAAGTTGAGAAGGCACATGTAAGTATTAACAGCGTTTGCCATGCTTGAAGATAAGCTCTGGTGTATCCTGTTTCCACTGATTATCCTTGAAATGTTTCTGCCTACAATTGGAGTCTACTTGAGTTGATTCAGTTGATGACATGATTTGGAAAGGCACATTTATGTCTATATATGATCTCACGGTACATGTGATTTCTCCGTTTTTCATGTTATAAAAAAATATAAATAAAATTGCTAAAATCTCAAGTAAACGTTTTTCACATTGTTATTATGAGGTGTGCAGAATTCTGAGGAAAAAAAATAATTTAATCCATTTTATAAAGCTGTAACATAACAAAATGTGGTGAAAAAGTGATGCGCTGTGACTTTTCGGATGCACTGTAAATAACAGTATTTCCAATTGCAATTAGTAAACATAAAATAATTGTCAATAATTTTGTAACTTTTAGCAAGTGAGTCTCCTGCTCATCTAAGGCCATGCTGTTTAGCTGGATTGCATGAGAGCCCTATAGGACTGGACTGCAGCACTCGAAAAAAACATGTTCAGGAACAGGAATGTGCAGAGATATTCTTTGGATGTTGCATGCATGCAGAACAGCTAAGAAAAGACACAAACATACATACGGAATTGGACAGATGTAAGTATGGTGTTATCATTATCATTTATTTGGTGAGACCTAATAAACCATGCCATGATTAATGTAGTACAAACATCATTATATTACGGTAATGTTTAAATGAAGATATAATAATGTTTGCCTGTTCATATATGCCAAGAATAATAACAATTGTAATGGCATACATTTTAATTTAAAATACATTAATGTTCATAGTCTAAGCCAGTGGTGCCCAAACTTTCCTTGCAGGGCCTCCCTTTTCTATTTTGGAACATTATCGAGTCCCCCCTCCCCATTCAAACACATGTTAAGAATAAGGGCCAGTGCCCCCCTGGAATACCTCCCAGTTTGGGAACCACTGGTCTAAGCACAGAATCACTTGGTTACATGTGGATCTTTCTCAACTTCAGCGGATGATTTTGAAGAAGAAATTCCAGAAGATGATGTTGCAACCCGAAGTTTTTTCCCAGAAAGCTGGCAATGGAAGATCTTTGAACTTAAAGATCCCAAATCAGGCTCAAAAGCAAGGTAGAGAACTGAAATTCACAAGTACATAATTTAACCAATTTTGATTTTTTAAAATAATTTTTTATTGTTTTAACAGTATACAAAGATACAAAAGACATTCAGAAGAATAGAAACACCCCCACACACAAAAAAGACCCCCAGCTACACATAAAAAGACATCAGTGGGGTACAGAAAAAGAGGGGGTACAAGGTAAAAGTAAGGGAATACTCTGCATCAGTTAGGAAAAAAACACTCCCACATAGCCCGATTATAAGATATAATACTTAAAAATACTGACGGACCGTGTCAGGGTCCAGATCTCATCCCCTCATGTCTGACCAGATCAGATGGTTGCCTTCAAATAAACATCAGTGAGATACTCTGCGCAATTAACAACAGTGTGGGTTAGACTGCATCACTTTGCTATACTCCGCGGACACCGAGAAGAAGTCCCACCGCTTCCAGATACCATGGAACTTCTGTTCCCGTCCCTGCACCCTATATGTCAGTTCCTCCATCCCCCTAATGTGCTCAATTTCTACAAACCACTCTCTAAGCGAGGGTGGTCTCTCTGACTTCCACAGTCTTGGGTTAACCGCTTTCGCTGCGTTCAGCAGGTGAGGAACTACCATCTTCTTGTACCGAGCCACTGTGTTATCTGCACAATGAAAAAGCATGGCAAGCGGGGTCATGGGGACTGAGAGGGAGATGTGGTCCACAATAACTTTGTGCACCGCTGACCAAAAAGGGGTAAGCTTGGGGCATTGCCACCATACATGCAGGAGAGTGCCTTTTTCCCCACACCCTCTCCAACAGTCGTCCGGGAGCCCCAGGTAAATCTTGGCCAGCAGGGCGGGCACCCTGTACCAGCGGGAAAGCAGCTTATAGTTGGTCTCCTGAACTCTGGTACTAATGGAAGAAGTGTGTGTGAGGGAGACCATTCGATTCCTCAAGTCACCAGTGAGTTCTACACCTAAGTCCCTTTCCCACTCCCTAATGAATCCAGGAGGAGCCGGGTGAGCCCCAGCCAGTAGCAAGGAGTATGTCCGGGCTAACAG
>CM070032.1:154824021-154840720 GCA_036250615.1 Ptychadena robeensis
ACTTCTAGTGCCATTAATGAAAACATAGATTCCTGGTGGTAGGTCCGCTTTAAGCAGAACCATAAAAGTGAAGTTAGATAAATGGCTAATATCAGACTATCAGCAGGTCCATATTTAACGTAAAGCAAAAACTTTTGGGCCCATAGCAGTAGAGTTAGTAGACAAGCACAAAAAAAGAAATATCTCAACCAAACAATCTATTAACCACCCCAGTACATGCACAGTTTGTGCATAAAACAAATGATGTTTTTGTTATAGGAGTATTAGAGTACAGAGAAATGCATTTATTCAGTCAGCCCACCTTATTTCCTGGTGAGCTTCTCATCAAGCCCTTTTCTCTCCAGGCTTGCTGTCCCTCTTTTGCTCCTTTAACAGCTAGGACGCTCCTGAATAATAGGCACATATTGATACTGATGTCATGGACTAAAAAAATCCAACCAATGACATATTCTCCAATGAGTACTAGCAGTCTGTTTCATTGCCTTGGCAGTAGGGGACTCCATGGATAGGGCTGGATGCTGTGTTTTGCAAATAGGGTAAAACCTTTCTGTATGAGACACATGAGCGCAAGCTGTTTATTAGTTTAGGTCCATTTTAATAATGTCATTAGTGTATTGATGATATGGGATAAGAAAAGATCAAACTTTAGCATTAAAAAATGAATGTATGCTAACCTGTAGATTATACTTTAATGAGTAAATGCTAACTTGGTCTGATAATGTCACCTTCTAGTGTTGTCACTGTACCTTTAAAACTCAGTCTGCCAAGTTCAGTCACCACCTGGATAGTACAAGCCGTTAGTATCAAGAAAAATACAGGTAAGTGGTTTTAAACTGCTAAGTTTTCTACAATTCATTTGTAATTTTTTAATGTTTATTTATACCGGTAGTTAACTGCCCAATAAACTAGCAATTAATGTTACTGCCCGGCGAACAGGGGTGATATCTGCACAAGCTTGCACACAGGATCGCTCGGTCAGTGTAAATGTACACTTAGTGTTTCTGTAAAAGTAATAGGAATACATTTTTATATTTCCTCTGTTAAAAGTATGAATTAAAGCTTGTAAAGGGGAAATAAAACAAAAAGTTTGCATAAGTAAAAAGAATAATGAAAAACTGATTTAATAAAGTAAGTGGCAATGTTTACAGAATTATTTACATAGAGGACAGCTAGAAAGCAATTTCAAATCCTTTACAATGTAGTAAAATCTTTAGAAAGGTATATACTAAATGATATGCATAGTTAACTCCCCTGCTATTCCTGACGGTCCCAGCTCGTCCAGCTCTGACCTGTTAAAACTGCAGTGGATGAGCTGGGTTCGTCAGGCAGAGATCGGAGCCACAGGAGCACAAACTCACCCATCCATGTGGCTCCGATCTAATGAAGAGGTAGCTGCAGGTGAACAGATCACTCCACCCCCCTCCCCATGTGATGATGTCACATCGAGGCACAGGCGGGAGTTTTAAATACAAATCATGTTGAACAGTGTTTTCTGCATTGAAAGCACAATTCAATATGATTTCCTATGTAAAATACTCACCTGAATGAATGATCCGATGTCCCCATGCCCTCCACTTGCTTCTCTCTCTCTCCAGATGTGACAGACATTCTGGGGGCAGGAACACCAAGTGTACAGAACTGTATGTAATACACTGACTTCAATGTATTACAATGCTCTCCTATGTAACCTAGCACATCTGCAGCGCCATCTAGTGGTTGTAGTGCTAGTTTACCTGATAAAATGAATTATTGTACATTATTCACAAAGCATCTGAACATGTTATTATATTCTGGATGTCTACCAGACCCATGTATGGACATACTTTGGGAAGTTACAGGCCTACAATGTAAAAAACTTTTTTCCATTAAAGTCTATGGTGCGCTTTTGGTACAGAACTCTGTACCTCAGCAGTGCGCTAGGGAGATTAATTGATGGTCTGGGATACCCGTTCAATCGGCTAATGATCGTTTACAGCATGATGAAGCAACAGATCACCAAACGATTGTTTATAAACTGCTCTGCAAATTTATGCACACCACTTTGCGCAATCAATTCCAGGCCAATACTTTGGATGGGGACCCATGGTGAATGAACAGGGATTTACCAACATGTTGGTTCTCTGTTCAATCAACATTTCTTCGAGTGTGATTCATCAAACAAGGGGTTATGCATTCAATTGCAGAACGATCGCCATGCCCGTTTGTGGCGATCGTTTGGGAATCAAATGCATAATCGACCTGAGTATGGGTACCTTTAAAGACTGGTAAAATGAACTACTACTAAACTTGTGTTCACATACCATATGATTGGGGTATATAAATATGTTTAAAATCTGACAACAGTGGTAATTTGTATATGTTATTTATGACTTTTTTGCCTTTTTATTCCAGGAATTTGTGTATCCAATGAGTATCCATTGACTGTGTCTTCGAAATTCTTTGTTGACCTAAGAATTCCTTACAGTGTTAGAAGAAATGAGCAAGTACAAATTCGGGCAGTTGTCCACAACTATGATGGAGTTAGGCGGAAGGTGATTATATTTTAAAAAACATTTTCAACCAGGTTACAGAAATAAAAAAAAATTCTACAAATATTTCAGACATAATAAACAAAGTTAAAGAACTTCACATCCACATGATCACATAGGTTGCTATACTTGCTTTAAAATTATATTTGTTTGGTTTACAGGTGACAGTGAAATTCTCCTATATTGAGAATGTATGCAGCTTAGCTACCAAATCAAAAGGTTTTCAAGAATCTGTTGTGGTAAATGCGCAATCTACAAAAGCCGTGAACTATGTTATAATCCCTTTGAAAGCAGAAACAATTACCATTGAAGTCCAGGCTTATGGTGTGGGCGTCAGAGACAAAGTAAAGAAAACGATTGATGTATTGGTATGTAAACTACCACTATTACTTCTGTTTCACAAAGCTATAAGTATTTCATTTGAATATATTGTATTTTGAAAGGTCCCGGACACCAGGTTGGAAAGGTTGGAAAGTCCATCATTCCCATCCCCAAAATTATATTGGCAGAATAGTTTTAAGCTAGCCATACACGGATCAATTGACTGTTCAATTGATTTAATTCGACCGATTATTTTAGGTCAATTGAAAATTTAATCATGTCCACATTGAACGATAGTTTCAATTTGATTTCGTTTTACTCGATCGAAATTTAATCGGACCAGTTGAAAAATGTAAATTGATTGCTACCACATCGAGTGTAAATTAAATACTATTCCTTGTCTCAACCAATTGTGATAAGATCCAATCAATGAGCATACTGTAACATCCGGGGGGAGGGCTTTCTATCTACTGGTAGGCAGAATAGGATGTTTGTATGTATGCTATATATATATATAGAAGTGTTTTGTTTTTTAACATGACAGCATATAAATTATAAGTTATATAAACCAATTTGCAGTACCATGTAGTGAAGGTGCGTAGAGATAACATGCAAGCCCGCCAAATTTGACTGTAGTCAGACCACTATGATTACTATGCATAGGTTAGGTTATCTTGAGGCTCCTGTTGCAGTAATGGAAATGTTTACCCATGAAAAAAAGTTGTCATAATAGGTAGTGTGCTTGAATGTGATCGTAGTGAAAGTATGATGCAGTGGAGACTGCATAGAGAGACTACATACTCCCGCACAGGTAATAAACCCTGATTCGTTCAGACGCCACTTTGACTGTAGTCAGACCACTATGATTACTTTGCATAGGTAAGGTTATCTTGAGGCTGCTGTTGCTGTAATAGAAATGTTTAAGATTGAACACTTAAAATATATACGATATACGATTGAATGGTCGAATACTTCAATCAAATTGATGATCAATTTGTTGCACATTTTACCGTGTATGGCTACCTTTAGTTCCCTCCGTGGGACTTTAAATGGAAGGTGGACTATGTCACAACTTGAGTATTTTTCTTTGCATATTTATTGAAAACAAAACACAAAATCCATAATTAATAGCATTAATACATCCAGATGTAGTAAATTGTGCTTGTACAGAACAGTTGTATCACCAAGTGCGCCACTTGGTGTAAAACAGTGCAAACTGTACATACAGGTTCCACTATTTTAATATTTATTTTATTGAAATCAATCTAAAATGGAGAAGCCATTTCTGAAGTACTACATTTGACTAACAGCTCCTGACTCCTACTTATCCTTTCAATAAATAAGGATGTAGTAAGGGGTTTCCCTATTATTTACACACTGTCTTGGCATATTGACGCATTCTTAAAAACAAAAAAATTCATAGTACAGTATAATATGGTGTATTAATGAAAATCTAAGGTTGTATTTAACACATTTTTGGACATACTAATACCCTGGTAATTTATATTCTCACTTTGTCCTGATTTGTAAAACATTAGAGTTGTGTGCACTTTGTGTTGCAAATTTCATTTAAATAATTTTTTTGATTATTAGTGGCATGGGTGAAATAATTCATGCTCTGTAAAGTTAAGGTCATATGCGTAAATTTAAAGAAAAAAAAATCAATCTGTGTGTTGATTTAATGGTGACATGATAAAAGAGCTTTTTGGTTTTCCTTTTCACATGCACTTGTGTGGTTTAGCCAGAAGGAAAGCTTGTGAGGAAGAGAACTTTTAGCCAAGCGGTTAATCCTGAAGGTAGGTCCATTTAAGTTATATAAGATAATAATAAACTGCATGTTGCATCGTTATAATGCAAGGATCACTTAAAGAAATCTAGACTACTAAACATGATACAATGATATGATGGACAATATTTTGTATTTGTTTTTGCTTTGTAGTCTCGTTCCATAGATTTAACTTTACTGCCATATGGAGGTGGAAACAGATATTGTACTTCTCTGCCATGCATTGATTCTTTGAATTTGGTTGCAAGGATGCTTAACTGAGAATATACTCCATTAGCTTTCCCCATCTTTCTAACCTATACCTGTCATGTTTTCCCTTTTTGATTAAGGGAAGAATGACAGGAAGCTACGCCACTGAAGCCACTTCCGATATTTGGACCAACACTTACGCATTCCAAAATACAGGCAGTGATGTCATTGATGTCACTTCTGGTATCGGGAGATTTGTCTCCCCTCCCTCCATTTAATTCTAATTCTTTTCATTTAGGAGGGGGCGTTACTCTCCCTGCCAACTTCCCACCCACATATCATATGCACAAGTGGGGTGGGAACTTAGGAGGGGGGGGGGGGGGGGCGTTAAATCTCAGGCATTTAGCCAGGAAAGACACATAAAAAAGAGACTTTTCCAACCAAAATGGGATACTTGACAGGTTTGCTAACTCTATTTTTAAATGTTCCTACAACCCCTTCTTTACATCTCCAGCAAATCTGGTGATGATATCATGTCCCGGGGCTTTTAAATTCTCTCACAAAGTCCACCCACAAAATGCTGCAATTTTCATCTCCCGAGAAGCTGAATTTTTCTGCACATTTTGGGTACTGAAAAATCCCAATTGATCTCTTGGTTTACCAGTTTATTTTTGTAGTTCACAGAAGTTTCACTTGCCCCTGAACATGGTATCATCACCATATTTGTTGGAGATGTAAACAAGTGTTGCAGGATCATTTGAAAACATATTGCTCTAGCACCACCACCTCAGTGCCAATAATAGAGCAGGTCCCAGGTAAAAAAATACTTACATGTTGAAATCTGTAAAAATGAAGGGGGCACTCCGCATCTCCTGTGATGCGGTCATCTCCAGATCTGAATCCAGTGATGTTGGATTGGTGGAGCATCACCAGATTCAGATCCAGATTGGTGGAAAGAGCAAGACAGAAAGAGACTGGCTCCTCCATCTTACTGGCTGGAGGATCGGACACTCCAGACATGTCAGCACTGGAAGGTAGGGAAGTTAGGTATGCAATTTTCCTCTACAGGGGTCGGTTTGATGGATCAGTAATCCATGTAGGTAAGTAAGTTTCGATGGTTTTTTTTTAGTTTAATATTGCTATAACTTTGATCAGTATTTATGCAACAACAATACTTTTTTTTTACAGTGTGGGGAGTGCAGATCTCACCATTTCACTCCCAGAGGTGGGGTGATACCAACATTTCCAACCAAGGCCATTTGTTGGTATACATGAGCTCAAGGACATGCTTTCACAGTAGTCTCTAGGTTTTTACCACCAGATAATATGAAAGTAGTGATTTTGCTCATAATATAATGTGATTCATTTTCAGGGAGATCTGAGTTGGTACATGTGAAAAAAGAAGAATTGGATGAAGTGGTTCCCAACAGTCCTACCAACTTATTTATAAGCGTGCAAGGTATTTTTGGATATCATACAGGAGATTATGTGGATCAAGCCACTGGCAAAATAATTTTGATGATAGTGTTGTGTTATAGTTAGCACCGTTCTTTATAAATATTCACATAACTAACTAATAAAAATGTAGCCACGTGATCCTTCTAATGCATTGGTACTTTTTATAGATGATGTACACATTTCACTCTCCAGTGTCCAATGTGAGATCTACACTCCAGCACACATCTCATACCTTAGTATCCATATCTACATTCAAGAACATATCTCATTATCCATTACACAATCTCCAGTATCCATGTCCCTTTTTAGATATCCATTCTAATGCACCTCTTACTCATCAATTTCCTTTCAACATCTCCACTGCAGTACACAGTTTAATCCCCAGTATCCAAGTTCACTCCAGAATACATGTTACTTCTGAATATCCGAAATCTACACTCCAGCAAAAACTTAACTTAACACTATATATGACCTAGCAGAATGTACTCTACCACAATGGTCACTCACCAGTAGCCATTTTCCCTCGCTTTCCCTAGAGACCATCGCTCTAGCACACCTCTAACTCCCCTGTATCCATGTCTCTTTAAAATCTGCACATATAGTTCACTGCCAAGTATAAAGGTCTACTGTATGATCTGCATTCCAGTACATACTGTATATCACTCCTAAGTATCTATGTTCACTCAGAGATCTACACAGCACATATCTCATTCCCAGGTATCCATGTCTCTTTCCAGCACACATCATTATCCCCAGTATCCATGTCCACTGTGAGATTTTCACTCCAGTACACATCTTACCTACCTCCTCTATTTATCCCTCTATTCTTTATTCATTTAGTTATCTGTAGGTATTGTACTGATGAATATTTTTTTTTCAGGAGACATAATGGGGGAGAGTTTGTTGGGCATTTTAGATGAGTCTTATCTTATCCGCCTCCTCTATATCCCCGGTGGGTGCCCGGAACAAAATATGTTCAAAATGTCTACAAATGTGATTGGCACTCTATATTTAGATTCCAACAAGAAGTGGGATGTTGTTGGTGCTGAGAAAAGGCTAAAAGCTATTGAAAATATTAAACAAGGTACATCCAGATTTATTTATACAAATATTGTTGTACATAAATGATCTGATGTGAAAAAAAGTGATTTTTGTTTCAGAAAATGGTCTGTTTGGCCAAATCTTTCTATGCTTGCTCAATGTAGTCTAGAATTTTGCCTTTATGCCTGTCTGTCAAATTGTTAAGCTGATTGTTTGGTATGAGCACAAATAACACACATGGAAAGAAATGATACACTGGTTAAAAAAAAATCATATTCCTATCGAACTGTGGTTATCACTGTCACTGTCACCATTTAGGAAACAGAGTTTGCCTTGTGGGACAACAGATACAATACAATAAGTATAGATTTAGAACCATTGTATAGTTCTTAAATGTGACCTTCACTCAATGAGATCAGGCCACAGCACTTTTATCTCTGCTCTGCTAGGACAAGGAAACTTTTAGAGGTAGATATTACTTTCTTATCGATGCTCCCTTTCCAAGTTGTGGTGTCAGCATCAAAATGGTCGAAGGGAACTGGAAGAGTAGCAGAAGAAAAATAACCATATTTTTGGTCAACAAGACACACTTTTCCCCCCTAAAATCAGGAGGTTAATATGTGTACTTTTTATAGTTCGAATCTGCCCACCGGTGGGACAAGCATTAAGCTTGGCTAGTGGTGGCAGATCCAGGGAGGCTGTCAAAGGGGAGATCTGCCCACATGTGGTTCCTCCCTATGCCTCTCCGTCACTTGTAACTGAAGCTCCGTCATTGGCTTGTATCACAGAGCTACCTGCTGCCAGCGGAGCTGGATTTATATGATTCACGGAAGCTGTCAGAAAAGAGAAACCCTATATGGAAAGTTTGGGAACCAAAGAAGTGTCTTTTTTTAAGCATATCTTCCCCAATCTACTATTATTTTGTTCAACAAGGATAGGATATGTTGTGTAGAATTATATCGTTTAAGAACCTGCTTGGGGCCAGGTATTTTCATTATGTCCTGATATGTAAAACCTTAAGCTAGCCATACATGTTCCGATTCCATGGCCGATCGATCACCCATCCGATCGATTCCGCGATGCCAGAGGGAATCGGATGTCCGATCGATCGCCCAATTAAGCCTGTCCCTACCACCTTGGGCCACCGATTCCTGGACGATTCCGTGGCCGATCGATCACTTCACACATGGCAACTCCCCCTGATGTGTGCTGAATCGGATCAGAAAGACCAACATGTTGGTTCTCTGGCAGATCCGATTCTGGGCCCCCGATCGATCGGACGTGATTGATCGGGCAAGGTGGGCTTCACACGATTCCGGGACGATCGATTAGCGTGCACGCGCCCGGAATCGATCGTCCCGGAATCCCTTGGGAATCGGACCCGTGTATGGAGACCTTTAGAACTTTAAGAAAGATATAATTTTTCCTATCACTGTAGAGTATAGCCTACATCTCTCTACGAAAGCATCATAATATGGTAAATAAATATATTGCTTTTATATATATAATTATACTGTTTAGTGTTTTTTACCCTGTAATAGGTTATATACAACAGCTGGCTCATCATTTGCCTGATCATTCTTTTCAAAAAAGCACTTGGTAAGATACAGTTTTTAATCTTTATTTTTTTTACTTCACCAGGTGGCTTCATTGTGAAATATTAGTTCACCATTGAATATGCTTTATGGTTTTACCCAATGTGATTGCAGAGGATGGGACACTGGATAATTGGGAAAGTTTATATGTAACTTTAGCTGCATCAGCTCTATACTGCCTTGTTTTATTTTTTACTACAGAGGCAGAACATAGATCTAATAAACCTGATATAGACAAGATGCAACCCCCTTAATATCAAAACAAAAAGGATTGCCCCTACATATGGTCTGTCCTGTATCCTAGTACTTATTCCAGAATCTTAATTAAGAATTCTTTTCTCATTTTTCATAAACATCTTTAAATGTATTACTGTAATTGCGCAATTGTAAAAAGTACATTAAAACTAAATCAACATCAGTATACTTTACCATTTAAAATTCATCTTGAAAATATATTTACAAATCCCACTTTTACTCATTTGGCAGAAAAATATTTTGTTTGCTGGCAGCTGAAATAAACTAGAAAAAAATATATATACTATTATCATTTACTTACAATTGCAGATGTTAATTTCCCTAAAAACAAATGAAAATCTGCAGTTGTAAGTAAATTGTAAAATTAATGGTTACAATCAGAAAGTGGTGATCAGACTAATTACCTTATTAAATATGGTAATCACCTCTTTTAAAGCAGGGTGAAAACTAGATTAATTTTTGTATAAATTATGACATTTCTCATGATCAAGGTGTTTGTCCATTTGTAAAATAGCCCGGTTTTAGAGATTGTAATTGAAAAATTTAAAATGCATATTATCTAAAATATTACCAAATTTCAACCTTTTTTTTTTGTTTCACGTTTAAAAATTGGGGAAAATATATTTTGTATATTAAAGTTATTAAATGCATTGTCTTTTTCAGGCTGACTGCATATGTGGTGAAAATATTTGCTATGGCTAGCAGTTTAGAGGGAATCGACAAAGCTATGCTCTGCAAGAGCTCAAAGTGGCTGGCCAGCAAACAGAATTCCAGTGGGGAATTTATAGAGCATGGGAACATTTATACAAAAGCAATGCAGGTGATCTATTGATACATGATATATTTTCTAATGTATATATAGAATCATAGGTAGCAGGTCATTATTGATTCCTATTGTAATATTTAGAGATAGATAAACTATACCTGATATTAACTACAAGTACACTCAGTTTAATTATCTGACTTTGTGAGCTGATTGCAAAGCCTCTGAAAATGGTATTATCACCAAAATTGCTGGAGATGTAGAGAAGGGTTGCGGCAAGTTTGGTCATGAAAGCATGCTCAGGGGTTTCGCAATTAACTCAAAATTGTAGAAATGGCCATCTCTATTATTCACCACATATACTCTAACTTCTGCAGTAAGGTAATATAAATTGTCCTTGGCTTTGCTAGCAGCAACAGGTCTAGGCCCCATTCTCCCTGTGAGGCCCCCCTGTATCCTACTTGGTCAGGAGCCCTGACACTGTGGTCTCTGATCCTTTTATGGAGACACACCCAGCTCCACTCACTGACTAGTAAAGCTCCAAAGTTAACAGGGGCACTTCCAATGAGTAATCATCCAGAAATCCAGAACTGTAAGTGGCACTTTTCTATAATATACAAACAACAAACCCACTTTCTTGATATTACACATAGTAAGCCTCACTATTGGATTAAAATATAATAAAAAGTATATGATGCGTTTTCTCTAATATATTGTGTTGTTTTATTGTTGTTTTATTTGTGTCTTTAGGGTGGATTAATTGGCTCTGAATCTTCTTCATCACTTACTGCTTTTGTCCTGATTGCTTTAGCTGAAGCTAAAGGGATATGCGATATTCAAGTAAGTACAATAAAGCTGCTGAGGTTACTAACATTACAGTTTTATTGTTACTAAATAAAAATTTTATTATCGATACCACTTATGCTTTAGCCTCCTACGGCCATATTTAGACTGAGGCACAGGTTTTAGACAAGTGACACAGAGCAAATTGTATCAGTCAAGATAAGACGATAAAATGTGTGTGTAGCTTTAAATTTAACTCTGGGCAAAGTTTATATAAACACTTAAAAGTTGGTTCCCCAATCCCATTGAGTTATATGTTTGTTTATGTCTAGGGGTGAAGAATAGAAGTTTTATTTATGTTTTATTTATTTTGTGTTCTTTTGTGTACTGTTACCTTAGACCTGCCCACTCATTTGGAGCTCTGAGCTCTTATGGATGCTCTCAGAGGTAGACTGAGGGTAGAATATCATCTTCCACAGTGCATAGTTCTGCATTATTAAGGGAGGATGCTGTTCGCAGACTGGATCATAAGATGAGAGGAGAGTGCCAGGAGTGCAGGGACAGGAAAGTAATTTTCTTTACCTATCAGACCGTTGGGGACCCACTGCAAGGGTTAATTACAGGATCTTTAAGTTGTTTAGTAAAATCTTGAAATTGTTCAAGGGTCAGTGGCAAACTGCCAAAGGTTAAAATGTTTGTTATGCAAAGCTGGAAAATTATATAAATTTCAAGTTTAGAATGATACAAAAAGGGATTTTTCAGAGATCTATCCTTGAATGTTGGTGCCACTAGTTCTGCATGGTGTCCCATATTTTACTTGCTTACAACCCCTTCAGTCTACATAGAAGTAGTGTTGGAGCACAATGTGGTACCAAAACCCTTATGAGCAATACAATATTTGTATTGCAGAAACTTGTATATTGCTATAACTATATCAAGTTTCTTAAAATCATATTAAGCAATAGAACATAGGACCACAGCTTCAAACTCAAGTCAATAGTGGTGATAGTGAGGAATCTCAGTTTCAACTGTAATAAGAAGACTTTGGCTTCAGGTTTGGCTAGTCAAGTTGCAACAGGGAAGTAATTGCTAAAGCCCCCCTATACACTTTTAGATCACTCCATACCATTTCCATTAGATCTACCAACACCTATGTAGCATACTGACCTCCCTGATAGAATACATAATGATTGGAAGGGTTAGAAAGGTCCTCATATTGCATGGTTTTGGTATAAGTTGATACAGATACAGAAATTGTATGGTGAGATTGTAAGGTGTATGGGGCCTTATGACATCAAAATAACACATTGAGACTTTTCTGGGCCATACAAGACCACCAGTGGACCACTAAAGGCTTGTGAAAGTGTGAATGTGCACTGAAACATTTTAACATGCATCGTCCTTTAGCTGAACGACCACAAAATTATCCAGCTAATTAGTCAGGGGTTCACCCTACATTAAGATAAGGACCCTAAAATAGCTAGCTATGCTAGAACTACCTTAAACAAGCTAGTAAGCTAGAAAACATGGATTGGCCAGTCAAGTTGCCAAATTGAAACCCAAGATGCTTTGGGATGGACTGGGAAGAAGTTTCTAAAAAGCATTTGACTTCTATTGAAAAAAATAAATCAATTCCATGTAGTTCAGCAAAGGGTCAACATTTTAGAAAACATTTGATATATTTAAGTTATTACTTTTTTTATATAAATTATTCAATGTTCAATGATTCAATCAATTGCTTATTAGTTCTAGTTGATATTAAACTGCTTACATTTCAATAAAAAATTTAAAAATTGTCTACATTTTCTGACTTTTGCCATCCTATGGAGAGGGTTGTATTGTATTGATTGATGGAATGGCTGCTAAAATATTGGGTTAAAATTAGAACAGACATGGGCAAACTTCGGCCCAGGCCATTTAATCTGGACCTTTGTCACCTTAAGCCCACCATTAGTGATGGCCGAACTGTCCGCAAGAAGGACAGTTCGGCCATGAACATAACATGTTTGCTTTTCTTCCAACGGCGAACAGTATTCTTCCGCTGGCCGGATCAGGAGCAGAAAGATCTGGTCACTGGAAGAATTCTATCACCAGAAATGGGTAGTGAAAGAAAGCCGGCGTAAACCAAAAGTGATGTCAGGGACATCATGTCCAGATATCAAAACTGAAAACTGTGCGTTCCAGGTACTGGAAGTGACGTCAGAGAAGTCACTTCCGTTTTTTTCAATTTAATGGAATTTGAATCTTCCCACGAACAGGCAGACGTCGGACTTTCTAAAATGTCCGATCTGCCTGTTTGACCTGGCCAAAGTTCGGCCATCACTACCATACACCTTAAGATCCCTCCATACAATTTCCTTTAGATCTACCAACAACTATATAGTATAGTGGCCTCCCTTATAGAATACATAGTGATTGGAAGTTGATTGTACAGAAATTGTAGGTTAAGATTAATAGGTGTATGGGGGCCTTTACAGTGTCCATACTCGTGACCTTTATTGAATATTTGTCATTCATTTGATCGAGGTAAAAGTAATAGATTTTGGGCTGAAATTTGGCCGGAACTGTATCAGACATGTCCGTAATTTTTTTTAGCCATTGCATTGTAATCGAGGCATGAATTTTACCAACCGATCGAGGAAGCATTGAAGGCATACCTACCACTACAGCACTTCCGCTCAAATTAGATGATTCAGCGATCAATTGATTACTTATCGTGTTGAACATTTTTAAAAGGGTCGATGTTCAACAAATCTATTTTCATATAACAATTTAACTATTCAACCTAATCTAATATGGATTCTATTGAAATCTTTATGGCCAGCTTTAGTGTCAAGAAGCTCTGGCTCCATTCTGCTTTTTTCTGCAATGAGTGGACATAATGCCTAGAGAATGATTGTTATGTTCTCCTTCTAAAGGTCATTCAGTAATCAATTTAAATTTTCCACCCAAGCTGGGAGGACTTGGGACCGGGCGTCTCTTACAGGTTCTTAATGCGGCCCCTCAAATTTAAAAACGCATTGTGGCCCACGAGTCAAAAAATGTGCCCGCCCCTGAATAAGAAAATAAGTGCGGTTAAGAGAGACAATAAAGTTGTGGTTAGCATGTGTTATGTAAAGGTCTTTTAAAATCTAGTGGCCAAGAAGCTGTCTGGGCGGATGTATCCAACATACAAACATTGAACATTCGTGAAATGTATTTCCTGGCCATGGTATAAACTTGAGCAGAAAGGCCAATATTATTTGTTCTCTGGAGACCCAGAATTTATGCTTTTTTGCCTACATTAATCTGTGGAACTAAAAGAGTTTTTTTCCACTTCCTAGCTACTCCTGCAAATAAAGAGGTATACAAAAGTTCAAATACTTGAAAAGATGGTAACTCACATACAGATACTGTAGGAAGGTGGATTGCAGTGGGCTGTACCATGGTCAGTTAGGGGTTAGCTGTGTCCCAATGTGTAATGTCAGAGATTGGGTTTGTGCTGTTGCTGGGCAAAACCTAAGGTGGGAGGTGTCACTGTCAATGTTTTGTACATGTGATATTGTGATCATGGTGAGCCATCTGGGAGGAGTGGGAGTTTATATTAGTTAGGGACTTACAGGAAAGAAGGGTTTTCCTAGCAGCAGAGAGCAGAAGTGTATTGGATCCCGTGGGGAACAGGCCTCAGGCCTGTGGATCTAAAGACCAGGCCTGCACGGAGATGTAACTAAGGCCTCACCCTTGTACCCCATGCTTGGGACAAGGACAAATTCCTAGCCTAGAAGGAGATACTTGGGTGGAGAAGGCTAGACCAGAGAGCCTGTACCGGCAGATGCTGCTCCCAGATGGCTCCCAAAACTGTGTATATGGCACCATGATGAGAATCCAATAAAGGGGCACCGTATTTACAACAACTGGATGTGTCTTGGACCTTTATTGGGGGATGTGCGCAAGGACCTACCAACCAGAAGAAAGCCCGGCCTCCTCTTTCAATACCATTCTCAGAGTTTTTCTGTTTATTTTTAGGAAGTTCAGAATGCAATAAAGAATGCCAAGAGATATCTAGAAATTAAACTTCCATTCTTGAAACAAACATACAGCGCAGTTATCACATCTTATGCCCTGGCATTAGTGGGAAGCACTGGAAATGAAGACATTATTGATCGCTTTGCAGATAAAAGTTAGTATGTCCACAATGATATTGATTGAGGTTGAAACCACTTGTGATTATCTTCATGGTTGCAATTTTGATGTCAAAGAATGTATATATAAACTATAAATTCTATTTTATTACAAATAATTTTGTCATTCCATCAGAAATAATGTTTGCATATTTATGCCTTTTTGTTACAGCTGGCACCGTCTGGGTGGTTGAGAATTCAGGATATTTTACAGTGGAAGCTACTGGCTATGCTTTACTTCAGAAGCTGAAACTGAAAAAGTATGAACAAGCTCATAGAATAGCCAAATGGCTTGTAAGCATAAGAAGTTTTGGAGGAGGCTATGCTTCTACACAGGTGACATTTCATTAAAAACAGGCAATCAATTGTCTTGTATTGTTTGTTGCTGACATATGGTATTTATATAGCATGGTCTTATAATACACATATATCCATTCTATGTCAATAGCACACTTTATTTTTATTTAGGCCACTGTGGTTGCTCTGCAAGCACTGACTCAGTACAAAACAGATGCTACCACTGATACAGACATAAATTTGAATGTTCAACTTGTTATAGAAGGAAGGGCTAAGCCTCTGGAATATACCATTCAAAACCAGGATGCATATTTGGAGAGAACTGCTAAGGTAAGCACTACATGTTCTTGACTTTGAACTCATCAGTCATGTATTATTTTATTGAACAATGTTTGGGTAAATATAATCTTGAAGTACACAAAAGAGGTGTTTTGAGCTTTAAGTTTCAGGGTGCCAATGAAAATACAGCAAGTTGTATTTGAGAACTTTAAATGGCAATGTCAGGCTTTGAAAATGCATGCGCTAGACCCCTAAAGAAAGGACAGAAAAACACATAGAATGATTAAAAGCCCAGAGGCACTTTTACAGGTATTCATAAAAAACAACCACATTAACCAGGCCCCAATTCAAAGGTCTGTCACTGACCTGGTAACTCAGTATTAGTGTGTCTCAATGCATAATCTGTAGACCTACCCTAGATCAAGGGAAAACTGACAGGAATTGATGTAATTGATGTCACTTCTGGTATTTTGAATGAGAAAGTGATGGACTTACGCGTTCCAAACACAGGAAGTGACATCATGGACGTCACTTCTGATATCGGGAGGTTTACCAATCCCTCCCTCCTGTTTAGCAGCTTGCTAACTGAGGAGGGAAGGGACATTACTTTTCCTATTAACTTCCCACTCGCACATCATCTGCACAAGTGAGGAGGGAATTTAGGAGGGACAGTGACACCCGCCCTCCTCATAATTTACCCCAATTTCAAATATTCAGATATTTATTGATATCCCTCCCTGGATTTGGGAGGAAAAGTGACCTAAAAAACTTTCCCGGCAAGGTTGACAGGCATGCTTATGAGTTAACAACAGAAAATAAACTAAAGGGAAATCTCAGCAACAAGGCCATGAATAGCAAATAATTCCGACAGGGGTTCTAACTTTTACATTTCATTCAAAACTAAAAAATTACATTGTAACATAGGCTACAACTTTAAAATTGGATAGGATGTGGGCTTTTTTTTTTAGACTTTTAGGTTTTAATTGCTACCATTTTCTCAAATTAAAATATTTTTATTCATATGTGTGGTTTCTATCAGTAGGAAATGTAATAAAGGGGGACAAAGGGAGCAATAAAACCAATACAGGGTATCTACCGTATTTATTCGAGTATAACGTGCATTTTTTTATACCCAAAAAAGAGTCAAAGTTTAAATGCGCGTTATACACGAGGGTGGCAGTGGAGGCCGGGTGTGCCGACGTTTTCTACTCCCCGCCGAGATCGTCATGCATAGCAGTGGCCGC
>CM070032.1:154845773-154858747 GCA_036250615.1 Ptychadena robeensis
GGTTACACAAGATTGGGTTTGAGGTAATGGAAGATAAAATAACTATTTTTCTCTTGTGATCATGCATACAGTGTGTACTGTGCAACACATGTGCTGTGCATAATGTTTAACTTGTTTTCTGTTGTTTCTTTGTTGCAGACAGGAAAGCAGATACCTATACTCTCAAAATAAAAACCAGGTAAATCTGTCTGTCTGTCTGTCTGCCTGCCTGCCTGCCTGTCTGTATGTCTGTCTGTCTTATTTTAGAACCTGACTTTAACTATACACACAGGTATAATGGCTCTATGCCCGCAACCATGACTCTCATTGAAATCACCATGCTGACAGGGTTCATACCCAATATTGATGATTTAAAACAGGTAATGAATTAATCCTGGGTATGTATGGTTTTCTTACTAATGAGTGATTGTTTTTCCAGTAATAATTCTTTATACTGCATAGCATTTCTTTCATCAAATAGTTTAATAATAGGGGTGAGGGGTGTTGGCACAGATGATGCATACATGGCTGCCAAGTGCACTTTAAAGCATCTGAGTAGGACATGTATATCTTTAGGGGCTCTTTGCTATGCTGAACAGTGTAACAAGTATGGAAACCCTATTTGTGGGTTATAGTGAACACAAATAAACAGTGTTCATTCTTACAATATGCTTACAAATGTTTTAATATTTTTTTTATTTAAGAATTTTGTGCCTTAGGGCTCTTACACACTAGCCATGTTTGTGTTGCAGTACAGCAACGCAGCGAATCAAGTGTTAACCCAAGGTACACAGGCTGTATGGGAGACACAAGCATAGCGCAGTAAAGATCACAGGGTTTTCATCAGTAACAGATGTAGTATGCTACTAGTGTGACGGTTACAGACCAGGGATAGCACCGCAGCCTCATTGGCTGCAGTGTGAAAGGGCCCTTTAATTTATGCGCATCATAGTATTTACAAAACAAGTTAAACAGCAATTGACTGAAAATCCAGGAGAAAGCTATATCCACCAAATTTATAAAAAAAGTAGGTTATGTTTGCCTTTCAGCCTTTCAATTACTATATTCCTTCAGACAATAAGACGCACCTGACCATAAGACGCACCCAGTTTTTAGAGCAGTAAACCAGAAAAAAAAATTTAATTTTCAGATTAATAGGATCAATGCAATTAATCAAATCAATGCCATACCAAATTTCAGCCCCCAGATGTCACTAGTAGTACTAGTATCAAGGCACATCACCTTCCTCACATATCGGGGGAAGAGGGGGGCAGCGGAGTAACGGCTGTAGATGTCTCTCCTTTATGGCTGTGTCTGGTGAAGGCAGAGATAGATGGGAGTTTATCTATCTCTTTCTTACCTTCATTGCTTATATCAGCAGGGCTCTGATATATACAAAACAGTTCAGATGGAAGATCTGCCCACAACTGAATCTCCCATCTGAACTGACAGCACTTGACAGCTCCTCCACCTCTCTGGCTAATCTTCTTGCCAGGATGGCAGGGAGCCAAGGCGCGGGTGGTCGCGTATTCGGACCATAAGACACAGGCATCTTTTGCCCCCGATTTCTTGGGGGAAAGTGCAACTTATATTTTGAAAAATATGGTAGTTGTTGGTTAATGCAAATGGTAATGGTTAATTACAAATAATATATTACTAAATGAAATAAATGTTTATTGTCATCTGTTATCATATTTACATAACATAACATAATTGGGATTGTATTTGTGATAATAATTACGATCATACAACGCATGTGCTCCATTGAAGTGCGATCGTACATCAATCATGTTTAGTTTGATCACTCTGTGTGGTGGTACGATCAAACGATGTTAGGCGGGTGCACCATCGTAAAATCGCACAATTCCATCTAATCTAAAGCTAGCCATACACGTGTCGGATTCCATGGCCAATTGATCACTCACCCGATCGATTCCGGCGATTCTGCCGGGAATCGCAGGTGTGATCAATCAGCCAATTAAGAGTATCCATCGCTTTATACCACCTTGTCCAACGGATTCCGGGACGATTCCATGTCCGATTGTCCACCTCACAAATGGCAACTCCCCCTGATCTGGGCAGAATCAATCTGATGGAACCAACATGTTGGTTCTCTGTCGTATCCGATTCTGGGCCCCTGAACGATCGGACCTGATCGATTGGACAAGGTTGGCTGCATGCGATTCCGGCACGATCGTTTGGCGTGCACGCGCCCGGAATCGATCGTGCCGGAATCCGGTGGGAATCCGACACGTGTATGGGGGCCTTAAGAACGATCATGCAAAAGTCACCACATGTATGGCTAGCTTTAATCATCAATGGGGTAGGATACCCCTGTTTTAAAGAAAAGATTGGAATTCCGTTACTTTGGCTCTCTTCATGAAGAGTTTAGCCCTTTTCTACTCTTTATTGTTTATCCCAGAACAATAATAATAATGAGTGCATATTACTGTTCTTAATAATCTAATTTGATCCATTTTCAGATACCTATTTATAAAAGTCACTTCAAGTCTTTTTTTTCACTATTTTTTCAGTTGGCCAGTAAAGTTGAAAACTACATTATGACCTTTGAAACACACCAGTCAACATCTAATGCTTCAGTTGCACTATACCTGACAAAGGTAAAGTTGGGTTTAATAACTAGTGATGAGCAGCATAGGCAATATTCGAATTCATGATATTTTGCGAATAATTCTACTTATATTCGATACGATATTCACAATTTTGTGAATCTATAATCGTGAATATTCGCAATGCATTCTCATTGCAATTGCCTTTAATGAATGAATGGTAACATGCAATATTTACATGGGTGTAAAGCTTCCCTGTGCATAACATCGCTTATATTCGAGATTGTGAATATCCGCCACCATATTCGCAAATTTTGCAAATTCTCGAATAGCCAATAGTCGCCGAATATATCAAATAACCATTTGATAATTTTGCTTATCTTGTAATAATAAAACATTTTGTTGCAATTTATATTCCAGGTTCCTCATAATGAAACCCTTCATCTCGGCTTTAACATTCATAAAACCACAGATGTGGGACTTCTACAGCCAGCTGATATTTCCATATATGAATATTACGATCTTGGTAAAACAAACATGTTTATTGTGATGTTTTATTTATATTTAAATGCTCCTTCATATTGTATTATTATGTAATGGGTTTAGGAATTAGGTGTGGACTTTTATACTGGTAGCACAGTAGTTTTTTTGTTTAGGACCCTGTATTTGTGTGGAAGATTTTTTTGTAAGTGTGTGACCCTGCAAATTTTCCAATAACACAGTCAAAAATAGCTAACACTGTGCCAAGTAGATGTCACCCTCTGGATTCTGATCCCATTAATTTCTTTTTTTTACATGTTCTGTTTTATTTCCATGAATCTTTCTCCTTTAAGGTAGCCATAAACAGGTCGATTTGTCAGTGATCAATTGCCGATTAATTGGCAATCCGATCTTTCCAGCCAATCAGGAATCGACGATTGATTGATCACCACATTGTGAATCTGATTTGTGGTCGATTTGGGCATGAGCCTATTTCCAAAATGGTTGATTCCACAAATCCATCGATCGGAAAGGCTGCTGCATAGGGCTATGGGTCCATCAAAGTACTCTGATTGCCAAACAATCGACCAAAAAAAAAAGCATGTTGGTTCATTGTCAATTCCGATTTTGGGTCGATCGATCGAAAAATCGACCCGTGTGTGGCCGGCTTAAGGCTTTTCTAGGTCTCCGTCTAGCCATAAGAGATGGTGTTGGGTAAAGTTGAATCTAAAATGCAGTCTTTGGTAGCCTGCTGGAACTGTTCTAACCATGCACTTCAGTCTTGGCCATGACTGTTTTCATTGTTGATTTGTGTTACCCCTCTACTAGGTTGTGGTTATGTTGTACTCAATGCCTATTGCTTTACTTTGTTCTTGTGTGTTACCATCTATGTCAGTAAGGATAAAGGCAAGTGAATGCTCACTGTTTCATTGTGCCAGGAGAGTGAGGAGAGGAGAGTGTGTTGATTTCAGCAGTGTTTTTTATCCTTTCCCCTTAGTAAATATGATTTGATTAAAGTGATCACTAACCCTTACCTCAAAAAGCAGGAAGAGGTGTGCTTGTGTCGGAATTTACCAGACATTGGCATGGAGTGGTCTTCATAATCATAGACATGCGCATGTCAAAAAAATTTGCAGTGGTCTCTTGTTTGTTCCTAACTTGCATATAAGTAGATTCAAATACATGTCACATGACATTCAGTGATGCCGCAAAACATTTATAAGGCCATTTTTACTTTCTAGATGGTGGGATGAAATGAAATGTAATAATACTACTTTACATTTATTTTCACTGGCATAAAAAGAAATCACCTTTCTTATATTCTCTTATTTTGGCTTTACATTTCATAAAGACAAAAAATGCAGCACTTTCTATAACCTACCTGAAGAAAATGAACAATTAAGGAAAATATGCAAAGGATCTGCTTGCAAGTGTGCTACAGGTTAGTATCACAGAAGGCCCACCCTAAAAATGTTAGGATTGCATAACAAAAAGTATTTAAAGGTAGTGTATATGAAACAGAATGATTAGCCGCAGGCAACATTTAGCAACACACCTCCAGTAATTCACATCTATACATTTCTACATTTCTTTTAGACCTGTAATACAAGTAGGGAAGGCAACAAATGCACCTTTGCTTTTTGAAGGGCTGCTTGTCCACCTAAGCCTACTTGACCCCAAAATGAAAAGTCCACAAAAAAGACAAATGGACAAATTAATTTTATACTGTGAGTTTCACCCGGTTTCATGCACCACCTAATGGTCTTTCTAGGCAACTCCTACGGTGTGATCACTGCTGACTGTGCGCAACTATTTATAATTTTTTTTCTCTTCCACATTCACAGTCTGCCCTGCTAAGAATCATTAGGTGGGGACTAATGGGACAAAGCAATTAGAACTAAAAATTTAACTAAATGTCATACTTAGAGGAGTACACAACAAATTACACAAGAAAGAACATTACCTTACATTATGGTGAGAACAAGCTCCTAGTGACTACATAACAAACCCTAAAGCTAAAACAATGACTGGATTTTTTGCCTCATAAGACGCACTTTGACCCACATTTAGGGGGGAAGTGTGTGCCTCTTATAAGGCAAACATGTGACCACCCACATCTGAAGGCTAGTTGACATTCTGGCTGAGGCTAGTTGACATTCTGGCTGAGGCTAGTTGACATTCTGTGTGCTCCCTCTGCAGAGGAGGGGAAGCTCTCAGAAGTAAGATACGCCTCGTTCTGATTCTCCCACCTACTCTCAGCCAATGGCTGCTAGCTCTATGCTAACAGCAACCGGCCAAGTGGGAATCCATCGGGCCGCCAAGCTCACCAATCGGGTGGACTGTGTCTCTGTCCCATCTGAGCGGGACAAAAATCCGCTCAGCTAGGACAGTCAGCTGGAGCAGTCTCTACATAGAGGTAGCAGTGCTTTGTCTATGTAGAGTAGTGATGGCCGAACTGTCTGCAAGGCTGCGAACATTCCTCTGGCGAACAGTATGGGTGTTGGACCTGCCCTGTTCACTGGCGGGAAGAAGGTTACTATTCCTCCTGTAAAAGAATGTTTCTCACCAGAAACCGGGTAGAGAACCCGGTCTTCTAGTAAAGAAAACCTGCCAGTGACGTCACGTTCGGATATCGAAACCAGGAACTATGCATTCCAGGTTCTTCTGCTCTTTCCCGGTCACTTCCGTTTTTTTACCAATTGAAATTTCCCCGCAAACAGGCGGGGAATTTGAATCTTCCTGAGAACAGATGGACGTTGGACTGTTTTAAAAGTCCGATCTGCACAGACCTGCCCGAAGTTCAGCCATCACTAATGTAGAGCTTGTGTCCATATGGCAAAAAGGGATGGGAAAGCTGACAACCCCTTTAACTACCGTAAGTCAGTTTTTTTTTTTTTACATATTTTTTGGCCCAAATAAGATGCTTTGGTTGATGGTGCATCTTATCAGCCGGAGCATTTTGTTAGCCAAAAAATACAGGTAAATGGAACTATGTATTAAGCTGTAAATTACTACACAGGAAATAATCTATGATAAAACTTTAATTTTCATGATAATTGATCACTTTATATTTATGGAATAAATGTATTTGTTTTACGATTCATCATGAACATATATCCAGTAGACAGGAAAGCCATGGCTTCATAAACATAATAAATACATCTGTCACATTCATGACGCCTTCAGTGCTATCTATTCTGGACTTCATTTAAAATGGATCTTTTATCCTTAACGATTGTTTTACACATTTTAACCCCTCTCTATGTTTTACAAATAGGTGCTTGTGCATCATTGGCTAACGTGGACAGTGCTGAAGATTTAAAAGAGAAAGCGTGTGAGGAAGGAATAGACTTTGGTATGAACATGTGAAAAGCAATAGAACTGTATAAGAATGAGACTAGAGACTAGTTCAGGTTGGTTCAGGATTTTGCAGGAAGAAAATGCTTATAAATGTTTAATGTATGAACGTTTAATTCGTCAAATATTCAAAAACTGTTAAAGTTTAAGTTGACATAATAGTGTTGAATTTTACCACCAGGATGTTTAGCTATAACCTTAAGCTAGCCATACACGTTCGGATTCCATGGCTGCTCGATCACCTATCCGATCGATTCGGGATGCCGGGAATCGCAGGTGTGATCGATCGGCCAATTAAGAGTATCCGATCGCAGCATACCACCTTGTCCAATGGATTCCGGGACGATTCCGTGTCCGATTCCACCTCACAAATGGCAACTCCCCCTGATCTGTGCAGAATCGGATCAAAAAGACCAACATGTTGGTTCTCTGTCGGATCCGATTCTGAGCCCCTGATCAATCGGACGTGATCGATCGGACAAGGTGGGCTGCACACGATTCCGGCACGATCGTTTCACGTGCACGCGCTCGGAATCGATCGGCCCGGAATCCGGCCGGAATCCGACCCGTGTATGGGGGCCTTTAGGGATGGTGTGTTATACAGCTGAGGCCACAATGATTAGCCCCCCTTATGAAATTAGACAACACTCTTCATTTGTCCATGAAAATGACCATTAACAACTGACTGAATATCCTTGAGTAGTTCTTTACTGGGTTGGCACAGCTCTCCTGAGGAATTTTTGCTTATCCTTTTATACCAAATTGCATGGTTTTTGAGCATGGACATTCACTTTGAGCACAGACTTGAGGTCTAGGCTCTGTGTGGACCACTCCAGGATCTTGGTTTGGTATCCTTGAGGAACTGTTGAACTAGTTTTGATGTATGCTTTGGGTCATTGTCTTTTTGGAAGACCCAGCGACGACCTGAACCTAGACTATGAGCAGATCTCTGGTCACAGGCCTTATATCATAAAGGGGGCTAATCATTTTGCAACAAATCTTTTTTATAAAAATTGCTGAAAGTTATTTAATTTTACAACTGAATATATCAATAATCTGTTTTGTTTAGTTTTTAGAGTTCGTGTTACAAAAAAGGAGACGGAATCTGGTTACGACTACAGTTATGTTGCTGTTGTGGACATTATCAAAGATGGTAAGTAACAAAAAAAGCTCAGGGTAATAAAAGTTGCTGAAATGCTGAATCCCAAACTGGACTCAGCCGGTGATATGTAAACAAGCAGCAGAGCCCCTAAACATATTATCATCCCCCAAATTGCTGGAGATGTAGAGAAGATTTGGAGGAATATTACAAAAAAAAAAATTGTATTGCTTCAGCACTAACGTTCAAATTGAAATTTCCCCCAACCTTTCTCTATATCGCCAGCAATTTTAGGCATAATAAAATGAAAACAAATTTAGCAAATCTTAAAAAACTGTGACCATTTCTAGTAATTACACCAGACAACTAGGAGAGGATTGACATGAAATATTCTATTTCAGAGGTGTGAAAATCAAATACCGTATTTTTCGGACCAAAATTGGGGCCAAAAGGTGCCTGCGTGGTCTTATGGTCCGTGCTTATGGTCCGAATGCATGACCCCCACGGCCACTCAGCTGAGGGTGGTCATGCCTTGGCTTCTCGCCAGCTCTCCCAACACGGAGATTAGCCGGGGAGCTGGAACAGCTGTCAGTTAAGAGATGCCGGTGTCCGGCTCTCCCATCTGTACTGTATAATTGCCTATGCCAGCAGAGCTTCTTATCGGAAGGTCTGCAGTGCCACACATAAGATGGCACCTTTTATACTAATTGAAGCCATGTTTGCTTTCATGAATGCAAATTCATACAGTGGATGCAGCTAGGGCCTAGGTGCCCAACCTGAGGCCCGGGGGCCGCATGCGGCCCTTTGGGACTTGTTCGGCGGCCCCCCTTGGTCCTTCACATGCGGCCCCCTAAAACCTAACTGTTAATACATACATAGCAACTCACCTGTGAAGTGTTTTACACACTGACCCAGCTTTCCTAATCAACTTTGGCGGTCCTGAAAAACAGGTCTACATATGAGCTCTGCACCCAGGGGCAGGAGGGGGGTGCATGCTGTCAGGTTTTGACTGCCTGTTGGGATCTGGTCCAACACCTGCTAAGATGTGTCGATAAGGGGAGGTTCGGGATCGATGTTATGTGCGGCCCTTTAGTGATGCCGAGGGCCGCACTTGTGGCCCTCCATATCAACTCAGTTGCCCACCACTGAGCTAGGGTAAGTGACACTTATACACTCATAACTACCTAAATGTACTGTTTCAGCAAGAATTCTGACTCTCAAATACCTGTTACTCTGCCTTTAAAAAAGTCCACCTCCACTCATTAATCTAAATAAGTAGCATTTGTCCACTGTATGCCCTGTATGCCCAGTAAGGGGTGTCTCCTATGATATGGATGGGGTGCCAATGACACCGCCGTGCCTGAAACAGTGTTTTCTGGCAAGCTAAAGCAGTCAGGCACAATTAGGCGACTCCTATAATGTTCTTTATGTAGGTTTATTTATAAAGCAGCAGTAGAGTGATGTGGCCTGCCAAAGCTACTCGACTGTCTCTTGTCCAGCCCCAGGTTTTTTAAATGGAGTATGGTGTATTGTGTGAGCAGTAGAAGACAAATTACAATAACAAACATTTTTAATGGTAAAGTCCTATCAATGGTTGTGGACATTTGACTGTGGTGTATATATGTTCTGCATATGTTGATGTGACCTACCCCATCGAAAGTCACTTTGCACTCCACTGCTGCCAATTGTTGGGGAGACTGCTATCCCAAAATAAAACAGGAGGGGTTATTTTTCAGAGATCGCCCCTCCCACTGTCCCAAGTGCCATTGTGTCAGTGTCAGGGATCCCACCACCCCCTTCCTCAAGACACGCGCATCTCTCTGGCCCCTGGATGCGCACCTCTCATTACTGCAATTGCAACCCCCCCCCCCCCCCCCCCCCCCCCCGAGTGCTCCGGCAGTGAATAGAGACTCTCGTTGCTGGAGTAGGGGGGAAAAGGATGGGTGGCGGGTGCTCGCCCAGGGCACTGATGGGGGGGCAGCTCTAGAGGTTCAGAAGAATGGGCAAAGTGGCTTTAGTTCGCCGGAACTAAACATGCTGCTACATAATTTGTCTATTTAATGTATGCGTCTTTTATTATTTTGAGTTTGGCACCACTTTAATTTGTTTGATGCTTGAAATGTAATCCTCCATCACACTAAACCAAAAGACTTTTAGCTGGAGGTTTTGTTTTGTGTTTTTCTTGCAGGATCAGATATCAGAACCAGAAATGTAGATGTTACCATGAGGTTCATAAGTCATACGGCGTGCCGAGATACAATACATTTAGAAATCGATTCAGAATATCTTATAATGAATCACTATTCTGACCTTTGGGAAGACTCAGCTATGTAAGTATAAAATGGTACCAAAGTTATATTATGATTATCTTGTGCAGTAAAACCAAACGCAGCAATATTGTAGTGGCTGCATATTGGGTACATGCCCCCTTCATTTTCAATGGATGAGTACCCAGGATGTGCACGTGCCAAAGATGCGCCCAATGTGATATTGCTGCATGTCAGCAAAACATAGTGAAGCTTTGGCCTTAGTAACTTGTTTTAAATAAGTTGGATAGAAGACATTACCATGTTAAAATATATTTTATGACTTGTTGCCATGGTGGGCCCGGAATCCTTTATGATGAAATGAAATTGTCAAATATCAGACCCTTGTCCCTCTTAAGCTATATGACAGAGGAGGACCGTACAGATATACATTTCCACTACAAAGCCTGTATGACATTGGGGAGGGCTGAACACGGAATATACAACATAGAAGGGGAAAGTAGGCAACGGAACACAAAAGCTGCACACGGGGCAGAACTGAATATAGTCATTCTTAAAATATTATAAAACCTTTAAAGTGTTTTATCTTTTATATGAATGTAACCTAAAACATCAACAGGAAGAAAAGCAAACAAGCAAAATGATTACAGTGTTTTATGATTCAGAAGATGCTCCACAGCATAGGACACACCCTATATCAGTGATGGCGAACCTACGGCACAGGTACCAGAGGTGGCACTTAGAGATCTCTCTGTGGGCACCCGACCTGGCAGCCAACGCATAAGCTGATTGAGAAAAGGACTGCAGCCCAATGGCTCTCAGTTTTCTTCCCCTGATTGCACACAGCACCCCATACCCTCCACTAGCACTGCCAGCCAATCAGAAGCTTGGGGAGGGACAAGCAGTAAGCCGATAAAAAGGTGTGTTTGTGTATGAAATGTGTTAGCAAGAGTGTAAATGAGTAGAAGACAGAATGATAAGAGAAGGCAAAAGACTTCTCACAGGTTGTAATTCTACAACAGCAAGAAAAGGCATGCCCTGTAGTTCTTTAGCAACTGGCAGAATGAAATGCTTGCAGTTGTAGTTTCTTTACACAGCAAGTTGGTTCTTTGCCTTTTGTGCTATGTCATCAGCAGCCTGGGATACGGGAAGCTTGTAACTGCACTGATCCCCTATGAACGACAACTCAACCCCGAGTTATAACCTGAGGATTTGTATGTGTGTGTAATTCAGGTTATATTGCCAAGTCGGCCCTTTGAGATAAATAATTGGGTTTTGGGTAACAGTTTGGGTACTCGGTCTCTAAAAGGTTCGCCATCACCGCCCTACACAGTAGAGCATCTCAGCCTGGTAAAAATGCCAGAAGCTCTGAGCTGGTCCAGCAGCTTCAGCCAGCTTGCAATACAGAAGCAGGGACTGTGCACCAGCGGGTGGATCTTTCCTGGGCAGACTGTATATGAGCTGGCTCAAGCTGCCACTCACATTCACACTCTGCAGGCGGGTAATCCGCCCATGGATGGATCATCCACCGGGGGAATGCAGGCAATTGTTTAAGTAAACCTATTCCAGGCTGTCAGCAAGTGCTTACTCTCTGCTGTGACATGCTGTATACCAGTATTTATTGGGGAGGAGGGCATTGCTGAGAGCAGGAGACACTCCACAAGTCTCCAGCTCACAGCACTGGCCCTATTCCTGATTAAATACTGGTATACAGCATGTACAGCAGAGAGGAAGCACTGCTGAGAGCCTAGTATGTGTCTGAGTTTTCAGTTTGTAAGCAATGCTTCCCTACTGACTGAACATGCTGTACCTGCCCAATGCATTTTTGGGGACTAGGGGTCACAGTAAAGAAAAAAGGAATGGTGTGGAAAACCCTATGAGAGTATAATACCTTAGGGTATTGTGCCACGTCCCTTCATTTAAACAAAAGAAAAGGGGTGTAGTTTGCTGAATCCACATTTACCAGGAATGATTCTGGCATGGGGTCAGACAAACGGGACTTTTAGGGCACATGAGAGATATTCTTAAAGATACATTTTTGTTAAAAACATAATTTTATTTCGAAGTCATGATTAAAAAGGTATACATATAAATCAACATGATATAGTCATTCAATAAAATAAATGGTCATGGTCAACTGTCTGAGTCAAAATGGTACTTTGTCATAGAAGAACAGCACTCCTAGGGCGATGATCGCCAATCCGACGCGTTTCCCCCCTCTTAATTAGGGGCTTCCTCAGAGAGGAGTGGGGTCTTTACATACAATCGTCTGTCTGAGAGTAGTAGTTTAGTCTGGTGGTGCAGTTTCACGTAAGTGATGTCGTTCCCATCAATGGGTAAAAGGTATTTCCAACCTCTGGACAGTCTGTGGAAGGATCCACTAAAGTTGGACACAGTGTATAAATAGGAGGTAGTTGGTATGCTGCTTGGCAGGGGGTCCGCTGTCTCTCTTAGTGCACGTTTGGAAAGCAGAGATCCGAGTTGCTGGTGCCACTAAGTCATGGTACATCAGGGTGGGGGCGTTTGCCCGCCGTCCTAGATTTGGTAGCCGGTTTGGTCTAGGGGTCACAGTAGGTAATATATTCACTTTTGTACATGCATACTTATGCACACTAAATGCACATACAAAAATGCAGTCAATATACTACCCAACATTCCCAAAATACGACATCCGCAGTGACGGAACAACGCACACTGGATTCTCTGCACTTGTAATTTGATATGTGCATACTAAATGAGTGTTGTATTAGTATCCAGAACTGCGCTGATGGGAGCCCCGGAGTCCTTTTGTTGGTAATTTTCCCCAATTCCTCCACAAAACCATGAGCATGACCAAAACCATGATTGTGGACAAAATACAAATACGTTTCCCGAAAATAAGACACCCTTACATTTTTGCCTCACGCTGAAATATTAGACATCCCTCTGAAACGGTACTGTAACTCTGGACAGGGGGATCACAGCGAAAATAAGACGTAGGGCATCTTTGGGAGAACATTTTTTATAAGACACTGTCTTATTTTCAGGGAAACATAGTAGATGATAAATTTTTTTGATTGGTCCTTATGTACCGTATATGCCGGCGTGTAAGACGACTTTTCAGCACCTTAAAATCCTCCCCAAAGTCGGGAGTCGTCTTATACGCCGGGTGCCTCAGGCTGCGGGGGTGCAGGGGACCATCTCTGGGAGCCTTACTGTATCTGTGCGATCCGGTTTGCTGCC
>CM070032.1:154862430-154876435 GCA_036250615.1 Ptychadena robeensis
AAAAAAAAAAGAAGAGAAAGAGGATATCTGCAGCCCTTTAACCCCTATCCAAATAATAATAGCAACATGAAAATGGGAAAGGACACTACAAGAAACTACCAGAACAGAATAAAAAAAGGTCTTTATTTACAAAATAACCCACTCATCTAAAGTAAATTAAAATGGTCATCATGATTATGATTTCAGACTCATCATTCTAAAAATTCACATCCTGGCATACCCCCGTTACATAGTATGTAGACTTTATCCTATATAGAACTAAAACCAGAAGGGATCTTTTATGAATGTTGACTTCAAACCCTTTCTGCATAAGCGGTATAGTAAACACACCATTTTGGTATTGCTCAGACAGTGGTGGTCCCTGTAGATTTGTCAGACATCCGGGACTTGTTCTGAATCTTTAGGTTACAGTGGTTGTTTTGCATGTTTCTCTGCAGCAAGTATTTCTGTTTACAGTATCTGGATACCAAGGACACAGGTCTCAAAGGTATCGCAGAAAATAAACACGGAATGTTCTGTTGTAAAGTAAAATGATTCTGAAATGACTATTTACAAGAGATGTTACTAGGCTTTCCTACGTTTTTAAGCCCCAATTTTACTCATTTGCAAGACTCACCCCCAAAAGCAGTTCCTTTCCAGGAGCGTCCGGTCACCAGCTGAAATGGACGTGTAGCGATTTCTTGACCGGATGCTGCCACTCCTACAATCACACTGACACCCCAGCCTTTATGGCACGCCTCCAAAGCAGCACGCTTTAAGGAAAGAAAATATTGTGTATGTATACATGCATAGATAGATGCACAGTACAAACTATAAAGATGGGTGATTGTCAAAACTACAGTGCCACACCTGAGTAAACTGATAAGTTTCCCTAAACAGGGGGAGTAAACGTTCTGTAGCTGGTCAGAAAAGAGGAGGAGGCTTTTAACCTCCCTTGAGTTCTGCCCATACCTTGCAGTTTTTTACCGCGTGGTATGAGCGATCGCAGCAAAGTACAATGTACTGAAATTCCCACCCTCCCAGTCCACATATAAAGATTATATATTATGTCATTATGGCTAAAAAGTTCAACCTTGGTTTCATTAGACCAGAACACCTTTTCCCACATGCTTTTGGAAGACTTCAGATGCGTTTTTGCAAAATGTAGCCTGGCTTGGACGTTTTTCTTTGTTAGTAAATGCTTTCGTCTTTCCACTTTACTATACAATACTGCACATCACCAAAAGAACACCATACCCATAGTGAAGCATGGTGGTGGCAGCATCATTCTTTGGGGTTGTTTTTCTTCAGCTGGAACTGGGGCTTTAATTGAGATAGAGGGAATTATAAACAGTTACAAATACCAGTCAAAATTGGCACAAAACCTTCAGGCTTCTGCTAGAAAGCTGACCAAATACATTACTTCACCAGAAGAAGGTTTACGTTTTGGAATGGCCCAGCCAGAGCCCAGACCTGAATCTGATTGAAAATCTGTGGGCTGATCTGAAGAGGACTGTGCGCAGGAGATACCCTCGCAATCTGACAGATTTGAGTGGGTCACAATGTGCCATGCTAATAGACTCATACCCAAAATGTGCCATGCTGATAGACTCATACCCAAAATGTGCCATGCTGATGGATCATACCCAAAATGTGCCATGCTAATGGATCATACCCAAAATGTGCCATGCTGATAGCTCATACCCAAAATGTGCCATGCTGATAGCTCATACCCAAAATGTGCCATGCTAATGGATCATACCCAAAATGTGCCATGCTGATAGCTCATACCCAAAATGTGCCATGCTGATAGCTCATACCCAAAATGTGCCATGCTGATAGCTCATACCCAAAATGTGCCATGCTGATAGCTCATACCCAAAATGTGCCATGCTGATGGATCATACCCAAAATGTGCCATGCTGATAGACTCATACCCAAAAAGACTGTAAGAGTGCTGTAATAACATCAAAAGGTGCTTCAACAAAGTATTGGTGTAAGGGTGTGCACTCTTATGCAAACACATTATTTATTTTTATATATATCTTCCCTCCACCTAAAAGATTTCAGTTTAGTTTTTTCATGTTAGTGGTACAGTTTATAGATCACATTAACCTCCCTAGCGATATGCCCGAACCCAGTTCGGGCACATCGTGGGAGCTCACCTGCTCCGTCGCCGCCATCTTCTAAGTCCATCGCCGGCTTCTTCCGTGTTCCGGAGTGACGGGTGACGTCACGGAGGCGGGACCCGGTCGCCGGTCTTTTTTAAAATCTTTTTTTTTTTTTACTTTTGAGCTGGATTATAGAAATGTCTTTCTATAATGCAGCTCAAAGTGGTCCCCGCTATCAGAAACGCTCGCGCTGAGCGTTCCTGATAGTGGGATGTGTGTCCGGCTGCACACGAGCCGTTCCGGAAATAGCCGAGGTCTCCGGCTATCTCCGTGAACAGCTCTCGTCTGCCGATAACGTCATCCGGCGGCGGGAGATTTACAGGTACAGAAACGTTTTTTTTTTCTTAGATTTTTTTTTTCATTTTTTTGATTGGATTGGATAAATGTTTTATCCAATCCAAATCAAAAGAAAACAAGTGTAAACTTCTAAAAAAGAAAAAAAAAATTTTTTCCCCCAAATTTTTTTTTTTCTGTACCTCTAAAGCCGGCCATAGCGCTTTATTCTGTGGCCGATTTTGCGAATGATCACCATGCGCATTCGGGGTAATCGCTTGGTGATCAATTGCAAAATGAACGCGCCCACCTGGAGCAAGTACTGGCGCAGTCTGATCATAAATCAAACTGCGCCCGTGCCGGAATCAGGTGCAACCGCTGGCTCTCTGTGTGCCTGCAGCATTTCTACAAAGCTGCAGGCACACAAAGCCTTTCCGCCCCCATCGGCGTCACCGGTGACGCCGATGGGGGCGGAAAGGCAAAACACTGTATCACTTTTGGTACAGAAATCTGCACCTCAGTGAACCGCCAGGGAGGTTAAAGGTGGAAAAAGTTCTGAAATGATTTATCTTTGTCTCATTTTTGTACAGCACAGGAAGCTGACATTTGTATATAATGGATAGAATGCCCCTTTTTATATTGATGTATTGAAGTCCTGATTTCCTTAATAAAGACTTTTTAACTGTAAATTTAGATTTACGCCATTCCTGATCAAGTGGTGCCTTAAAAGCCCCTCTCTTTTCTGACCAGTTACAGAGGGTTTATTCTGCTGTTTAGGGAAACTCTTATTAAAAGATAAACAGTATAAAAAAACACATAAAAAAAAAACAACAATGCTGATAATATTCTGTCGTAGTTTAAAAACCATTTATAAACATTGTATCAGTTTTACTTAGTTCTATACACTCCATTAGGGGCGGAGATTAAGTAAAGCTTTCACCAGTGATGGTTATAGTTTAATGTGGTTTAAAAAGTTCATAATAGAGAGGAATGTAAAAAAACTAAAGAATGTCTAGATAGTCAGCATTTTGTAGAAGGAAAACAACTAAAGAATGGAATTTCCTAGAGTAAAGTAGATTAACCCTTACCATAACTCCCACATTTCCAATGCACTCAAAGGAAAAGTCCACTCCTCCCTCAGTCAGTTCGACCAGAACGTCCTGGATGGGCTTTGTGTAGTCTGTAGGGCTGATACACTCAGTGGCCCCAAACTCAGCAGCCTTAGCAAACTTCTCCTTGTTGATATCAATCCCAATTATACGTTTGGCACCAGCTACTTTGCATCCCATGATCACCGCAAGGCCAACCGCTCCAAGGCCAAACACTGCACACGTAGAACCTGGTTCCACCTAACAAAATACAAATCAGGAACAAGTCATTTGCAGAATGTATAATGAAACACACACACACTCAAACTATGTTTTATCATTTAAATTAAACCGGAATTTAGACCATTAACTTAATTTGATCAAACCCAACACATTTTACAACACTAATCACTGGAACAAAACACATGACACACTCACATGAATGTTCCTAGTGTCACTGCATTCACCTGTTTACCTTGGCAGTGTTGAGAGCTGCTCCGTATCCAGTTGAAACCCCACAGCCCAGAAGACAGACTTTGTCCAAAGGAGCAGAGTCCTCGACTTTAGCAACAGAGATGTCAGCAACCACAGTGTATTCAGAAAAGGTGCTTGTGCCCATGAAGTGGAAAATCTGCTTTCCCTTGCAGGTAAATCGACTGGTACCATCAGGCATGAGACCTTGGCCTTGAGTAACCCTGACATATAAATAGCTGTAAGTTAAATAATGGACTCGCAACTCTGAAAACATTTACTACATAAAGATAGGCTAAGGATAATATTGAATCATCTACAGTAATAATTGAATGCTCATATAAGAGTTAATGAAATCTTAACCTTGACAGCTGTGAAGCACGCCCCCTTAACGATGAACACTGGGTGTGAAGTTCCTCTTTCCTTTCCAGATGATGGGGGAACCACGTTGATTTTTAATGATATGTATCGAATTATATGTCTTTTTGTAAAATAAAAACTGTTTTCTTAAAAACTTGACCTTTGATATATTCTGATTGGATTACTTAGGATTTTAAAACCTATGAATTAGAGACCTTGGAAACCCCCATTTTTTCATTAGTTTTTAAATTAACATTTCTTACATAGACACGCATTGATTACAAAGATACATGCTAATGAGATGTCTAAATGGAAGGTCTAGGTCATCATATAGTTTGTACAGACTGGTTGAATGTTGTTGACGGTTGGATTGTCTACAAAACATTGTTAACATTACTAACCATGTCCAAGGGAAAACAAAACAGAATATCAATATGTGAACAGTCTATAAAGGCCACCCTCCAACAAATAACCCTTTGTCATTGTCATAGGGCTCTTACACGTGCAACCTACTATATAACAATAGGATGGGTAAAGATGGGTGCAATCAGGCACGATTGCCATATCCAAAACATGACCATTTGGTACTACTTATAAATACTGTCTCCAAAGCAGAGAAAAATGTACTATGTTCAAAAAAAGTTTCATCTCACATGCATGCTGAAGGGAAATGGAACAGAAAATAAATGCACCCCGATAACATGCTTCATGGGAATCATTGGCAAAATAGCCTGGACAATGTCTACAGTTGGAGCACATAACCTTCCATAAACATTGATTTTATGAATGAAAATTTATGAGCATAGTTTATGAGCCTAATGGTAGCCATACACGGGTCAACTTTTTGCACGATCGATCGTACTACCACACAATTGATTTCTTTTAATAAAGTGTCATTTACACTTTCTGCCACAAGAGGGCGGCTGGAAACCAGAAATGGACATGTTTAAGTGTAAATGATTGACTTATTTACCGTGCAATCACTTTTTGATCGATTTTCTGTTCACGATCGATCACTGTTGGTCGTACCAGGTGGGCAGGAAATGATTCCCTTCGATGTGTATGGCTACCTTTAGTCTCTAAAAAGAGAACGCTTAAATTTTGAGTCCAATCTTTTGCAACACGGGTAGATATGAATACATTGTTCAAAAAAAGGTTAATGGAGGTAAGATAGATTATAATACCATACTAAAAAGGGATTGTAGAACACACGCAAGTATGAAATACCTTATTTTTTGGCATAGATTTGTTTTGGGATTCAAGCAAAACTTGCATTCTCTACATTGCGGAATATACAAAGGAAGAACAGTGTCTCCTGAAACATAGAAGCATTCATTCCGTTAGTGGTCCAGGTTTGTTTAACATATCAGACAACTTATTTTATAAAGATCAATGACCTATCATTATGAAAGATTTCATAGCAAGTAGCAAATTTTGTAAACAGAATTTTACTGATGTGTAACTGCGTGCCAATTAACCATTTTATTTAAGGCTTTATCTCATTACTGTGTACCTGAAACACATTTACACAATGCACTTTAATTGCAACAAGTTAATGCACTCCTGAACATCAGAAATGATAAACATGCACATTAAACTTAGTAATGAGAATGGAAAGTAAATACCTAAAAACTCAACCGCGCTCGCGCCGTCGGTCGGTGGCAAAATCGTCCGCCAATCGGCATGTGCCCACAGCTCGGCCAGCCAGAGAACGGACATGTCGGATGTTCTCTGGCCGATGCCATTACCTTCAATGAAGACCGGCGTCTTTATTGAAGATAGTGGCCGGCACACAAAGGGTGCCCGGCCGATTGAAGCAGCCCCAGAATGCAACGCGATGACGTCATCACGGTGCATATCGGAGCTAGTCTGTCTGCACCCGTCTGTGGGTGTATGGCAGGCTTTAAGATAGTTGAAGATTAGCATATGTAAAGTGGATAGATATCTGAGCACATAACTGACCAATCACAGGAAACTACCAAGCATAGCAATGTACCTGGTTTAACTCTGGTGACACCTTCTCCAACGCTCTCTACGACACCAGCTCCTTCATGTCCAAGTATAACTGGAAAGCATCCTTCTGGGTCAGAACCACTTAAAGTATAGGCATCAGTATGGCATACAGCAGTGGACACGATCTGCAAAGATTTACAGATGACCAAATTTTAGATAAATAAAGGTTACGTTTTAGGATAAAAAATAAAATTGTCTGACATAAAATACAGAGCTGACCTTATGATTTTTTTTTTCAATAACTTTTCCAACAAGACTACCAAATTCTATTTCAGCTCAAACTCTTCTGAAGTAAAGATGTGGTAATGAAAACTCTTCAAAAATTCTAATCAAATTCATTTGAATGGTTATTTATATACATGCAGAAGCAGCTCCTTGTTCCCTGCCCAACCCTGGTTCTGATTCCTACCTTTACTCCAGGATATAGATGCTTGTGGAAGAGACGCAGCCAGGAGAAAGGGACCAGACACCTCACGATTCTGGAAAGCTACCAAGCAGAGCTAAAGCCCCCCATACACATTTCAATCACTCTGTACAATAGCCTTAGGATCAACTATGTAGTATACTGTCAGGCAGGTGGAGGAGAACAAGGTGTATAGTGATAGTATACTGATAACAGTATACATAGTGATCGGAAGGTTTAGAAATGTCCTCATATTACATGGTTTTGGTAGAAGAAAAGTGGTTTGTACAGAAATTGTATGGAAAGATTGTAAGGTCTAAGGGGGGGGGGGGTTAACACTAAGGGTGTGGACCCCTAGGGGGTAATGCAGTCCAAAGGGAGACTCTGACACACATCTTCCTCCCAGACAACTCCCTTACTGAAATCTCAGGAACAATCACTTAGAAAAGGAGACAGGGAGCCTTGGCTATGCAGCAACTTCTATTATAGAGAACAAATGGGCTTTGTTTATGATGGAGCAGGAAACATGATCTGGAGAGGAGGGCTACCTATATCTTGGTTTTGGCTAGTGTGCTGCGCGTTTCCCTAAAAGGCAGCACACAAAAGTGTGAATGTGTTATGTTCTGCGGCTCCTTTAATAAAAGAAGAGCAAATTACTGTGTTTTCCCGAAAATAAGACAGCGTCTTCATTAACCTCCTTAGTGTTCATGACGAGCCCACAGCTGGATGAGCTGGGCTCCCATGAAAGCCGCATATCCCCGGAAAGCTACGGCAATGCTGCTTCCAGCCGCAGCATTTCCGGGGCTCCGCTTCACTGATCGCGTCACGGTGATGCGGAAGGGGGCGAGGGTGAGCAGTGCCATAGACCTCCATGTTAATGGAGGGGCTTCTGCTCTCCAGCCCTCTCAGCTGGTGTCATGAATGACACTGGCTGTGTGGAGAGGGGAGGAGGGAGGGAGGAAATGGCAGGCAGTGTACCTTGTACACTGCTGCCATTGCCTGTACCACACTGTTAAAAACGGTGCGGTACAGTCGGTGCACTAGGGAGGATGCTCTACGTCTTATTTTCAGGGGATGTCTTATTTTTCCTTGAAGAAGAGTATGGCACTGAGGTATCAGGGTGGGGGAGGGGACACTTAAAATGACACAGGGGGATCAGAGGGGGGAATCTAAATGGCACAGGAGACTCAGAGGGGGATTACTTTCCATTTTGGTAACCCCTTCTGATCCTCCTGTGTCATTTTTATTGCCCCCTCTGATCCCCCCCCCCCCCCGTCCAGAGTTACAGTACCGTATCTTCAGGGGTGCCTTATTTTCAGGGTGACGCCTTATATTTCAGCGTGAGGTAAAAATGAAATGGGGAAATGTATTTTGGGGTAGCTCATTTAATTGTAAGGGTGGCTGACCTAAGCAAGGCCATTTCTAGCATTTATGGGGCCCTATGCAAAATCTATAAGAAAAGATGTTGAGCGGGGGTGGGGGGTGAGTGCGGATGCTACCAGAAAATTTGCTGCGTGGGGGTGCCGTGATATTTTTGCATGAACTCTTCGCATAGCAGGAGCAACGGCCCTGGGCCTGAGCCCATGACCTGGACCACAGATGAGAATGTTGGGGCTAAACACCTAAAAGGTATCTGCATGTCGAGTACTACCACAAGTAAGCAGGATATAAACTTTAGCACAGTACCGCCGGGTCCTGCCTTCTCTGCACAATGCTGGTAGTAAAGGATTACTTACTGTTATAGCAGCTATAAAGTCAGAAAGCGGAGCAGAGGTGAGTCATGGACTGTGCAGAGGAACACTTACCCGAATTCGTACTTCATGGGCTTTTGGTGGCGCGACCTCCACTTCTTCAATAGTCAGGGGTTTTCCTGCTTCCCAGGCTATGGCAGCCTTGCACTTAATCACCTACAAGAAAAGAGAGAAAAGTTATCCCCTAAATTCGTTTTGTGCAATTGTTTAACTTTAAGTGACGCAACAATAAAAACCTGTATGCCCCCTCCCTGCCTGAGCCGGCTGTCTACACACACATACAGTATATTACACAAGTACACAACGTTTGTATGACAGATTTGTATCACATGGGCCATGTCACAGTAAATGATTAGTACGTACACTGGAGCTCGGTATTCTGCATGTACTAGACTACAGGCTACGCCACCTTCTACACTGGCCGCCCTCCCAGCAATGCATAGCCCGAGGCTGCCATGTCAGCACACACCCGCCATGTACAGCTCGCAGACCCCGCTCACCTGCCCGGCGGTAGTCATGTCTGTCTCCGTTCTCTGACACTCGGCCCGGCCTCCCCTCACACTATATCCCGCGCTATCCGGCAGCGTAATCGGCAAGATAGCGCCCCCTGCTGCATGGAAGGACCAGAGCTTTACCTCAGCGCTGTGCACAGCGTATAGATATAGATATTATATATAACCAGCAGAAGGCAGCTTATAGTTGCCTCTGTCCGTGCCCATATACTGAGGGCAGGCGGGAGAGGAGTCTTTTGCAGCACAGGAGTGCCCTGATACAGTTCTAGACTGAGTCTGCTATGGAGAAATATTCTGTTTCTCTACATAAAGTGTGCTTAACTTCCCAGTGGCATAAGTGTTACACATATGCAGGAATAATCCGCACAATGTATCCTGGGTGTGAAAGCCCTTGCACACTATACACTCTGCACTATGTACCAACAATTCACATAATGGGAAACACTTGTAAAAAGTCAGCGCAGCAGTGTGCTATGCGTTAACACATAACCTATGGATACTCTATATTCTATAACCCAGGTGCCCAACCTGCGGCCCTTTGGGTGTTGTTTGGCGCCCCCCCCCCCCTTGGTCCTCCACTTGTGGCCCCCAAAACCTGTTAATGCATATGGCATAGGAACACCACTCCTCCACCGACACGTCCGCGCCTTGGAACTTCTTAGAGCAGTGAGAGGGATTTGCTGAGCCTCCAGCTGAGCCCGCTAATTGGCATACGTGAAAGCTAATGAGTGACCCAGACAGCGCCTATGCTTCCACTAGACTACTTTGATAATATCTATGAGGGACATAACCTGTTGTTGTTGATGTATATGGGGCATTCCATATATCACCATGTGTAGTGGTCACACACTGACCTGGCTTTCCCAATCAACTTTGGCAGTCCTACATGTTTTGTGCGCCCCTTTATGGAAACCTGTCTATTATGCATTTATGCGTAGTGCGCCATTAGCGTATAGTGTAAAAAAGGCCCTGACACTGGTTACATCTCATGAAGATACAGACCCAATACCTTCACCCCTCAAGGTGCTTATGGTCCTGACAAGGACATAGAAACATGAAGCCAGCAGCCTTCAAGTGTTGATCATGAATATTCCAATTGCGAATTCTTCGCAAAGATCTCGAATATATTGCTATATCTTCGTAGTCAGGAATATTCAAGATTTTTATATCAGTAGTGGTGGTTGAGAAAATATGCAGATGTCAGAACTCTATTGCAAACATCTTTTTGGCAATGGAGGTAGCAATGACTACTACATGAATTCTCGGATTTATGAATCCACCACGTTGCACCACATACTGTCCAAGAGTTGGGGGATACTTAAGTCCACGTGTAGGAGGAGATCACTCAGCAGACCATACGCCACCTCATCAGTTTCAGTGAGAACGCTCTACAATTGCCTTGGAAAATTGTCAGGGATTTGCTAGCAATTTGCAGTAGTTTTTGAGCTGTAAAACGATGGCTGAGTGTGAAGAACCAATGTCTCATATCATCTAAATGTTTTAATATATTAAATGATATATTACTATACCTATACCTAATATATACAATTAGTTCATACATTCAAGAATTTGTGATCTCCAGTCACATTTATTGCGCCACTCTTCTACTTGATACTTGAGCATATTGCAAACACAATGTACGGTAGTTCCGGGTAGTGATGTAAAAAATCTAGAATATTCGCGATTACGAAGATATAGCGCTATATTCAAGATCTTCGTGAATTCTCAAAGTGACAATATTCGCAATAAAAAATTGCGATGATAATATTCAAAATCAACACTATTAAGTTAGATGACACTTCTTAGCAAAGTCACAAAGTGGATCTTTTAAGGATCCGAATAGTGAATTGAAAACAGGGTGCCAGATAAATGTTATTTGTACACCTTATCATCTCAACTTCAATTTAGAGCATTTAGCTGTTAATGTTAAGCAGTCGACAATCAGCCTGAATTTGGAAATACTTAAATTAGATAAGCCGGGTACACGCATTTAGATGTGCTGCTGATCTCCTGGCCACCAGTCCTGAGACACCCTTTGTGTTGATGGGGAGGCCGGCACACACGACGGTCGATCTGCGGCAAAGTCGGGCGCAAATCTAAACGTGTATGGTCACCTATAGTGTTGGTCACTATATTTGATAGATTTGATATATTGAGTGGCTACACTAGTGATAGCCTTTGTATAAAATGTGATTGCCTGGCTTTAAAACACATTTACAAAACTAGAAAACAGAACAATACCAATTTGGGATGTAACTTTACTAATTAGCCTCGAATTGTTAATGATGATGAACTGTTCTACAAATTGGTATAATTTTTTTTCTTGGAGGATCACAGATGAATAAAATTGCATAGCAAATTGTTGGTCAATGATTCATATTAATAAAACTTTAGGCTAGTGGATTGTTAAGAAAGGAATCTGTAGGATGAAGATTCAGGAGGAAGAGGCTTCGTTCTTCAGAACATAAGCCGATGATTGATTCTTCAGTGTAATGCATTGTAGATAGAAACTTACTAAGCTCCACATTCTGGCAAATACTTTTTTTTTGTCATACTGAGCATCACTATTGCCATTTAAATGTTCTGACAAGTTCTCTTTTTCATCATTATGTCACTCAATAAATGTTTTCAAACTAAACTGCCAGTAGTAGCATTTCTGTTGTTAAAATATATTTGCCGCACTATCCCTAGACTTTTTGGTTTGTTATACTTAATTGTTGTGCTGTCCTGGTAGCTCTTTCATGGTCATTATAGTTTAATGCTTTATGTTCTGGAGTTTATGAAGGGCAGGTGCACATGGACTAAAAGAGCTCTGGGAAGGTGGTCGGGGAACTTTGTATATGGTTACCATGGTGGATAAAGGGTTGACTGTACTTCACTGAATAAAATCCAGATAAAGAGAAAATTGGGCTTTTTAGGCATTCCAACAACATCTCCTTCCTCCTCCAAGGTATTTTTGTTGAAATTCTATATAGTGCCCTAAAAGCAATTTGCTCTTCATATGGTGTTTTCTTAGATTACCAAGGTGTGGCACTGAAAGTTTAAATGAAGTAGAGGGGTATTTTTTTGTTGGATATTGATGTACTTTGACAGGAAGTGTATTGTGACAGTTTCTAGGAACTTGTTTGGGATGTAACCATGACAAGCCATTTAGGAGTGGTCAGCCTGGGGACAGAGGGATTATAAGGCCCAAACAGTGGGAGGAGTTGGGTCTACAGCAGCAGGAGAGAGCAATGAGAGAGCTCTGGTAGATCTGATTGGAAGTAGGCCATGCCCACTTGCGGATCTGGAGAGTGCAGAGATGTAACTAAGGACATCATCCTTGTCCCCCAGCTGGGGCAAGGGCACCCCTAGCCTAGAAGTGACACCTGGGTGGACAAGGCTAGGGCAGAGAGTGAAACCGGTATTGGCTGCTCCTAGATGGCTTCCATGAAAAGAGGTAGACTGTGGGCCTAATGAAAAAAGCAATATTACAATAGCCCAGGGGTGAGATCATAGGAGTCCCCTGATTCACTCCTGTACATTTGTAGAAAAAAAAATTATTTACAAAGACAATGCAAAGAACAGAAAACATTCAAAAGAAACTTTTTAAATGGGTGGACAAACTTTTTGACCGGTGGGCCACATTGGCTTCTTACATTTGATAAAAGGGCAGGACCAAGAGCCTGTAATGGCCGACCTGCCATATGTGTGCCAATTCCATGCATCGTCTGCATCATTAATGATGGCTGTGATGTGTGTTACATTGTTATCTAAATTTCCTGCAATCACAAAAAAAATGTTCATTCATTACAATGAGCAGAGATAATTCCTAGAGACTGCCTGTTGTTGCCATGAGGATGCGCCCACAGTGTCATGATCACGCCACTGCATCATCCTCAAGACAACATTTGGACACCTCTAAGCATTAAGTGTACTCATGGCAGAGAACAAACGAAGTTGAGCATCTTTTCAACAAGGTGGCAAAGGGCCGGAAAAGAAAGCTAAACGGGCCTAAATGTACCCACCCCTGCCCTAGCCCTTCATGGATTACACACTTGTCATGCAAATGCAGCCTGCCTAGTAGTGTAAACTTCTCCAGACTGAAATCCACATACCAAGACAGTTAGTTATTTCCATAACGCCTCCCAACAGCCTAATCATTGCTTACATTAGCGAGAAGTGCGGAGGCAGGTGCTATGGTGGGATTGGACAGGGTCCTCTTCTCCTCCTGTGTCAAAACCTATACCTGTGTATTATCTTGTGTTGCATCTCAGCTCAAATTTTATATATATAATTAATATATTAATATTCATATATAAATTAAAGACGACCAGCTAACCAGCTATTATTTGCCTGCAATGCACAGATGTGATGATGTCGCTTGGTCCAAAATATTGTATGCCATGAAAAACCAAAAGTTCTAGTTTATAAAGTAAATTGTGTTAAAAAAACTTACATTTTACGTTTGATGAGGAAGGAAAGGAAAAGCCATGGATGACAAGATAAAGGCAGATAAACTTCACAGTTTATTAACACAGTTTATTTTACAGCACAATGACATGCAGAAAACACACAGCAATAATAAAGAGGATTATACAGGGACTGCATCATATGTATTGTGATGCTGATATATAAACTGCTTATTTAGTGATCTTTAAACACACACACATATATATGCTTTTCATATGCTGTATGCAGTATCAGTACTCTAATAGAACAAAGTGAAGTTACACATTATTAGTAGATATTTTTCTAAGTGGCTTCCAAGTTTCTCATGTTTAAAACAGCAGGACAGTTCGGATGCTGCAGACAAAAAAAGAGAGAGATGATTATTAAATTTTTAAAATTTTCACTGTATTCAAAGAAAAACATCTTACATGGGGAACTGCACTTTATAAAGCTACCCCACCAAACATTAAGCGGCATTACAAATTTGTACCTCCTAACCAGTGGCGTAGCGAGGGGGGTGCCGAGGGGGCCATGGCCCCGGGCGGCGTATCAA
>CM070032.1:154891730-154904023 GCA_036250615.1 Ptychadena robeensis
TGCTTATATTGTAAAAGGTTGGCTCTGGGAATGGTCACTGCTTTCTGGATTTGTGCCTTTATGTAACTATGTGACCACTGGATGGAGCTGAAATCAAGGTTAATAGGAAAATTAAGGCTGGAGCCATTACAGGGGTTTAGTGTTTAGATTTGAAGGTGAAAAATAAAGTTTTATTACAAATTGTGGTGGATTCACATGAAAATATGCATACAGTATCTTTCAGCCTTACTCCTATTCCCTAAAGTGTTGTTACTGTATTTCCCTGAAAATAAGACAGTGTCTTTTATTAATTTTTGCTCCCAAAGATGTCCTACGTCTTATTTTCTGAGGATGTCTTATTTTTCCATAAAGAATACAGCACTAGGGTATTAGGGTGTGAGGATCACTTAAAATGCATACACAGGGGGGATCAGAGAGGGGAATCAAAATGGCGCAGGAGACTGCTGTGAGGCAAAAATGTAAGGGTGCCTTATTTTCGGGGAAACAGGGGTAGCTTTGCCTGGAAAGCAGATAGCTGCAAGTGATACTTGGAAGGGTAGGTGATAATCCAGTGGTCCATTCATCATTTTTGTAGTCTCTCATTTGGTCTTTAGTTCTCTGCTGGCCACAGTTTTGATATATAGTAATATAGATTGGTAGATTGATCCACCAGCACAGCAGAGAATTGTCAGGGTTATGTTTGCAACAGCTTTATAACCTCTAGGAACCATAAGAATTGTTCCTAAGATGGACATTATTTTCACCTCACAGAATTCAAATATATATATATATATATATATATGATTTAGATTGTGCAATCAACAAAACAGAGGGGAAATAATATACACAATCACACAAAAATATACATTTATTTAGCATACACGGAGATATATACACATATAATAAAAGATAATAATACCGCAAGATATATATGACCAAAAAGTCAGATATCAGAATGACAGCATCAACATGTAATTAACTCAACAGAATCTGGAATCTGCGTTAACTAATGATGATAGATAAAGTACTATAATGTGGAACAATAACCACACATAGCAAGGATTCCCCCCGACAGCAGTCAGGGGCAGGGGGACTTTAACGGCCACTAGGAAATTAGAAGTACGATGAGTATAGTAGTAAAAAATAAAGTCACATTTAATACATAGTTGCAATTTAAAAACATGTAGCATAGCATGGCAGTAATGGCAGTCATCAAAACATAACATAAGTGGCAACAGTAATGATTCTTAATAGCAGTCCATAAGGTCTTTAAGCATAAATGATGTATTTATAAACAATAGATGTAAAACAAAGCCTCGGTGCATGGGGAGGTGCTACCACAGACGCGACTGATCTGTAACTCTGTACCCTGATACAAATACATGGTTGATCCAAAGTACCTTAGACTTGAAACCTACTTACCTTACTAAACTCCTACAGGTCCTTGTTGTTGTGTGGTCGCCTTTCCCCGCCCCCCCCCCCCCGTTCTTTTTCCCGTGTATGGCCCCGTTTGGGGGCAGTAAGCAGATGCATCCTCCTGTGGCACTTTGGAACCTACTCAAAAATTACGAGGATAAAAGACACCCCCTTAAGAAGTTATTTCATATGAAACGCTCCCTTATCCTGGCTTTTGTTTTACATCTATTGTTTATAAATACATCATTTATGCTTAAATACCTTATGGACTGCTATTAAGAATCATTACTGTTGCCACTTATGTTATGTTTTGATGACTGCCATTACTGCCTTGCTATGCTACATGTTTTTAAATTGCAACTATGTATTAAATGTGACTTTATTTTTTACTGCTATACTCATCGTACTTCTAATTTACTAGTGGCCGTTAAAGTCCCCCTGCCCCTGACTGCCATCGGGGGGAATCCTTGGTATGTGTGGTTATTGTTCCACATTATAGTACTTTATCTATTGATATTTGGGATGTGGGCCACGTTACTCCACTAAACGCAATTTTCTTTATAACTAATGATGATAGTTTGTGACACCAGTTTCTTTTCAAAACAGAGTAGAATGGAGGAGAAAATGGCTATAGAGGAAAACATCTTCTTTCGAACCATATTTGCATATATTTTCTATAAGCGAGTCTTCTTATAAACTGTTACTTGAAAATGACTTGTTAATAGTAAAATGAAATATGAACATTTGTGTTCAGCCTAGTAATTTAAGCATGGTGTGTGCCTCCAATATTTACTGTCCTGGAGCACATGACTGCATCCATGGCAGCACACAATGAAAATTTCAGGGCAGCTGTATTTATATCTGGTGAGCACAATAAACGTTACCTGGTACAAAGAAGAAAATCACAACTGTACATAGAGGAGCTCATGTTATTAATCCCATGTTTGCCAATCCTAAATGTTATCACCAACTACTTGGGAACAAACAATGTTGTTCTTGCAGTGGTAATTATACTGTAGCTAATTTAGTACTGTAGAAAAAGGAATATTAAGGAATTGCATGTTATGTTTTTGCCAAAATCAATATCTTTGTTTACCTGCTATCTGTTAAAGATAAAGCATGTATTAGGTAAATTAGGAAGATTGTATTACAGCTCAACATGGTGTCTTGATGTCCTGTTGTCATAGTGCTATAATACTATTACTATATAGCTTTAGCACAGCACAGGACACTGGTCAGCATGGAGCCCACGAGCTCAATGCTGACCAGGGTCCTGTGCTCACCTGTCTGTCCAGCTTACCAGCTGTGCAGACATCCGTTGTGGACTCGGGCTCTTCACTAACTAGCGCTGACCCTTAGCACGGACGGCGTGGCTGGACCCTCACCTGCGGGGGAACAACATCCATTTGGGCTCCCGCCACTTTCCCCCCCAAGCACTGGGCAACCATTCTACCCTACCCTGTATAGGGCCTAGGGAGTGGTAGCGGAGAGACCTTGGCTATGTCACACCACTGGGGGCTTGCAACACTGTGGCCGCCCAGCGCCGCCTCCTGTTTTCCACGCATTCACCAAGTAGGACAAGTCCATCTATTAACATTTCTTTTAGTGATCCCCTCTCTCCCTGAAGAGCCCCAGCTAGGGGCGAAACGCGTCGGAGTACAACTGGATCATTGTTTCTACTACAATAAACACTGTCTAAACGATGTACTGTATACTGGTGTTTGTATATATGAACTTTTAAGATGTGTATTTATACTGTTTTATAGACATGGACATGGATGTAAGTCCACTAGTTAATAAAGACCTTTTTAAAATACAAACTTTTGACTCCTCCTGTGCCCTAAAGCCCTTTTTCAATTAGTTTGGTCTCCCAGGACCCCTAAATCTGGGGATAGGGTTATTTTTCAATTACAATGTTAATCAATGGTGGCACATCTTCTACTACTAAGGGCTTGTTTCCACTAGAAGCGGAAGCCCGCGGCGCGGCTGCATCCGCGCCCATTCACTTCAATGGCGCTGGTCCCCTGTCCGCGCAATTCCGCGGCCGCCCAGCACTGACCGCGGCCATAGGGATGAATGGCCGCCGCTAGAAACCGCATGAGATGCGGTTCTTAGCGGCGGCGGTCCCTAGCGGCGGCAGCCGCGCCGCGGGCTTCCGCTCAAGTGGAAACTCAGCCTAACACTGGATACCAATGCAATATAGTAATTTATTCGCATAACTATAACTTTGTTTACATAGTTTGCCATTTTCCGTGAGCAAGACCCACTGCTGGGGCCTCGCAGTTCAATAAAGTTCCTGCTTAAGCATCACTGCCTCCTCTGTCGTCTGTGTTTTAACAGTGATAGGAGAGGTTTTACTGCAGGAGATCTCATGAGGAACTCATCTGATGAATGAAGCTATTGCATTTGTAATCACACCCAAGTAGCATTAAGTTAATGCATTTTTTTCATGGATTTCTATTATTACAAAAACTAGAATCATTTCAGAAAAAGTAGTGAGATTTATGAATTCAGCACCCTCAAAATACTCTAAATCAATTCAAAAAGCCTCGGGACTTTAAAATATTTTTTGTAGACCTTTGTTATTTTATTAAGCTAGATCTAAGGGCAAAGCAGGTAACTAAAACTTTGATTTACTTGTGCCTTAGAAGTGGATCTATGTATCAATATTAAAATGCAAATGTTTAAAAAAAATGCAGACATAAACCAATAATATACATTTACAATGCCATGCTATGTGTATTGAGTTTACAGCTGAGAAATACCAGCCTTTTCTAGAGTTTTGTTAATCATTAGACAAAGGTGAACTTGAACTATATGGCTATCCTTGAATTTTATGCTGCTTTTTGTGTGTTGAGAATGAGTGATCGGGAATAACAAGATTACTATATGTTCAATGGTAAATGTCTAACTATCTAGGCAATTGAAACTTTTTCTTTGGATCAGATTTAATCACTTTGTATTTATGTATTCAATCTATGAATACAACCAGTATTAAATACTAATAGAAAATATAAATTTTTTCCTGCCTATGGCCCATCTAGGATATTTTCTGTTTCCTCTGAACAACTGTTAAAGAAATAGAACAGCAATACAAAATATCCACTGCTGCAGGTTATTGACTCTGTTGGATCGACGGAGTTGAGAACATAGAGGACACCGAAAATAGACTGGACACCCTTTGTGTGCCGGCCATTTTTTCTGGATGGACTGACTTCTCTATCCAAAGTAATGGGATCGGCCAGGAATTTACTGGCATGTCGAAATACAGTGCAATCTGACATGCAGACCATTCCTGGTCGATCTTGCTGGAACGTGCACGGCAGTCGATCAGGCGATAAATCAGCCAGAAATGTGCCTGTCTATGCCCAGCTTTAGAATAACAGACATGTCCGTAATGGCTTAGATTGGTTTGGTGGCCGATTTCAGCTCGGGTGGAAATATAAGCATGTACGGGCGGTTTAAGAATGTTCACCTAGTGAATTATGTTTTCTAGTTTGGCCATTATATAATTTTACACTTTTTTCCATGTGCTTAGGGAGTTGGCAGGCTGTATATTTTTTACAGGAAAACTCTACCTTTGGCGTAAATTGTACTTGTAAGGTGTCGCCTTGTTAAATGGTAGGTCGGCTGAGGTCTCCATATCATACAAATGTCAACTGTAGGCCAAATGCACTTTGAATGATCTCGAATGCAAGGTAGCATGCATCTGGAAAAAATCATTAATCAATCAACACAAGACTACATCCTGTCTACATGTTGTCACCATTGCTACAGTTTGAACATTTTTGTTCTTAACAATAAAGGAGTATTTAATTTTTTTACGGGCGCCTCAACTCGAGACTTTCTTTTAAAGTGGGATTACAATTATTCAAATGCACAGTTTGAACATTGATTCCAAGCTAGTGCTTGTGCCAAGAATCTGCCGTCCTCATCCAAAGTAATGGGATCGGTCAGGAATTTACCGACATGTCGGATCGCATGGTGATACCGGCATGCAGCAGATTCCTGGTCGATCTTGCCAGGTGATTTTCGGCCGACCGACCGCTGGCTGACTGGCAGGAATGCACATGACGGTTGATCGGCTGAAAAATCGGGCAGGATCTGCCTGTCTATGGCCAGCTTAAGTGGCTGGTTTACTGATGTAAAAACTCTCTCAAGTTAGGACCATGTGTCCAGGGTGACCAGGGTGGGAAAAGGCTGGCAGAGAACTAGCCAAACCCATGATCCTGGTTACCAATCAGCTTAATCTTAGTCATGTGATGCGGGTATATCATTAGCACACATACATACATCCTTTTCCTGTACATAATCGCTGGTCATTTTTCTAATAACCTTCCTTTTAGCTCTGTCTAACTGTGTAGTATAGTGGCCTCCCTGATGGAATACATAGTGATTGGAAGGATTAAAAAGGTCCTCATATTACATGGTTTTGGTAGAACAAAATTTGATTGGACAGAAACTGTATGGAAAGATTGTAAGGTGTATGGGAGTGGGAGTATGAGAGTGTTTGAAATGCATGATTAGGAGGACAATTATCAACAAATTGTTCCTATTTAACATACCTAATACATATTATTCATAATAAAGTGCATTTATATTACAACATTGCACTTTATTGTTTCTTTTTTTACTTCCCTAGAAATATATATAAAACATTTTGAGAATCAGCTGTAAGCTTGTTATTTGCAACTTACACTGTAATAGGTCTGTGCAAGTCTGGTATTCTGTAGCGTGAGAGAGGAACATTAATCTGCTATAAATATGACATAACATATTCAAAGATTGTTGTTGCTGTAATGGATAACAGCTGAAAGGCATTACACGTCGGCCATCTAAAGTATTCTAGAAGGGTTCCAAGTTATTCAAAGATTTAAAAAGGTTGATAGCAGTGTGGTCCATAAATATTGGGACAACAACACAATTCTAAAATGTTTGGCTCTATACACCACCACATTGGATTTGGAATGAAACAAACACAGTGTTCTCTAGCTGCAGACTGTCAGCTTTAATTTGAGGGTATTTACATCCAAATCAGGTGAACAGTGTAGGAGTTACAACAGTTTGCATATGTGGCTCCCACTTGTTAAGGGACCAAAAGTAATGGGACAGAATGATAATCATAAATCAAACTTTACCTTTTTAATACTTTGTTGCAGAGAATTTGCAGTCAATTACAGCCTGGAGTCTGGAAGGCATAGACATCACCAGACATTAGGTTTCTTCTCTGGTGATGCTCTGCCAGGCCTCTACTACAACTGTCTTCAGTTCCTGCTTGTTCTTGGGGCATTTTTACTTCAGTTTTGTCTTCAGCTAGTGATATGCATGCTTTTGCTTATGCTTTGGGTCATTGTCCATCTGCACTTGGAAGCTCCATCCAATGAGTTCTGAAGCATTTGGCTGAATATGAGCAGAAAATATTGCCCCGAAACACTGAATAATCACATAATCAATAAATACAATAGAATCCAGTTACATTGGCAGCCATACATGCCCACGCCATGACACTACCACCACCATGCTTTACTGATGAGGTGGTATGCCTAAGAATTTGAGCAGTTACTTTTCTTCTCCATGCTCTTCTCTTCCCATCATTCTGGTACAAGTTGATGTTGGTCTCATCTGTCAATAGGATGTTGTTCCAGAACTGTGAAGGCTTTTTTCGATGTTGTTTGGCAAACTCTAATCTGGCCTTCCTGTTTTTGAGGCTCACCAATGGTTTACATCTTGTTGTAAACCCTCTCTATTCATTCTAGTGATGTTTGACTTTGTTGGCATGCACCTACCTCCTGGAGAGTGTTCTCGCAAAGAACTCTTTGGTCATCCACCACAGTTGTTTTCCGTGGTCTTTTGGTGTTGCTGCGCTAACCGGTGCAATTTTACAAATGTTCCAAACAATTGTTTTGGCCCCACCTAATATTTTTGCTACCTCTTTGATGGTTTTGTTTTTCAGCCTAACGATGGCTTGCTTTACTGATAGTGACAGCTCTTTGGGTCTCATCTTGAGAGTTGACACTAACATATTCCAAATACAAATAGTACACTTGAAATGAACTCTGGACCTTTTATCTGGACATTGTAATTGGGATAATGAGGGAATATCACAGACCTGGCCATGGAACAGCTGAGAAGACAATTGTCCCAATACTTTTGGTCCCTCGACAAGTGGGAGGCACATACGCAAACTGTTGCAATTTTTACACCGTTCACCTGATTTGGATATAAATACAAAAATGTTTATGGACCTGACTGTATACATCTAGGCAATTTTTTTATGCTACTTTTTTATTAAAACATATAGGAGATACAAATATGTATATTTATATTTGGTGGTTTTAGTGTTTTTGTCAGATGTCAGTCTCAATAGGGGACCAGAGGAAGTAGGGTTGGCTGCAATAAACTTCAATGTATTTTTAGTTTTTTTAGATACTATACTAGAAAGTGTGAAAAATACCACAATTAGCAAAGGTACTTATAGTGATAAAACATAGAGGTCATATTTAATCCATAATATTAATTTGAAAACATATAGCATAGCACGGCAGTGTTGGCTGTCATCAATACATAACATTGGTGGCAATAGTGATGATTCTTATAAGCAGTCCATGAGGTATCTAGGCAAAATGATGTATTTACAAGCAATAATAAATAAATAAAAAGCAAGAGCCATGATAAGGGAACATGTATCCATCATGATCCACCCCACCCCAATGAGCGTTTCGTGTGTACTTCTTCAGGGGGTGTCTTTATCCACTTAATTTCTGTATCATCAAGTATCAATCCAAGTAGAATAAACAACTTTTTTTGCAAAAAAAAATGGAAGCTCGTCAGGATCATAAAGCTTCAATCTATGACATTTTATTCTTGTATTTAGATACAGTGGGGGAAAAGTATTTAGTCAGCCACCAATTGTGCAAGTTCTCCCACTTAAAAAGATGAGAGAGGTGTGTAATTTTTATCATTTAACTATGAGAGACAGAACAGGGGGAAATAATCCAAAAATTTACATTGTCTGATTTTTTAAGAATTTATTTGAAATTATGGTGGGAAATATGTATTCGGTCAATATGAAAAGTTATTTCAATACTTTGTTTACCCTTTGTCGGCAATGACAGAGGTCAAACATTTTCTGTAAGTCTTCACACGGTTTTCGCAATTGGTGGCTGACCAAATACTTTTTTGCCCCACTGAACACTAAAGCAGCTCAGAACTGACATTATTATAAATGATGTTAACACAGCACTGACATCCTGAATTATGGGCTAACAAGAAGCACAGCACTGACATCATACATAACAATTACACACCAAGCAATTCTGCACTGATAACGACACGCCAAGTAGCTCGGCACTGACATTATACTGAACAAGGACACGCCAAGCAACTCAGTACTCACATTATGCTAAACAATGACACCCCCATGCAGCACAGCACTGACATTATACTAAACAATGACACACCAAGCAGCTCAGTACTGACATTATACTGAACAATGACATGCCAAGCAGCTGAGGACTGACATTATACTGAACAATGATATGCCAAGCAGCTCATATCACAATATGGGAATACCCCTGAAAAAGACTTTGACGCGATATGATATATCATGTAGGGCCACCCAAGATAAGCAGGACATTGCAGAGAGACCTGACTAGATGTGATACTCTGCAAAAGATACTGTTAGGCTGGCAGTCCACTCTTGTTGGCAAAGTCTGTGATTTCTGACAATCTGACAATCTTTTATCAGCATTAACCTCCCTAGTGGTTGAGACGAGCCCAGCTCAACCGCTGTTCAGGCTCGCCTCAACCGCAGGGGAACCGGGCATCGGGTAGACCCGATGCCTCCCTGGAAAGCTGCAGCGATTATCTTCATCGCTGCAGCATTTACGGGGTTTCGGCACAGCCTCGATCGCGTCACGGTGACGTGGAAGTGTTTTATTTGTACTGTTTTATCAGTCTGAGTTGTCATAAGATGACCCATTATGCCCCTATCGAAAACAATGCATTATCCAGCCTTCATAGGCACCATTAAACTTAAAAGCTGCTGAAAACACACTTATGGTATACATATCAATCCTTGTATATGTATATGTATTTTGCAAACAGCTCACTGCTTCATCTACTACTGTTTGCATTATACCTGTAACCTTCTGTCTTTGTTTGTTTTACTAATATATGACCATAAGGCAGAAACTTCCCTCTTGCTTGAACAAACCTCTAAAGTTATATAAAAAAAAATTAGCTGTACTGTAGAGATACAAGGAAATATATCTGCAGTTGCTTCCAAAGCACAGAAAAGTTTATGTTCTACTGAGTTTTGAGTTTTTTTAGGGTCTATAATTTTTCAGTTTGAAAATCAATGTTAAGTACCAGTTAATCTGGGCATAGAAGGGCAGATTCCAGCCCGATTCTTCAGCCGATCAACCCCCATGCACGTTGCCGCAATGGGTCGGTGGTCAGGTCTGCAGAAAATCATGTGCATCCCCTGGTCAGATTGACTAGAAATCTGGCACATGTCGGATCGCATGGTGATCCGACATGCCGCAACAAATTCCCAGCCAATCCCATTAGTAATGGCCGGCACACAAAGGGGGCCTGACCCATTCTCGGCACTAGTGGCTGTGCGTGATGGCGGGAAAACGACCCATCTATGCACGGCTTAACCCACATAGTTAACAAATAAACAGACTGCATGGTAAAGGCTAATTCATTTCACATTTGATCATCAGCCTCTGCCATTTAAACAAGTACAAGTAAACAATTTGGTATTTTAACACCCCTGGCTATATGAATTGTATTTTTCTTTTACAATCCAAAGTCCAATTTAGTCAGCCATTTGGCCAGCCTATCTTCCATTTAGAAAGCTTTGCATTAAGTAATCAGTTCTCAGCAGGGCACGGTGGCCTATGTATAATGAAAGGGTCATTGGGAATTGAACACAAAAACCCAAACATGTTGGTAAATCGCTATTATATTGAATAGGGACCAAGAATCCCATCCATAGTATTGACCGGGAATCGATCTTGCAAGGTGGTGCACATGATTTCAAGGAACGATTGATCCATTACTTGTGTATGGACACCTTAAGGGGGCATGTGCACTTTTTTGAATGCTGACAGTTGTCAGCAGCACAGAAATCATCTCCTCCACGAGAAACCACCTGGGGGAAAGCCTCATGTTGGTTTTCGGTCGCTTGCCACATAGGGCTTAAATGAAGGCATTTAAAAAAAACACCCACCAAGCTGACTGTCAGCAGCCCAGAAAGCGACCAGATGATCCTGGTCAGTTGCTGAAGTCCACAATATGGTTCAGCTCCTATCACAAGCCAGTGAGTGTCTCCTTTGTATAACCTTAACAACTGTCTCTCTGCTGCTTGGTTTTGCATGGATACTTTTGACTGGAACTTCAAAGAACAGCTCCTAAACACATAGCAAACCCAACTCACCACATTTGACAATGAATAGTATCTTGAATAATGTAATATAAGAAGAGCATGACTGTAGATCTGTGATAGGATTTCATATACTTCCAAGAATAAAGCTTACATTGTGTAGGATTATATAACACTCATGAGATGCTTATATCAGTAACCTCTATATGACATTAAAGATTTTTAATGAATTAAAGCTTTCAACAGCCTGGGTGGGAGGGGAGAATTCTACTGAGGGAATATGGAATCTGATATATGTGTGTATTATGTAACACTCAACAAAATGCTCTTGTGGAATCTGCTTATGTAAATAAGTGTAAAACATTTATTGGAAAATAAAGGGAAGGAATATGCATATAGCTAATGCTTATTGTCATATGTAATCAATGTTATCAATGGCTAAATGTTATCGGACATGTCCGTAAATCACGGTTGAAGTCCATTGCTTCGGATGGGGACTACAGTTTGGGGTCAGACCATGTGCAAATCTTTTTCCAAGGTTACATGACCGGGCAGTGGTGAGCTGCCTACCTCTAACCTTTACCCTCAACCCCCTTCAAATAAGACACGGAGACCGACTTCTTTGGAAAAGGTAAATTGTATTAATGAAAGTGGAATACAAAAGGCCACAGCTTATTAAGATAATACAAAACTCCCTCGACAGTGCCTCTTTATAACTGATACTAATTTACCATAAATTTGCATAAATTTAAATAACTGTAAATATACATTTAAATAACATTAAATAACTTTTCCACTAAGCAACCGTCCGTACCAGCCACTTGCCCTTTAAAATTCAGCACAGTGGGTACTTCAAAATTTAAATTAACATCCTGTTACTACAGGAAACCACCAATGCAAATTTTCCATAACAATAACATTTTGGTGACTGCCATCCCTAAATAAGCACGTCACCCTAATAGCTCTTAACTTAAAACCTCTCTCGGCACTGATGAGGACTCGCCCGCTGTGACAAAGACCCGTACATACAATTGAACAACCGCACAACAACCCATACATTCCCGCAAGGAACCAAAAACAGGGAGGGTGGGTGGGTGATGTCGTCTTCTGGCAAAAGATGCCTCCCCTTCCGGTCCGCTCTCCTTTATACCGTCCCGCCACTCCTATCGCGACTCCGCCCCTTCTAGCCCCTTACCCTATCGTTGCCTCCCCGCCCGGTCAAGCAGTGCTCCCGCTTAACCCCTTCGTGCCCAGCTCGGCACCCTCATGACCGGGCAGTGGTGAGCTGCCTACCTCTAACCTTTACCCCCAACCCCCTTCAAATAAGACACGGAGACCGACTTCTTTGGAAAAGGTAAATTGTAATAATGAAAGTGGAATACAAAAGGCCACAGCTTATTAAGATAATATAAAACTCCCTCGACAGTGCCGCTTTATAACTTATACAAATTTACCATAAATTTGCATAAATTTAAATAACTGTAAATATACATTTAAATAACATTAA